>JAQQZR010000006.1:13106857-13126346 GCA_030068235.1 Notoglanidium macrostoma | reverse complement strand
ACACACACACACACACACACACACACACACACACACACACACACACACACACACACACACACACACATACACACATTGGTATTTATGTCTTTGTGGGGACCTACCAATAATATCTATGGGCATAAACCTAAACCTTATTATGACAACCCTAACCCTTACCCAAACCTAACCTTAACCATAAGTAACCAAACAAAACAAAAAACTTTTGACTATTTCAGGTTTTTTATTGTACTCACAGATTTTTTTTTTTGTAAAATTAAGTTTTCCAGTTCCAAATTGAGTTTCCAGGAAAACAGGTTTCCTGTTTTCCAGTCACCACAAAATTAAAAAATAACAGGTTTTTATCACATTGTGAGGACATGTGGTCATGTGGTCCCCACAATGTAATATAAGTATGGCACACACACACACACACACACACGGCCCAGGGGGAATAGACTGGTCTGTGGACTGCAGAAGACAATTACCCTTTGATCAGCTTTCTCTAATGACACTCCCAAACCTGTGTCCTTTCGTCTTACTACAGCACACACACACACACCCACACCCACACACACACAAAGAAAAAAAGAGAGAGAGAGAGAGAGAGAGAGAGAGAGAGAGAGAGAGAGCAGTGTGGCTGAGTGTAACCCTATTTGCTACTTTCCTAGATAATCCCTGGGAGCAAAAACCTTCTTCTTTTTTTTTTCTTTCCTTAATTTTATGATAACTTTTTAACACCATTGTGTAGATTATATTACTAAAGTCCCACATTACATAAGCAGGTACACAGACATAGACATATGCTGAGTTAAAAAGATTAGGATCATGTGCATGTTTGATCTGTGTAGTCCATATGAACTAAGCTGAGACATGTCTAAAAGACGTCCTTTAAATGTCTTTGTCAGAGGTTCAAAAGGAGTTCTCTCAGGGCCCAGAATGAAAGTTATTATGATGTCTTTTGATGTCCACAGGAACATCTTTAGGTTCAAAATGAATTTTAATGGCATTATTATAGCCACCATTTCAGCTAGACTCTATTTTAATCAACTTCACAGTTGATAGCAAGTGCAATGGCATTTCAAATGAAAGAAGAAAAAAATCCACATGCCCACCTCCCTTAAAATCAGCTTTATTGAATGTAATCCAACTGTGGGTTACACGTCATTCAACTCCATCTCTCACTTCCTCCTTGCTTCATGCTTCAGCTGCATTACATTTTTATTATAGCCTCCATAACAACTTCATGCAATTCATTTTCATGAATTTTAAGTAGATAACTAGACTCAAAATAATCTTAATTAATAAACTTTGTCTATGGGCATGCCAACTGTATATATATTTCAACTTCAATTCAAGCGGTTTAACAAAAATATTACCATAACTGTTTAGGAATTACAACCACTTTTTTACGTAGTCCCTCTATTTTCACAGGCTCAAAAGTAATTGGACAAACTAACACAGCTATACATATATGAATAATTTTTAATACTTGGATACAAATCCTTTGCAGTCACCGACTACTTGAAGTCTGGGACCCATGGACATCACCAAATGTGGAGTTTCCTCCCTTAAGATGCTTTGCCAGGCCTTTACTGTAGCCACCTTCCGTTGCTTCTTGTTTGTGGGTCTTTCTGCTTTCAGTTTTGTCTTCAACCTTTGTCAGTTTTGACTGACTCAGACATTTAATTACATTCTATTTATTTGCCTTAAGAACCTCTTGGGATGCTTTACATAACATTTTGGGTCATTATCCATCTGTACTGTGAAGTGCTGTCCTGTCAGTTTTGCATTTGGCTGAATCTGAACATAAAGTATAGCTCTATCCACTTCAAAATTCATCCTGCTACTTCCATCAGCAGTCACATCATCAAAAAACACCAGTGATCCAGTTCCATTGGCAATCACACATGCCCATGTCCACCGTGTTTGAAATGTATCAGTAGAGTCCACAGAAATTCAAGTGTAAGTTGTCTTAGGACGAGTTGATAGTGAGTACATTGATAACAAATTGAAACTGTCTTGAATGATCCAATACATTGTGAATCCCCTTGCTGACATGGACAGTGTTTCTTGCTTATGTCCTTTGGTTCTGTTCTGGGATGCTATCCATCCTAATATACATGTCATTTTGTTTATGGTTATTTGTTATTTAGTTTGACCCTTCATTTGTCCCTATACTATCAGATTTATTAATTTTGATTTATGTCTGCCTTATTTTTTCTCCCTTGTCTATGCTAGTTTTTTTTTTTTTGATATTCATCTTAAATTCCGCAATGTATTTGAGCTTGAGTATAAGAAAGGCTCTTTATAAATAAAAAAATACTGCTACTACCACTACTACTACTACCACAATTACTACTACTACTACTACTAATAATAATAATAATAATAATAATAATAATAACAATGAGAAGATAAATACAAATTAATATCAAATAAATATCAAATTACTCAATGTGGAAAGGTATAGTCCATGTTAGTGGCATCACGGCTTATTCATGTTTCTGCTGTCAAACCTAAACACAATATTATTGGCAAATAATATTGAAAAGTTAATATTAATACCCGGTTCAAGGTGTTGACTTCAAGCAAGGGCTAAACAGCTAAATGAAATGCTGATCTTAAAGCATGAGCTCTGATTTTTCAGCTTATGGGAAATACTGACCCCATGAAACTTGTAATGATTTATAAACACACTATTGCAAGAAGAACTTTTCTACCTGCCTATTTCAATTACAAAAAAAGTTAAAAAAAATTAGAATACAGTGCAACTTGTTATTTCTGTAAATAAGCAATGCAATATTAAGTAAATGTTGATTACATTAACTACCCAGCATCTCTGCTCCCATTTAGTTACTATAAATTTACAAGACCTTTGTACATTACTTTTCAACATTGTATACTCAGGCCAACTTTCCAGGTATCCCACACTTATACCCTTAAATCTGTAAAGGCTGTTGCTTTCAGCAAGTGCAGTGGGCTTACTATGACTTTTATTTTTAGCTATCATTACTAGCTCTCTAACAACATTCTGGCTACAGTAATGAGATTTAGGGGAAGCAGCGCTAAAAACACCAGTGATTCTACTGGGATAAATTCCCATATGTCCTAGATCACTACTCAAATGAGGATCCCTATTTTTATACATTAATAAGAATTCATTGGCAAAGACAACAATTTAAGCTGCTGTTCTGGCTTTGTGCTCATCTATGTAGGCTGCACTTTCAACCTAAATTGTGTAGATTTTCAAAAGTGCTCACAGCAGTATTCATCCTTCATCGTTGTAAAATGTTTCCTTTTGGCTGAGGCAAGAATGACAAAAGTCTCTTGGGTTACTATAAAAGCACACTCAGCTAAAACAAAGTTTACATGGAAATGCCACAGCCCATATCTTCAGTGGTACATCTCTTTCATTAAATCTAGTCAATGGTCCAGACATATCTGATACAGTAAATGTGATGATTATGGCAAAGTCATTTTATTCAAATCAAAGGAAAATGTAATCACTTCAATGAGGCAGCTTTTGGCTTAGCATGAGTGAGAAGAAAATAAACATACTCTCTCTTTTCTAAAAATATGTGTGTTTTAAAAATGTTCTACTTAATTAAATTGCTGATGAGGGACGTATTAAAGCAATTTCCCCATCTAATTGTACTTGTTAAGTTTATGATGAATGAGGCCGGGATCAATCGGCAACGCTTGCATGGATATCAGAGACAAAGCTTTTGCCCCTTTGCTTCAGTCTTCACCTCTTCTGTGAGAAACCTGCTTTATTTATACTTTCAGTCAATTTATGTACAAGTTAGAAAGATGTACCTTTGAAATTCATTTATTAGACCAAACAGTTCCAGTCATGCATGCATCTTAAAAAATAATAAAGGACACATAAATCCAAAACATGTGAAACATCTACAAGACATGGTCTAGGAAGCAGCTCCAATGAATTGGGAAAAAAGTGCTTTTTCATTTCTGTGTATGCACATAATAAATTGATAAACATTCCAGAAAAAAAAGACAACAGTGTCAAGCTTCTTGATTTGCATCTCCCCTATTCATAGCTGTAACATCTGTGAGAGAGAAAAACAGACAGCATGGCTAGAGTATATATAAATTATTTATTGTACTTTTAGTCTGTGTTATTTTTCTCTTGGTAAGATTTCAGAAATCTGAGTAGTGTGTGTGTGTGTGTGTGTGTGTTGTGCTTCGCTAAACTGGTGTGTAATATCATGTCATATCATAATGGAACCCCTACCACTTTCCTGCCTAAACTAAATGCAATGCTTGCTAGCATTTTCCTTCTAGACTATGTTAACATTGATGCTGTGTTGACGATGGTTTGGTGCCTTCCTAAATAATACTGCATGATATGCAAGTTTGGCATCTCATAAGATTTGGTTGTGAACATCTTGCTTTTAGTTCACCCTCTTATTTTAACCACCGTGTTCTTGGTTATCAGCCTTCACTCTTCGCTTGGTCTGGGGAACTGTTGAAGGTTTCTGCAGCTGATGCGTGGTTAAGCAGGAGTGAGAAGACCACACACATTTGACTATAATGAGCACAGTGTCAGAATATCCTGGCAAATTAATGACGACACCCTCATCCACACCCAAGTCGTGACCACATAGTCTGGCTATCCACCAAAGACCTACGTCTGAAACTTCTATCAAGTAAGTTATGTCCTAGATGCATTGGACCTTTCAAAATTTTCAGACAAATTAATCCAGTTTGTTATAGATTAGTTACTTCCATCATACAGAATCACTCCCACATTCCATGTAACTCTTTTAAAAACCCATTCTCTCTGACTCGAGCTTCCCCGGAGATCTAGCACAATTTCTGACCTCCATTTCCTGTTCACTTTTTCATTTCAAGTACATAAGCTCATAATTTTAGTATCACATTGCGAAGTCTTGCCAATCAAATAGTTCTGAGCCTTGTTTAACTCTGATAGCTGTATACATGCATGACCAGTCGTGTTTTTAGCCTTGCCTGCTCTACAGTTTTGGATAACGGATTGTGTTTTGATACTGTTAATAAAGCCTTCCTGCACATGGATCCTAAACTATTTAGATGATACCAATGAGGGTTTGGCAATGAATACAATTTAGTGTTGCAATTCACGTTCACAAGTAATAAGATTGGCCCGCTACCTCATTTGTTTTATGGAAAGATACTTTTGGTGTTGTAACTTAAAGCTCATTCAGTAAAATCATTCTAAGCCTTAAATTTTCTTTGAGATTTTCAAAAGTGCCTGACTACACCCTAAAGGATTCCTGCTCAAGCCTAAGTACCACCATCTGGGGACTGAATAAAACCTAGCATTTCTAATAATAATAGCAGCTGTTATCCTAGTATAAATGCCAGGCATCAATAGACCATTTGTAATCAAATAAGAAAATTGATTTGAATTGAAAATCATTTAAAATCATTTAAATAAATAATAATAATAAAAAAAAGTAATTTTAAGGTTTAATCACACTTACCATTATACCATTATCCATCAGTCTGGTGGAAGGTTGCAACTGGCTGAATGGAAATGAGGGTAAGCCTATACTCTTCGGGAAAAAAAAGAGAGTCAATGGTTATATATAGAACCGTGACAATTCAAAGAACCATTTGAGTGCTTAAATAGGTTTCTGCAGCTCAAAAAAAGGTAACAGTTGCCTCCATAAGCCTCTTACATTTACGTTGTATAAAAGCAATTTATATAAATAAATATAAAATTAATTAATCATCTGAATAAAAGACAGAGAAGTCAATAAACCACTGCAATGATTAAAACACACCTATGGCAAATATTTGGTAATAAATAAATAAATAAATAAATAAATAAATAAATAAATAAATGAAATTGTCAGCTTTACATAACCTTTCTGTACAAGCATAACAGAGGCAGAACTACATGCAAAACTCAGGGGTTATTAATAAGCCAACAATAATGTGTAGCCTACATGCATGAGAAACTAAATAAAGTAATAATTTGTTTATAAAAGGATTAATTAACAGTGTTTATTTCATTTACTTTGACAGTGAACTGTTATTTATAAACATTTGTTAATTGTTAAAATTCATATTTGTTTATGTCTTCTGGTTCATCTTCTGTCTACAAATCATTATTTTGAGCAGTTGTAATAATTTCATATCTAGGAAGCTTTCACTATTTTTTCACATGTTGCTGGTGGTGGCTGTGCACTGTATTTATATATTTAAATACATGTTCATAAGAAAACACAAAAGAAAGAAAGAAAGAAAGAAAGAATGAAAGAAAGAAAAAAAGAAAGTGTGCAGGATTGAATCTTCAAATGGCAGTATAAGTCACACACACACACACACATCATGAGAAGCACATGAGAATGTACGACATGGATCCATTCCGAAGGAAAAAAAAACAGATTCAGTGTCATTTGCTACTGTATGTAAGCTAGGATGCTTTGAAACATCTATTAAAACCTGTGAACAAATTAATAACCATACACTAACCAAATGCATATAGATTAAATTAAAAAAAGGTGGAAAAAAGGCATCAAATTGGACCCACTTTTTGGGGGGGTACATTGTACCCCACCACATTTTATTGAGTAAGCTTTACCCTATTTTATATAACCAAGGAGGTTATATATTTCTTTCTTTATTTTTTGGTGTAGTCTGTCTGTCTGTCTGTCTGTCTGTCTGTGTGCATGTAAGCAGGATTGCACAAAACCTACCAACCTGATTTCCATGAAACTTAGTGGAAGGGTGTAGCATGAGCCAAGAATTACATTTTGGAGTGGATCTGAGTCATGGTTCAGATCCACTAATTTATTTTCACTTTTGCTAATGTAGCAAGATACTTCAATTGTTGTGCATTTTGCAATCCAGTAGATGGCAGTACATTTCAACCATAATGACAAAACATAGCCAATGTAGAAATACAATGTACTCCATAACACAATCCACAAGGACAGTGCCAGTGCCAGTGCCAGTGTGGAGCCAGTTCTGCCTTGGTGCTTTTTGAGAACCAGCCCGCATTTCGAAAGGTTTGGAACTGAGTAGAAGTTGGGGTTATTTCCATTGAAATTATTGAAGTTATTTCCATTCCTTTGGGCTCTGTAACGAGGAAAACTCAGGCTCTTCACGTGCAGGCGGACGTTGCAGAGGAGTGCACAGTGAGGCTGGATTTTTCTGTTTGCCACGTCTACAGACATTACATCTGCCATTTTTATACAAAAAGATAAATAAAAACAACCATAACTGGGAAAAGAACAAAACAAATGTCAGTCTATACAAAAATACAATCCCGTAAAAGTCTTTAAAACTGAACGTGTCTACAATTGTAAGTGATAAGTAATGTGTAAAAGTTGACAGTGATAAGACTTCTTATATCCTTCAGTGCATTTATCACAAGAAGTGTTGCGAAAGTCAAGGTGTGCAGATTTGAAGTGGCAGTGATCAGGGAAGTTGTAATACTGAGTTATGATTGCACTGGAGAATGGATTCAAACAAAAATAAATAAATAAACAAGTAAATAAATAAATAAATAAATATGAGTAAATGCTGGATTACGTGTTTTCAGCTGTCATTGTATGTATGTAAATATTTATTCACACATTTGTGAATTTTTTTCCCATGACTTCACATTTAGAAGATGGGAATGTGAATATTTTCTATGAGTGAAAATTTCAACATGCAAGGTCACATTTTTTGTTTGTACACGCTCTCGTGTGTTTTGTATTTTTCTGTGACTTCAAATTCAGCGCACATGTGAATATTTTATACAAGACACATGCAAGCACAGATTTTGGTTTTACAAGATTTCACATAGTATTCTACAAGCTCTCGATATGAAATCTTCAAGCGCTTGCATCTTGTATATTTACCTCGTAATTGTACCCAAAATCACAGTTAGTAGTTGATAAATCAATTATTTCGTGTAAAATCATTTTATAGAGTAATTGGTGCAGTAAGATTACCTATCTAAAGCAGGGGGACATAAGCACATCTCTGTCGGATGGCACAAGATACTGAAAATTGTTGAGTGAGAATATGAGATTTCAGTATCCATTCAGATGACTGACACGTGTCATGACACACTCTTCCTCACCAGGACAGGCCCTCATCCTGAAGGTTACAGCTCACCATCCCACTCACTCCTGACAGTAGAGTAGTATAAGCAAGGAAGACTCTGGCCTGGGTTCAAACAATGTGCCAATGAACTCTGGATCCAAACAACCTGGAACTTTGGATCCAATCATTGTCAAGTTGATGCAATGAGTCAGCTTGAGTGACACCAATCTGTGTGTGAGCATCCACCCACATGTTTAAAAACAGCAGGGTTTTGGTACTGTAGTACATCAGGATTGACATAAAGTAGGTCAGCATTAACGAGGGTCTACATTCTACTGAACAGCTTAGTTTTGAAGCTCCCCCCCACACATACACACACAAAAAAAAAGTTCACTCAATGTCAAATGAAAGAAGTTATAAGAAATAGCATAGATAATTATAACCTTGTGACTTTTCTTACAAACTAAGAAATTCGTAAAAAATTCAGTCAAGGACATGATAGTTGGATTATTTTGGATTTCACATAAATGAAGTCATAAGAAAAGGTATGAATGCTGACCTTAATCCAAACCTTAACCTTCAAATACTTCATGCATAATCAAGCAAGCTCTTTTATACAAATTTGAACAAATGAAAAATATGTGGATCAATTTGTTATATTTTTTTTAGAAATGAATCTCGGAGAAAAAGTGTTAAATCTTCAAACACTGGTCTGATCCTAGCTTTTAACTTTATATTCCATAAATTTGGTCATGCAAGTTATGAATTTCCAACCATCTCCCATAAATCCCACACTTTTTCTAAATTATGGAATTTGAACATATGATTATGTGACTACACTGTGATAACATTAGTGTTTTCTCTATGCTATGCTCACTTATGCATGTGACTTACATTTACATTTGCTTAATTTGACAGACGTCTCTATCCAGAGCGGCTTACAGAAGTGCTTTGAAGTCTCAATCAATAAAGATATCCTGATATTGGTTCACTAGATCATAGACTAAAAGTATTATTAGTCTAAAAACTCTGTTAGGGAGGTAATATAGTAAGAAAAGCATACAGACAACACAAGAGTTTTTAAAGTGCTATTTTAAGTACTTCATGATGATGTCTTTAGTTGTCATCTGAAGACGGTCAGTGTCTCGGCTGTTTGGACAGCTCATTTCTAGTTTATTTCACCAGAACAGAGTAATCTTGAAGTCTTGAGTCTCTCATTGTACCATGAGAGATGGTGAGTCTAGTTGAGCAGTGCAAGTGAGTTCAAGTAAACACATAAAACATATGAAAATAACTCTACATGTCAATCATATGAAAATTTAACATGGGAAAATCAATAAAAATGTGAGAAACGTGAACAGTCTATATGTGACAAATGTGTAAAACATAAAATGTCTGAAAACCTCATGTGATTTCTGTGATCATTTAGATAATAAAGGATGTGGAATTAAAAAAAATTAAATAAAATAAAAAAAAACATAATGGAAGGGATATAATGTACATTGTGTATTGAGTAACCTCAGTTTGGTAGCATACTTTTTTATTCTTTTAATTTTTAGGATTAATGCATATGCACCCTTTCTTTCTGTTTTGCCTTCTAATAATACCCCCGTCTACACAAATACACATACATACAGTACAGAGTATTTACAATTAAAATTTACTCTCTCTTTTGGGCCATGTGCAACTGCAGCAGAGTGAATGAGTTGCATTCCCCATGTGCCAGAGAGTCTGAGTTGATTAGAATATCCCATGGTGACCACAGTGCACACCAGTGCCTCTCCACAGGGGACAGGGAACAAGTGATGAAGGGAGGAGTAGAGGGAGGGAACAAAGGATGATGTGTGTAGAGGGGTGGAAGCTCTGTCTCTTTAATCTGGCTGATGAAGATCCTTCACTCTGGGGACCTGACACGGGTTACACTCATACTAATCACTCACGCCACAGACGCTTGTGCAGCCCAGCACAGAGCTATTCAATGAAGTGCACCTCCTCTTCCACCCTGTCTCTAAGACTGGCTTGTGGACACAAGCACTCTCTCCCTTTTGCTTTACCACCCTCTTTTTCACAGCATTCCAAAAGTGCATAAACATCCAATCTCTCTCTCTCTCTCTCTCTCTCTCTCTCTCTCTCTCCCTCCCTCTTTGCCTTTTCCTTCTTCATCCGCCTTTTCCTTTTTTTCCCCCCAGCAGCGGCACGCGCCTCACTTCCCGATTATGTGCAGTGAGCGATGAGCGTACAAGTCAGGCAGCGAGCAAGGTAAACACAGTGTAGATGAGAGCTAAAAGGACTCAAAGAGGAGGGAGAAGAGGAAGGTGAAGAGCAAACCCGAGGGGTTTGATGAGGACAGATGAAAAGGGAGAGTTTGCAAAGCACTTGGATTTTTACCCATGTGAAGTGTCTCCATCTGATATTTTTCCTGCTGGCAAAGGACACAATTAAGGTACGTCGATCTTTTCCCTCTCTACAGCTCTTTGCACTGTGTGTGTGTGCGTGTGTATGTGTGTGCGTGTGTTCTTCTGAGTGTGTGTTTGCTGATGTTAGCTTTTTCAGTGGAGCAGTAATGAATGCACTGAACAGATATGGAGGGCAGAGAAGTGCTAACAGGGAAATTAAAATAAATAAATAAATAAATAAATAAAAAGAGAAATCTTCTACATTTTGGAAAAGCTTGTGTTGGCATCTGATTACTCATGTCCAGCTGAAGTTTAACCTACTAGCAAGAAGATACACTTACTTTTTTTCCCTATCTGATAAGCCCAGGGCACTTTAAACAGTTCTGCAAACAAGATCCTTGTGCTCCTGGAAGTAACACATTTATTTTCCCTATTTTTTGGAAGAGAAAGAGAGTGCAGGTGTGTGGGTGTGTATTCCTGTAGTGCACTGGGCATGGCGTTACACAAGGTAATTTTGCTGATGTATGGTTGTTTTTCTGACTTGACATAAAAGGATGAGATAAAAGTGCACTCCATACAGCACAGATGGAATGACTGAAGTCACAGGACTCTGATTACTACTCAATACCATAGACAGTTTCGGTAACTGTGTGTAGACGTGGGTGTGCACTTGGTGTGCAGATTTATTATTCTCTTTTCAAAGTACACATTGGACATTTACATGTAAAAGCATGTGTGCTTTGTTGGTCTGTGCTGCTAAGTGTTAAAAACACTGGTTCAAACACTGGTGCTGTGAGAGTTTGGGTACCATCAGGGGGCCTATTTAAGTGATTCCGGAGAAGAGGAAAAAATTTATGACAGTCCAGGGGACCACAAGTGGATGATTCATGTGAGAGTGTGTATAGATGATAATAGATTCTCAGCGGAGATGAGTCAATCATGTCAAACATAACAATGAACATTATTGGCCATACTGCTGAGGGAATGTTCTGTATAGGCACACGCATACACTTTCATACACATAATCATTTAGGAAACTTAAAAAGACAAAAAAAGATTTAGTTTAAGTTTCATGCTGTGTTTAAAGCAACTTTATGGAAATCTACATGTAGATTGATAGCCAAGCCAAAGATGATTTTGGCTAGGAAAACTCCCTGGGACAACATAAGGAACAGCCCTTGAGAGAAACCAGATTCATCTAGGTAGTGGGATTATGAATAATTATTCTTCTACAATTGTATACTATAAAGTCTGTTAGGGACATTGTTAGGGGCATTGACAGGACATTCAGTATGAGCATATTGTCATTAAAAGTCATGGGATGAGCACACAGCATGCTCTTTGTGATCACAGCAAAAGATTTTATGTACAAATTTATTGTATCGTGGTGAAATTATCCACTGAAGCAAGGATGCGTCTTGGGCAAATCTTTAGAGTATCATCACGCCATGCAGGGCAGAAAGCTTCAAGCAGAATCCTTAATTTCTCTAACCATTATAGAACCATTAGTCTGAAAGTGTATTGACATATATAGTATATATATATATATATATATATATATATATATATATATATGTTTGTGTGTATGATATGAGTGAGTAATCATCGACTGCCTTTGTTCTGACATCAGGCATGAATTACATATCCGTCATTATAAATCATTGTCCACAGAATGACAGTTCAAATCCCAACCTTGCAACAGCCATCCATGGCAAGGAGTCTAAGAGAGCAAAACTGAGGGATGGTGTTACTCCCCCTCCTGTGAATCACAATGACACTAGTCAGTTGTGTCTATCTGTGAGCTTTTGTATGCATAAAAACACAGTTAGAGTGTTCCTCTGAGTGGTGTTCTGATGCCCAGTTATGTAGCATGAATAGCAGTTTAAAAAGATGTTGTGGCTTCATGTGCCTTGGACGAAGTGCACATTAGCTTTCACCCTCTGTGATTATTAGCTGTCGTGTGATGGGGAGCACACCTAGTAGGATTAAACCACCTACTGTGATGTGAGATTACCCATCCATTAATGCCTCACATACAGTGAGATAGGGTATGGCATCAAATGTATGCTTTGTTCTGTTCCCCAGTGTATTAGGGAGGCAGATGCTACTGCTCCTGAGACTGATAAACCATTCAAAAGAGATATAGAGTCACTGACTGAGAATTCACAACGTGATGCCTTTTAAAGCTGCCAGAAGGTGTGACAAACAACTTCCCATGATTCCAGGGCAGAGATAATATCACATTACTGATGGGCAGGTGGATGTTGACAGCATGTTTTGAATTTGAAACACACGCCTACAGATTGATGCTGGATGCATTTTAACAGGTAGAAAAACACCTTCTTTACAGTATATCGACGTATGGGAAATCCACATGGGATGCTTTAAATGTCACTTTCCTAGAAGGTAAGAACAGAAACCCATCACAGCTGTTCCTGTATACTTTACACAATAGGAGAATTAGTAATGTGGCTGGATTTGTGAATTGATTTGATTTCCTATGTCCAAAAAGAAGTATGAATGGTACACATGCCACCTTTTTTTAACTTAAATACAAATTTTATAGTCAGATTGTTACCGGTTTTGCCAGTATGTGACCACATTAATGCTGATGCGAATGGGAAGCCTATTAGTTATAAAGATTTTAGTCCTGCAGAGAAGTCTAAAAGTAAGTACTATACATTTTAAGCTATTACTAATGTTGCACAGTGAATTGAATGTTTGGCAGCATTAAGTGTCATTAAATTTAATTATGTAATGCTGGCAACCTAGATTTTGCTCCCCCGCAATATACATCTGTTGTTATTATAAGAGATCATTTTACCCCAGTATGCATTAGCTGTGAAAGTCTGAGTGTCAGTGGCTCATTGGTGGATTTTTCAGTAAGCATCAGTCCTAGGCTTTAATAATGGGCAATACACAGTGTCAGATATTTTATAAAGTCAAATTTTATAAGCAAGATTTGAAAAAAAATAAAGATGCAAGAATGACTAATTAAGAAAATTAGAAAATGTAAATCTTTTTATAAACTCATCCCTTCGAAGCTATTTTCTGTTACCTTTGTTAGTACAAATTTGATAGTGCAAATCAAGAAATGTGTCGATTTCTGAAAACTACTGAATTTATTCCATTATTACATCGCTGCTCATACCAGTTCTTTGTTTTTACAAACACTGTCAAGTCCTGAGCTTTCTGTCCCAGTAGAATCAGAACCTGATGTTCTTCTTTGTCTCCCTGGAGAAACTAAAGCAGGACTAGTAGAGAAAATAAGAGCGCATAGTCCTCGGAGTGACAGTAGAAGCACACACCTTAATGAGCAGGTCTCCTTTGACCACTAGTGTACACAAATGGATCAGATAAAGAAAAGAAGCAGAAGAAAAAGGGAGAATAAAAAGATTCTCTGATTTTCCTGCTGGGTGCTCTGATGACTAATCAGCTGAAAGCCCATGGGAGCGGTGAGACTCAGGAGTAGGAAAAGTAGCATTCCCTCCATCTTTTTCTTTTACTACCATCTCTCTCTTTCTCACTGTGTGTGTGTCTGTCAGTTAGTGGCTGCATCCCTTCTCTTTCTTGCTCATCAGAACTCATTTGGGCATCTAAAGCAGAAAGAGTGCATTACTGAGGAGGGTCTGTGCTGAATAAGGGCCAGAAGCAGCATCGTGTGGGTAATCTGATATGGTTCAAATCAAGAAAAAAAAGTCATTTTGCTGTCTGAAAGTTGTTCATTGTATAACATTTTTTAATTTGCATAAGTATTAAATGATAAATTTCCACTCCATTTTCTCATAACGTGTGTACCGGAGCACACAATACGTAGTAATGGAGAACTAATATTCTGAATTGCAAAACTGACATTTAGAATAATGGCATACATTACCAACAAATGTGTAGAGAAATGCAAGAAGTCAAAAAGTGTACAAATTAAAATTTTTCTTTTTCCATCATGGTCTTTTTTTTTTTTTTTATATATATTTTAGATTAGATTAGATTATCATTACACATGTATAAATACAGGGTAACGAAATACAGGTTTGCATCCAATCAGAAGTGCAAAGAGCAGCAAGTACAATAAAGACAGATTATGTACAGATAAGAGTAGTGTAGAAGATGGGAATAGTTATGTACAGTTATGTACAAATAAGTTACGTATACAGAAATTCTATGTTGCTATACAGAAGGGCAAATATACAGATGTACTATGGACAAATATACAGATGTGTACAGATTTAAGATATACAATACATATACATATCTGGCAGGATATGTATGAAAGCAATGGATTATTTATTTATTTATTTATTTATTTATTCACTGTTGGAAATGTTCGGAAAAACCCAACAATTTAACAAACCTGACATGTGCCAGAAAAGGTGCCTACACAGGAAAAAAAAACAATATTTACAATTTATGTAGACTGGCTAGATGGCCAAACAGAGTACATTCATGTGATAAAGCAACATCAGATATTACTACGTCAACCAATATTGTAAGCTCACGCGTCCTGTTTCTTTAACTTAAACACTAGCCACCATGCATTGTTTCACAGAAAAAATCTGCAGATCTTTTTAGTGCATCAGTGCATTTTTCTTTTTCTTTTGCTTTGTCATTTCCAAAGGTTAAACCTATGCCTTGCTGCACTATTTAACACATCACAGCATTACCAATGAAAAGAATGTATTTATGGACTCTTTAGAAAATTGATGCAGGTCACAGGTATGCTTTGCCATAAAGAAACTACAATACACCAAGGATAACTTGATGTGTACAATAAATCTATATAATTGATGGAAAAGGACATGAAAGTTTTATATCCATTTTTCAAAGGGTTTTCTTTTCTTCAATCTGTAATGTCTTCTCTTTACATTCTTCAAGAAATTGAGCCCAGATTCCAGCATCATTTGGTAATTTTTTGTTTTTAACACACCACCAGGTGTCCTTGAAAAAGGAAATTACTGCTCCACAACACCAGTCCTTCAACTAAATTTAGAGCCAGGGTTTTTAACATGTCCCTAAAGAACCACATATCAGTGAATAATATAATTCTTTAATATGCTGCATTTCCTGTGTACATGCCCTCAAAAATTCTCCCTCTCTCTCCTGACAATACTAAGCTTCCTGCACTTCATTTCAAATCACCACTTTGTGCTTTCTTATTCAGGACAAAGGTTCTGCTTATCTCTAGTGCATGAGAGAGGTCTTTCAGAGTACAGGCAGAGGCTCAATATGTACGCAGTCAAGGGAGATGTAGCAATGATGAAGCTCCATTATAGCCTTGAATGAATGGATGAATGAGGCATGAGCTGCTTAAGGGGAATTCCACAGTAGTCTAACTCGCAGAACTACATCAGTAGAACAGATCTACGGTAATCCTCTGGGTTTATTGTGGAACTCACTATGTCCTGTCACTACAGGAGAGAATGCAGTGGATATGGTTGGACAGAGTTGATGAGAAGGCTACGGGTATAGGTGAAGAGACAAACCCCACTTGTATGAGCCCTGAGTTTTCACCCACTGCCTGCCTATCATTTCCAAGCTAATGTCTTCATTTTCACTCCCAGTCTCTGTGCTCTGTCTTTTTCTCATTTTATTTGCTTGCCTCACCTGCCTTCGATCAACACATTTTCTTTTACTTCCTTACGCCCACCTCTCTACCTGCCTATTTTAATGACAGGATAGAGTGTCTTGCTTTCTGGCTCACAAAGTGCTGATGGCTGTTAGAATCTAACAGCTTCTAAATGTCTTAGTGTGTGTCTGTGCGATTTATGTGTATGCATACCATATGCATGTGTTCGTGTGTCCTAGGGGGGAAAGTGTCCCAGCAAATATTGACAGTATCTGACAGTTCTGACCTTTTTGGGACATCTGTAAAAAAGTAAGTAAAAATAAATGCATCCATATATAAATAAATAAAAGATCCAAAATGTTTCCTCTTGGTTACTGAAGTTGTGGTTAGATTTAGGTGTAACCAGTATCCAGCACCTTTACTATCCCTTATCCAAGTTGGCAACTGATCACTAATCCGGATACGGGAGTTGCTTTGCACCTAATGCCACATCAGTACTGTAGATTCCTCTGAAGCCGATCGATAAGTAAGATTATTTGCCGTGCTGCAACTCCCTTTACCTTGGGCTATTTAAAGTTTAAACAACCCAATAAAGTGAATCCTCTCAACACTGATAAGCTCTAAAAGACCAGAGTGTGTGTGCTCGTGTGTGAGAATGTGTATAAGAATTACATCACGAAAGATGAAATTACTCTGTTCCATTATGATTTTTGTCAATGATTATTATTGTTACACCCTTTTTGATATCATCATTACAGGTATTGTAGCCACTGAAAAAGAGGTCATAACAGAATTTATGAATTTCACACCTCTTTGCTCCTAAGTCATCTCTTCGATTCCTCCCTTTATTTACACATTCGGCACACCACTCTTACACTGCTGCAATGCTCACACACCTTCTCAATTAACCTGTATTGCTCTACTTCTTTTCACCTCTCTCTATCTCTATCTCTCTCTCTCACACACACACACACACACACACACACATACACACACACACACACACACACGCAGTGACAATCAGCAGAAGGGAGCCTAAACATCTCAAATTAAGGTCTGGCTGTGATGGATGTTCCCTTATCTGGGAGAGATATTGCACCTGTTTCCCCCCTGAATGATAGCCACTTCTCAACATCATTTATATTGATTTGTCTCCATTTTCACTCACTGCTTGTACACACACACACACACACACACACACACATGCACACATACAGACAAAGCACAAACTGAACTTTTGTAAGTTCCTTTTGTGAGTGTTTCTATAGTCATGTAGTTTATTTATGTAGGTATGTAAGTATGTATGTATTTATTTTCCTTGACAAATTTTGCTCTCTGGAATGTCTTTGTGGTATGGTAGAGAGATAAACGCGGCTTTATCTCATTTTAAACATTACATTTAAACATTTGATTTTAAGAAGGCTTCTTAAGAACCACATAATTGATGCACTTTAGTTAGTGTAATACGTAATGCGCATTATTAGCCCCCTTATTTTGGGAGAGGGAATGCATTAAACCAAGCTGACAATATACTATGTTGTTGAAATTGCATCAATATTGCTTTGAGGTCAGTTTCTTTGGAAGTTTAAGTTAGAGATTAGAGTCAACACTATTGGATAAAAAATGCAATAGGTAAATGTAATACTTTCATATGAGGTGTGCCAAAGCAACATGCTCTCCACGTTCAAATTCCTAACAATCCACATGACTGTTTTCTTATGATTTAGTAATTAAAAGGCATGTTTAACATTTATACTTTTTCCAGTTCTGGTCTCTGGAATCTATTGTTATTTATTTATTTTTATTTCTTTATTTTAAATCAGTTTATTCACATTTGTCTGTCATTCCCTTATTAACTTGTGTATTTAAATAATGTATTTAATGTACATTAGTTTGTTGTGACAAAACAACCCCTGCTAAATTTTTCCCTAGTGTTTAACAGTCTGCCTGCGTTTGTCCCTTGCCTTCTGGATATGTACAGCATAAATGATTTCAATGATTTTGAATTTGCCAAGCACACACACCTACATCTTCTCTCCACATGTTAAAATGTTCCACTATTATCACATTTACAACTGTATGACAGTTTGGGAATGTGTGTGCGCGCGTGTGTGTGTGCGCGCGCGTGTGTGTGTGTGTGTGTGTGTGCACACATGTTTCTAGCATTATAGTTTCCATAATGATATGAATGCAGTATGTGACACTTCTTTTATCTTAACAATGTTTATCTGGTCCAAGTGAGGAAAATTGACAAAAACAAAACAAAAACAAAAAAGCTTTTATGTTACTGAAGTTAATGTTTGGGGTAGGGGCGAAATTATTTAGCTGTAATGCACAAATGAATGAGAATATCTTACAAAGATTTCAAAAAGGTGTTTGTATAGGACAGGAAAGAGAAAAGACATGATTGGGCAAAAATTCAAGGCATTGAAATGAAAAGAAGAGAGGGCATAATACAAAAAAAGGATAAAAAAGGTAAAAACAGAAGAAACAGAAAGCATAGACAGGAAAGAAATTACATTCACATTCCATATGTGCCTTCAAAAATAACTGTGCGTCACAGTTAAGGTCGGAAATTTAGATACATTTATCATGGACATGAATGTCATGGCAATATTAGGCTTTCAGTAATTTCTTTGAACTGTTCTTTTTCTGTATATGGAATAATTGTACAACATGTATCTTTAATAGAAAAAAAACCCCAACAACAAAGACTTTGGTGTACAAGTTTTAATTTATTTTAAGTTTCCTGAAATTAACACAGGGTCAAAATTATACATACATGATCAAAAATATACATGCAGTATGGTACACCTACTATTTGATTAAATGTCCCTTAGCAAGTTTCATTGCCCATACACTTTTGGTAGCAATCAGCAAGATTTTGGCAGAATTCTGGTTGGATATTTGACAACTCTTATTAGCAGAATTGGTAGAGTTCAATTAAATTTGCATGTTTTCTGCTCTTCTTTTCATGGTTTAAGCTTTTTTCATAGGGTTGAGGTCAACTCTGAATGTTTGCCTCTTTTATCTATTCCACAACCAGCCTGAATGTGTGTATGGTGTCATTGTCTTGTTTAAACATCCAATTGTGTCCAAGTTTCAACTGTCTAGTTGATGGTTTGAAGTTATGCTAAAGAATTCTGAAGTAGTACTCCTTCTTCATTATTCCTTCCACTTTGTAGCAGCAAAACAGCCCCAGAGCATGATGCTACCACCACCATGCTTAACCGTTGGTACAGTGTTCCTTTGTACCTCTAGTCATTGTGGTCAAACAACTTTATCTTTCTCATTTGACAATAAAACTTTCCTCCAGAAGGCTTTTTCTTTGCAAATAAAATCTTTGTTTAAATAAAACTTGAGATCTATCTATCTATCTATCTATCTATCTATCTATCTATCTATCTATCTATCTATCTATCTATCTATACACACTATATTGCCAAAAGTATTCGCTCACCTGCCTTTACACGCATATGAACTTAAGTGACATCCCATTCTTAAT
>JAQQZR010000006.1:13063564-13087072 GCA_030068235.1 Notoglanidium macrostoma | reverse complement strand
TATATAACAATTTGCTATGCAGAAGTAGATGAAAGCAACAAGAGCATGTATTTCTTCAGCATATTGATATAATAGTGGTAGTGAAAATGAGTGTAATTATATTAAGAGAAGAGAAGATGAAGAAAATGTTCCAGAAAATGAGATATTTATTACCTGTAAAAATGAGATGAAATCTTTTTAATGACCCTTAATATTCCCTTCTAACTTCTCAGGTGGGTGTCCTTCAAAGAGCATATTACAGCAGTGCTCTGTGATTGAAATTGAGGCATTTGCAATACTCTTGCCAGTACTTTAATATAAGAAAAAGCAATAGATGCTGACAATAAGATTAAAAATGTTCAATTAGCTTTTCAATGTCACAAGACGTTAGTCACATTTCCCCCCACCTGCAAGTCTTAACAGGATTTATTTAGAACTAAAGCTGATAATGATGTTTGGTTGTGTGTTCAGAGACATTCATACACAACTGATGCATCCATGCTGATATATTAAAGAGAATTTTAGTATCAACGTCTCCCCTCATAATCACATGCTCACACAAGAATGATCAAACAACATTTCGATTATTTATTTCTGTCATATCTATATCATTCAATCTTAAAAGTATTAAAAAATGCTATCTATTAAGCTTTGCAATAGGTTGGCGACCTGTCCAGGTGTACCCCACCTCTCGCCCCAAATAAGCCGGGATTGTCTCCAGCATCTCTCACGACCTGCAATGGATAAGCAGCACAGAAAATGGATAAATAGATGGATGGATGGATGGGTGGATGGATATTATCTATTATTAAATTTCATCTACCAACACACACAGATTTTTAAAACCTAAGCGAAATATGACCACATACCTTATCTCAAACTCATAAGTGCCAATCACCCACATGTCAGATAGCATCGGGGCAAAGGCATCAAATGATTAAGATGCTAACCTCTTTCTCCTCTTCCTCCTCCTTTAGAGCTGCTCCATGAATAACACTACCATGTTACATTGAGGCCTATTTAAGACTTATCATTAAGAGCTCTCAAATCAACGCTCTGATGCCTTCATTTACTGCTGCGCCTTGAAAGTACAATTCAATCAACTTCTTTATCAGCTCCCTATGAATGAGCTTGTCACTGCTACAGAAGCTCAAACATTTGTTTTCTCGTCACCCCCAATCCCACCCCCAACCACCACCCCCCACACCTCAGAATCCCCCACACACCATAATCATGCAAATGGAGCAAGATCCTATTGAGACTTCAGTAGAAGTGCAGGGTTTCTGACTAATGCTTCCATGTGTGTGTATTTTTATGTCTGACAATACAAGTTGAAGTAATATGACAGATACATAGTAGCATCACCAGGGTTTATCTTAATCACAAAAAGTAATTAAGGAAACAGAACGCCCTGTAGGAAGTGAAACACTTGTGATTAGCTGTGTCAGCTGACACACTGCTGTCATTAGTTAAGTGCTCAAAGAGCTACAGTGCTGTCTCCATGAACATGTTGATTTTTCCCAATTCTCAATTCTCAAATTCTTCAACTTCTGCTTAATGTGATAACTGACAATTCGTTAATACATGAAAAGAAATACTATAAAAAGAAATGTATATGATTGGTTATGACCGATCAGACAGGCTATGTGTGAATATTATCCCATCCTGACAAGCTCATCCAAGCTTCACATTTAACATTTACTAGTGTCCAATTAACTGCCAAACCAGAATGTCTTGAATAACCCTATTTTGCATTAATGATCAGCTCCCTGTACATTATCCCACATGTTCCACAGTTGCTTACTAAAGAAATCAAATTTTATACAAAATATTGATTTAAAAATGATTTTATTGATGTAACAATGATTTAAGTACTTAGACCACATGGTCTGTTATATTTAGCAATGGTCTGTTTTACAGAAATAATAGACTGTGGGATGCCTTACTCAACCGATCAGAATCGAGAATTCAAATGATCCATACACAAAAAAACTGTAACGCATTTTTTCCTTTCCTTTTCTACCTGCCAGACATGTGCTTTCACAATATGGGGTAGTATATAACTGACATTAAAATTGCTGTCATAGAATAAAGAGTAGAGAGTTGCTTTTAAGTGTGTTTCCATTAGCCAACATGTCATAAAATAACACATTGGTCATTTATTTGGAGAACACTCCCGTGAGGGACTGGCTGTTTTTAACACGGCCTAATGAAGCGTTTCATTTAACAAGAAGGAAATGTAGCAAATGAGAGAATTAGATAGGCAAGTGATTTATTGAACCAGAAGACTTCATTTCCTTCTTGCTAATGCTTTCAGCAAGGGCCGTGTCACTCAAAGCTTGGTGGAAAATCGTACAGCTCAGAACATTGTTTGGTGTGAAATATAAATGATATCTGTGATATAAGTTGTTAAAGATAAGAAAGTTGTCTTTGTTAAAAGTTTTCCTTTTGTTTTAATATATCTATTGAATATCTAGTGCATACCCTCAAAACACAAGCTCCTGATAGCAATGCCATACCATTAATAGACATTAAATGAAAGCAATATTTTGAAAGTGCCATTGCTTTTTTCAGGCTGCTGCATTAAGATGCTTCCAGTGCTGCCTATAAACTAATAGCTTCATTTCCATATCCTAAGCCTGACTGGATACCTTATACACCACAAAAGCACACTAGAATGCATGGTTATGTGTTGCATTCAAATTTTGTCTTTTACTGTTCGTACTATACTTCAATATATAAATGCAAATTTGATAGATAGATAGATAGATAGATAGATAGATAGATAGATAGATAGATAGATGCATACATACATACATACATACATACAAACAAAAAAATAAATAAATAAAAATTCATAATATGCCTTAAGTGCGTTCGTTATTTTTCACAGTTTAAGTTAAAGAAGAAAGTCTCTTGTAAGAAGCTAGACAGTCCACGATGCAGAGCTCAGCACTTACTCAAAGGTTGTTCTTTAGTCTCCCTTCCACTGCTTTCCTTATTTCTCTAAAAAAAACCATCCACAGTAGGAGCTCTGAATCCACACATAGTCCTCACATGCTTTTAGAGTGACTTAAGACTTGGAAGAATTGCATGCTTTTACCCAATTTTCCCGTACTGTCTTAAAAATGGGCTAAACTTAAAAAAAAAAAAAAAAAAAAAAAAAAACTGACATATGACAAGCCAAAGGAAAATATGTAATTCAGATGACAAAAGTACTTTTTTGAGCTGTCAAATCATTCTATTCACTCATAATCACTGAGTTTGATTCATGCTTTGTGTGTTTCTTCATAAGAGCTGGGTTTTCTGGCAGCAGAGCCAGACGGGTTCCCATAGGGCCTTGTAGGCTTAGAAGTCCTATACCCTCTTCTTTGCCTTAGGCCTTTTTTTTTGTCTGTGAGCTACTAGTGGCTAACACAGGGGTAAAGGAGAGTTCACGTTCATTCACTTACAGACTTCTTCTATCGTTCAGTAGGCCAAGTGACTGAGAATTGAGAGTGAGACAAGAAAAAAAGGAAAAAGATAAATATAGGGATATTCACTGAATTAATTTAGGATCTTTAATGAATGACATAATTCATCTGCTTCTCAGTTTCCACCAACCTGTATTTGTAAGAACATTTTAAGGAGCATTTGCATATTTTTAATAGAAAGAGCATGTAATCAAATTTGGATGTGAATATTCATGTTCAATAATCTACAGTGGCCACTCCATATAAAATGGAAAAGTCTGTTTTACGATTTCTTTTTAAGCTTCTGTTTCTGACGGGATGACCTCAATGTCTGGCTTCATCTACTCCAAAGTGTAAACGTCATTTAAGTATACAAAGACCCAATTTACAACAATTTACAACACTTTTTTTTGTCGATTTGTAACTGTTGCCCCAATTCTAAAACGTTCAGTAGTTGAAAAGTCACCACAAAAATCACACACATAGCCTGACTAACAGCAAAAAATGGAAGAATAGCTTTTTTTCAAATATGTCAGAATAATATGAGTTAAGATGGATAACACTGACAACAATATGACACTTGAAAAAAAAATCAATTGTCAGTTTGACATTCAGAGGACTAGACAGAAATCACATCGGTGTGGAGTTTTACATGCTGTCACCATGTGGGTTTCCTCTTGGTTCTCTGGTCTCCCAAAAACATACTTGTAGGTGGAATATCTGTTCTAAATTGCCCAAGTGTGTGTGTGTGTGTGTGTGTGTGTGTGTGTGTCTATTTGCATACATGATGGCCTGAGATGGACTGGCTTCCCAACCAGAGTACCAGTGTTCCTTGGAACGACTTCAGATCCTCCACCATCCTGGTGCTTACTGAGGATGAATGAATTTAAAAAAGTCAAAAAGATTTTTTGAAATGTGTCATGGAACTGTGTACAGTTAAGCAAGAAAATCCAAACATATATAGATATTTCATGAATAAATTTGAATTATTTCTAGAATTATGCAGTCACAGAAAAAAAGTAATTTGGAAATAGATCACTGAATTGTCTTTTTCTAATTAGCATTTGAATTTGCATAAATTCTGGATTATAATGCCACAGTTTGGGGGAAGATAACAATATATCTGAGCAGGTTGCTAAGCAGAGCAAAATGTAGGTCTGTATCGTACATTACCAGTCAAAAGTGTGGACACGCCTTCTAATTCAATGTTTTTTTCTTTATTTTTATTACTTAAAAGACGCTTCATGTCGTAAAGTAATGATGGACTGTTGTTTCTCTTTACTTAGTCGAGCGGTTGTTGACATAATATAGATTACTCCAGTTGTTCAATAGGGCTGTTATAAAAAATACTTTATTTTTATCATTTACCATTTACTATTTACTGTATGTCTACATAGGTAGGTGACTACTTCATGAAGCTGGTTAAGATAATGCCCACAATATCATCAAGGTAAATGGTGGCTACTTTGAAGAATCTAAAATATGAAACATATTTTGTTTGTTTTTTAGTTTTTTTTACACTTTTTTGTTTACTACATAATTCACTATATGTGTTGCTTCATAGTTTGAGGTATTCAGTATTGTTTTACAATGTAGAAAAGAAAACAAAAAAAAGAAAAACCTATGAAAGAGAAGGTGTGTCCTAACTTTTGACTGGTAGTGTAGGTCTATATTTATATACATATATTTATTTATTTATTTATTTATTTATTTTTAGGGGGCATCCAAACCTTTTATCCAGAACCTTGGTCATTATAAGTAGAAAAAAAAGGAATAATTAGTATAACCAAGAGCCATGTGTAGCTATTGTAAGTGGCATGCTGGTTCATTTTGTTTGAGAAAAGAGGCAATGAAACATCTGGTTCTCTCCTGGGGATCAATTTCCCTCTAATAAAACAGTGTTAATACTGCAGTACTTTATTGCCAGTGCTATGAAGCAGAAAGGTGAATAAAATCAGTGTATGTGACCATTTAGCAAATATAGCCAAACATGTCTCTTCACATATGGAGACGGTCCTTGTGAGCCATTTTGTGAAGTCATTGTTGATTGCCTAAAACTAGACTCCACTGAAACTTGTCAGCCTGTATGCATCTGCTTTAGTGTTTACCCTCTTTAAAACAGATGCACAACAAAACCGTAAACTCAAAAAAAAAAAATCCCTGAAGTAAATAACTGTATGCCTTTCGTTACAGGTAGTAGACTTGTCCATTAAAATAATTTTGTTTGTTTGTTTCTTTGTTTGTTTTGCTGCAGGATGTTAGCTGAAGATTAAACATCCCTAAACATGAACCAAAATATCTGCCAAAGTGTGTTGCAATATTAAATGTATTGTGTGTGACCTGCAATGGTTAAATGAAAAGCTTAAAAGGATCTGAGATGTATTCTGGGTAATCTTGGGAGAGCTTCTGCCCTGAGACTGGTACTGCCAGGGTGAAATGAATCCACAGGGATGTAACTGTGAGATCCAATGCGTGGGTTATTCCACTGAGGAAACAGTGTCCCTGCAATGCTACAACCACTCTCAGAAACTATTTACCTACCCATCTTTTATTCATGAGTCTGTACTTGATTATTTATTAAGCTTGGTCCGGTGCACACTTGCTGTTACCCTGATTTAGTTCCTTTCTATTTAATATTCCTTTGCATTCCTGTCCTCAATGGCACATTTTCTTTCTTTCATTTTTTCTTTCATCTTTTCTTTTGTCCTTTCTTTCTTTCTTTCTTTCTTATTATTGTTAATTATTATTTCCTTTTGATTACTGATGTTGAGGTTATGGTTAGGCTTACTTCAGGTGTAGGCATACAATATGTTGCCTGTAATAATAATAATAACAATAACAATAATAAAAGATTAAGAAAAAAAAGTCTGCTTTTCTTGACCAGCCAAATGTTTCCACATTGTCTACACTGTCAGTGATATTTGGTATCTATCATGATATAAACACATGCCCCCCTGCACACACACACATCCAAAGAAAAAAAAACCCTCCACTTGATCCAAAATTTTAAGTGGATCTCTCCACCAGATTAATCTCATCCGTCTTTCCTTACTCCCATTGCTTATCTGTTAATCAAGTTTACGACAGGCCTGACAACGAATAACTTTCATATCCCTCTTAATCTGAGCTGGCAGCTTGGCAAGCCATATGTTTGCTGATTATTAGAGGTGATGGGTTGAGGGAACACTATACCAATGCCGGTACAATGTTCAGGGAATGCTGTCAGGACACAGCATCACATTATCAGAGGCCGACGTGTGGGTCAATGCAGCATACAGTGAGTCTGACACATGGTAATGAACCCCTCTCATTAGGTATTCGGCGCAATATATGCTCAGGAAAAAAAACAAACAAAAAAAGCAATGACCATCAGATTGTTCAGCACTCTCAGGAAACTATGGAAAAAGTTATGCTGCATTATATCAGAGTGGGAAAAACGCTGACCCTCACCATCACACACATGACCTATGCAGTGACAACTTGTCTTGATTATGTATGCAGGTGGGGAGAGATGGGTGGAGGCTGATGAGTTTTGACTTATAAGTAGCACTTGTGGGAATAAATGAAACAAGATATGCTGTGCAACCTTGATAATCTCTCATGTCTCTGTTCCATGTCAGTGAAATTAACCAAAGACAATGGTGTCAATGAGAGTCTATAATCAAATCTGTGTACTGATGGTGTATGTTATTACATCAGTTGGGAACTTGAATATTAAACATATTATCATATTAACTGATGAAGTCAAGAGGAAAAATCAGCCACAGTCCCATTACATACTGCTCATTGACTTATTCAAAAAGTCTACCTGCTATTGAATTTAGCCTACTTGAAATAGACACTTAGGGAAAGACAACATAATTTGGAGAATGACATTTCTGAGGGGACTCTCATCACTCAAAGCATCCTCAAATTAACACTTGAGGAGTTTCCAGTATTGCTGGAGTGATGAGCACTGTTAGATTAAGCCTCCTCAAAAATAAGGAGGAAACATCATATGCAATTGTGCTATTTCAGACTAACACTGAACAAATCCGCAACAGTGGCAGATAAGAGAGAATTGTCTTGAGTAGATCAATCTTTCATGTCTGAAACAGTTCTTCACCGCTGCAAGTCTTAGATCTGGCAATTTGACCTGCTCCACCATTACTGATTCATGCAAATCATGTAATGACTTCCTGGACAATATCAATCATTACATCTTAAATGGCCAGATGTGGAGTAATAAGTAAAGCTGAAAGTTTGACATTATGATCTCAACCTGGTATTAACTTATGAATTGCATTTGCTCAGTTGGCTGATGGTCTTATCCAAAGCACCATAGAAATCATATATGTTTTTCAAGATACATTTGAAAACATAGATTGAGAACATACAGCTGAGAAGTTGTTGAAGACAGAGTCTTTATCAAGGACCATGTAGTGGTGATGCTGCTTGGATTTGAACTCATGACCTGATTACTGGCCAAAAAGCTTTAAACCCTGAGTCACCACTTATCACTGTGAGCGCTGCCCATTTTAACTACTTTATACTTGCCTGAATATTAATCCACTTGAAAAGTGATTTTTTTTTTCCTTTTCCAATTATTTAGATTGTCTGTGGTTAAATGTACTATAGCAATAGAGCCAATATATTGTTGTGACAAGCCAAGGATACTAATAGAGCCCACTTTTTTGCTTTGTTGGAACTCAAAGACAAAGACAAAGACAGTTGGAGCTGTCTTGAGGTGGCTGCTATTCTGACCACTGCCTATTGAAATTTCACTGTCATGGGAATTGGAAGTCTTCTTTCTTAATTGAGTGAACATTCGTCGATTTACTCAGACAGCATGGTAACTGTAATAAGATCTATATTTCAACAGCAATTGGTGCCGTAAGATGAGTTTGACTCCAGGTCACGTACATCGATACTGAACAGACTCGGTATCAACATTTCTGACAAAAATCCCCCCACCAGCCCAAAATGTCTTTAGATAGACATTGCAAATATGAGATTTCTTTTCCATTGCGTTCAGTTAATGGAAAATAGCATTACAGTTTGACTTGTGGGTTACCTTTTTACATTCAGGTGTAAGTGGTTATATGTGTTATAGATATTCACTGATATATGTATTCTCTCTGCTGGGAATAAATAGTATCATTCATAGATATTGCACTGAACCACACAGAGGCTTTATGGTACACTATGTTATCTTAAGATTTGCTAAGTCAAAGAGCAAACGTAGTGAATGGTATTCTGGGAGAATTATTTATTTATTGCCAAAAAAAATTCTCACTGAAATCTAGCTTATGTCTTATAAATAAATACAGTCATCAGTTGTTTCAGTCATGACCCAGTTATTGGAGCCAGGTTGGCTGTGTTTATACTGGTAAATAAATGTTTTGTCATATCCATGTACAGGAATTACGTAATGTTCTCAAATATTTAATGGAGTGAAATATTTCTTGTTCATTGAAACCAGCTGCATAAATTAGGATCTTAATCTTTGCTGCAATATAACATTGTTTAAAAGGCTATTTGATATTGCTTGGCTGGAGCCTCCAGATATCCAAGGTCAAAGACAATTTTCTGTGTCTACCTCGAAACCTGCAGGGATTTTTATAGCTTGGCATGTTTTGGAGGGCAGCTGCATTTGGGCCTCCGAGGGCACTTTCTTAAATGCCAGCATCTCCAGCTATTGTGGTCTAGCTGAGTCTACTGGCAAGACCATGTTAATGCACATAAACCTTGCCAAACCCAGCATCATGTTGGAGCAGGTGGGGCTCAACACAGTTCACCTGATAAGCACATTGACCCAGACACGAAGTGCCAACGATCAATCATGCAGCCAATGAAGCGAACGGAAGAAGTGTGGAGCACTGAGGCATAGCAAAGCAATATTGGGTTGGCATCTGGACAAGGCTGGAGGTGTGAGACGGGTAACTTTCACTGGTGAAAAATAGCCAAACAGCACTAAAATCCATTAATGAGATTTAGTGAAGAGGTACTTTGCTGATTTATTACCCGTGGTCATTTGCTTTTTTTTTTTTTTTTAACAAAAATGAATCAAAAGTTTCTCAGATAATATAAGCTCAATACATTTGAAAATAAACTTGTGTATGCAATTACAGACAATTGTACATTTAAAGATCTATATATACAAAGATTTATATATATACCTAATGTGGACAGTAAAGCATTTTTGGGAGGTGTTCAGCAGTTCTAGCTTTACATATAAATAAAGTTATATTTATTTTCATGAAAATGTTTATATAGGGGTTTGATTCATTTATTTATTTATTTTTCATTCATTCATTCATTCATTCATTCATTCATTTATTTATTTTTCAATAATAAAGTCATCTGATTTAAAAGAAGGTTCTATCTTTTGCCAAAGACGGAGATTATTTCAGACCTGATGCAGTCATTTTGTGCTTTCTCTTTATCACCATGTCAGAAATGCTGGCGATACTGATAATACCTGCCAATCATGAATATGTAATTACAAATTCTTTATCCCTAGGTGATAGAAATATAACCATTAAACTATAAATCAAAGCAATTAAATTTATTTGTGGTTGACATTGTTTTAGAAAAGAAAAGAGAAGAGTAAACATTCACTCTTCCATTGCCTTTGCGTCGCATCAATCCTATAACTTATTTATTTTTGTTTTATTACAGGTGATGATTTCACAACCTGTTGACTGACTCACTAAGAAGAGGACTTGAGGAACACCAGGCTTTTTGCTTCATACCTGGTGCCTCCTTCACTCAATTCTCTCTTATTCACATTCATACAACTCCTCCTGTTTCCTGGCTCTCTCATTTTCACCTCCTACTCTTCTTTGGACTTTACAAAAAAGGACTCTTCCGGACTGCCCAATGCTGAAGAGCAACAGTCTACTGCTCTTCCTGTGCTTCCTGTTTGAGAAGAGCTCCCCTGCTCCTCTCCACTCTGTGCACCCAGCTCAGAACCAGAGCCGGCGGGAACTCAGTTGGTCCCACAGATCCATGTCTACAGCAGGAAACAGAGGAGAGAATGAAAGCATTCAGAGGGTTAAAAGGGGATGGGTATGGAACCAGTTCTTTGTCCTGGAGGAATACATGGGATCTGACCCTCAGTACGTTGGCAAGGTAAGGGAACATGCTATTTCTGAAATATCAAGTTGGGCAAGGTAACCTGCATTCAAATTCAGTAAAGTGCTGCGCATTACATTTCCTTTCCATTTTCTCTCCAAAGGCTTTATACAGTTCAGTAGTCACATCAAGCATGGAAGTGACTATTGAACTGTATAATACCTTTAGAGGGAAAAGAGAAAGAAAAAATATCACAGTGGGAGACAGCACAAGAAGGCTAGAAAAGATGTATCATGTAGAATGACAGCCAAGCTGAAAAATAGTAGAGGTCAATAAAGAGACAGATACACAAAGAAATACTATCTACTCTCTTAATTACACAAAAATGTCACTTCCAGTCACTAAAGAGTGATTAATTTAAACACAGCCATTATGTTTGTGCATGTGTGCATGTATTATTTTTATATTAATATTTTTGAAGCATAAGGACTAAAATCAATACATATGCTGGCTTCTTGCTGACACATTCATATCGACCTTGCATTATCATAGGGACGTTTCCTTGGGCTTTCTGGTGGGTGAACTAAAATATTTCCTTATATATGTCAGTCATGGGGGTACATGAAGGTACACAAAATAGCCTATAATGTTGAAGGGTGTTGAAGGGGAGGGGTAATATAATTTGCTAAAGTATTGACCATTAAAAATTACACCCCTGTTGCTCTGCAGAGATTGGCACATTTGGTGGAAAAAAAAAGACTGATCAGCATCTATAGAAAACCACCCTAATGTGAAGCACGCTGGTGATAGCATCATATTAAATATAACCATTGCCTTTTCTTATTTTTTTATGTCTTAATGGCATCTTTATTCTATCACTGACTTTTGATCTCAGTGCTTCATCCAGACAGAGTCATGGTTGTGCTGTGTTCTTTCCATTTAAAGTAAAAATAAATGGATTAACATTAAAATAATGGATTTAATGGTGCTCCATGGAATGTTGAAAATATGCAATATTTTTATAACTAAACCTTTTTTTTAATTTTGACTTTTGATAGCTTTCTGGTTGCCATGATGCGGTTTATGGATGTTTCTTATCAAACTCTGTTTTAGTTTCCTAATCAAACCCTAACTTACTTTCACAGTGGGTCGGGGGGACTTAACACTGCAGTGACATTGTTGTTTTGTTTTGGTTTTTAGAATTGGATTTAGAACTAGAATTGGTCTACTTCACTTCCATGTTGTAACACTACAAAATATCTAAAACTTCAGGGTGGATAAATACCGTGCAGGCCACAGTACATGGCACAATATACACTACGTGAATTTTATAACATCTTGTTCTAACTGACTTGTGGTCACTGTGGTCACTTTTAAAAAAAGGAAAAAAAGGAAACCCTTAAGGAGGCTTAAGGGTACTGACAGTGTAATTTGGAGTGCTGTGGCTTTCTCAGGAATAATAGTTCCTCTGGCAGGCTTGCCCTTGTGCCACAGCAATCATTCTGCACACATGCCACTGTTTGTGGCCAACTCTGTGACTGTGTGAAAGCAGTAGAAGGAGGATGGGAGAGACTGTTTTCTTTTTTCTCCAAGTCACTTAATCCTAAGCCTTGGCCAGGACTTCATGGTAACTGACAGATTCCGGACGATATACTAGAGAAAAAAGAAATGCAGTCTCTGAGCCCTGTTTAAGTCAATCACAAATCATCTGCAGAAATGCCTGCCAATACAAGTAAAAACAAGTGAGAAGAGCAATTGGAACTCCAGAAAGTACATATGAGCATTCACACAAGATAATGTGGTTACTGTGATAAGGTCGTTATAAATATCTGTGTATATTTCTTGAAGAAAGTACCTCTGTGGAATGGTGGAAGGGGTAAAGCATACTGAATATGTTTATGACTAATTCATCATAACCTAATAAGTGCAACGCTAGTCGCTCTTGCCAGGAACATAAATGGGGAAAGCTGGCTATTATTCCCAATAATGACACTGCCAAGGTGTAAATGATGTCATTTCTCTTTTCTTTTTGTATGCATTAAAAGCCACAATGATTGAATTGACATAAGTGATGGCCTTGGCATTTAATTTTTAACGCAATAAAAGAATGGCTTAGTGGCACGTTGCCTTTGAATGAATTGTTATGAACATATGTGTTTACATCATTTGTAAGCCATTTATTTAAACTTTTTCACATTACAAGTGTGGTAATAGAATTCACCATGTAAGAAACAAATAAGGTTGGATCCCTGGCTATAAATTTAAAATCTGGGACTTTACATAATTCATTCTCCTGTTAGTTGGTCTTAAAAATGCATTACTGATTGTAGCTTTGTTTCTTCTTTGTAGATGCCAAACACATCTGTAAAGCTTTCTAGTTAGAACCTTGCAGAAGCATGCATCTATTTTTCTGCTAATCACTTTCTCAAAATTCATACACACACACTTGCTCTGCTAGTTATTAATATCTGATAATTCCAGCTTGAGTGCTGTATCTGCTTCAGGCAATACCCAAGGCGAGATGGGATGACAACAAATCACCAAAATCTGTCACACCACCCAAGTTGATAACTGTGATGAAAAGTTCCCTTTTTTCATGATAAATTATCCACTTATAAAAAGTCATAACACGCTGCTGTGTTCTGTTTTTTTTTTTTTTATTCATTTCATATACCACCTCATATATAGAGTACTTATTAACCAATCCTTTTTTTATATTAACGTTTTGCTCTTATCTTTGCTTGGCACAGCTGGCCTCAAATTAACAATCAGGAAGGTCGTATTCATCAATCAATTTGTCGATCAATCAAAATAATATTCTTTCCTCAGTATTTTCTACATGACAAATTAATGGTTAATTACACATTTTAAGCCACATGCCCCAGTGTTCAGTTTTCACACTGATAGCTTCAGGCAATGCGACACAACAAAGCTTAGCTTTATGCAAATGAGAATCCAAGATGCAAGTAATGTGGGAACCCTTATGGTTTATGGTCTTTTTATATTTTTCTTTCTTTTTTTTTCCGACTGAATAATGTTATCCTTGTATAAAGGTTCCACACATTCATTTCGAGTCCCAGCAGTGATGCTCAACAAAGAAGGCTATGGATTGTCTGATGTACCTAAATAGAATGGTTCTGTGTTGACTGTGCAAATAGCCAGCTGCAATCATGAAAAGCAAAATTTCAGTTCATTCAATTTATCACCAACATATTATTGACTTTATGCAAAAGCATTCCCCTTCAGAATTTTAAACGTTTAAAATTTTAGTCATGTGACAACATGATACTGTAATGTGTTTTTTTTTTTTTTCAAAATGTCAAAAAATGTATCATTACATATCAATTCTATTCAAGTAGCGTAACAGAAGAGGTGGGCGTGGGTAAATTATGTTGGTGCATAAAGTGGCATACAAAACATTTCAGTGAAAGTTTAACATGTTGATATGTATCATATACTTGTGATAGAATGTTAATTTTCACCATTCAGGTGCTGCAAATAAATTGCATCTAAACTTTTTGCAATTTTTCTTTCTTGTGGGATTGGGTTGTGGAGGTTTTCCCTGTGAGGAAGAAACAAGCCGCACTTATTTTAATGTACCTGGTTTATACACCTGGTTTAACTTCACAAAACTTTTGTTTCTTCCCTTCAATACTGGTTTACTTGTGCACCTCAATAACCTCCAGAGGACCTCATACTGCTTTCATGTGTAGCAGTAAGTGATAAATCGATACTCATACTCATCCAAGATACAGAGTTTGGATTTTTAGCAAGCTATGCCTTGTCAAGCTGTTTAATGGAAAAGCACAAGCAAACAACACTCATGTGGAGTAAACTACTTCTTGAGTCAAAGACCTAACATGTTCTTGGCCTCTATGAAGTTTATTAATCACCACAACAAGAGTATGGAACAATTAAATGTTAAATACTATCAATAAATCATATCACTTAGATATTGAAATGTGAGTGACAGTGGAAGAAGCTGAACATGTTGTTGAAACTGGAAGCTGAAGCAGTTACAAATTATGAGTCTTAAAAAAAAAAAAAAAAAAGAAGAAGAAGACCTCCTCTCTGTTTCTGCTCTGTCTGTGTCCTCAGTGCTTCCTGCATCATTGTCTGCCTCACCACTGCCAGTAAAGTTTAAACTGGAGAAAAAGCCTGAGTTGAACTAAATGAATACGAACCAAAACTTCGAAGAAGCAACCAATTAGACTGACCAACGACAAAAAAAAAAAAGAAATATAAGACATATTGTAATAATCTAGATTTATTTGTTTTGTTTTTTTGTGCTCACTTTGTGGTCGAGAGCGTTTGCTGGCATCGGCAGGAGGAAATTTGCTTTTCTCATGTTTCAGAAATTGCAATGACTTCTACATATGGTGATGCAAACGTGTATACCCTCTAGCAAGAGATGATGTGATTCGTCACACAGTCTGGATAGCGTAAATGCTGAGAATGCAGCACAGTTCTGAATATACTATGGCTTGCGCTGGTAAAACAATAAAAAAACACTACTTCTTGCAAATTTTAAAGTCGTGTAAACAGTATTTAGAGGTGTGTAAACACTATTTAGAGGCGCATAAATGCTATTTCGGAAATTTAGGAGGTGTGTAAACGCCGTTTACGTGCATTTAGCCTCAACTACAGCACTGATAATAATGTTAGTACATAATAATAAAGTAGTGAATATAGTATACGTAACAAAATTTGGAATGTTGGCATTATTTTATTATATGTAATAGCCTTTTTTTTAACACTCTAACATTACTCTCTCTGTTCAAGGATGGAGTGGGCAGTAATGACTAAGAGATTTTCACTCTACCAAAGTATACTTTTTATCCATTAGTCCTTGTTCTTCACCTCTATGCAAGGATGTGGAAAATGTGAATCTGGGCCTGTCATAACTTGCCATATTAATATGCTGATGGTCCATATGATGTTCTATATATATTTTAATTTGTTCACAATTTCTCACTGTCAGGTCTACTAAAGCAAGTGAGCATGCAAATAGACCCTGACAACATGGACATGAAGGAGATGAAAGCAGAACAATGCAAGCTAAAGACATATACTCGGTGCAGAAGAGTATAATAAGATGCAATAACTGAATCCTAACAATGGATTAGAAGCGTATAATATGTAAATATTACTTTTGCAGTTATGATATAATTATTACTTATGAGTTTTGGCTGCTACTACTACCACTAATTTTGCCATGACTTCTTTAAGTACATGCATGCTAAGGCTTTAAGACAAGTGTATAGATGACAGTGCATTTATTAGGGCCTTTAGATCTTTTGGATTAATAAATGCAAACTTTTGTTTACTTCTCTTTGAGACACTGAGCAAGCAGTGAGGAAAGTGCTCTCTTGGCATTTTTCCCCATCAGGGTGTCAAAGGAATAAGCACGGTAGACAAAGAAATATGTGCTTTGCATTTCTTCAGCCTTCTTTTAGCCTTGGGATGTTATTATGCTTACACTTTTGAACCATTGTGACATAAAGCAAACATTTTTGTCATGTCCATTTCCATCACCATTTTGCTTGGTCTTTTAGTGTGACAATTCCTCTCCATTAAAACAATGTGTTCCAAATTTGAGCTGGAAGCAACAAGCAAACTTGTTAAAAATAAATATAGGCTGTCAGGATGAATAGCTAAAGACTGCCCAGTGCGTTTTGTCACAGATTTATAATAGTACATTCAAAATTTAACCATGGAACAACTTTAATTCTGGACAATTATTCTTCAACAGAAATCGATCTATGACAAGAACACCCTAATGCCTATGGACCATACTCAGAGTTTATTATATGACTTCATGTTCAAAAATGACATCAATATTCATGTGATGAAAGTTCTTCATATTCAGAGACCAACTTGCATAAGGTGATTTCCTGGATGGCCCATTTCAGATCATTAAAATTACCTCTGTCTAGGTCAAGCATCCTATTTTTTCTTGAATAGAAGTGGCCAGTTTTTTTTTTTTTTTAGATTATCGCCTTTATTTAAGGACTAGCATCTGTCTTCAAAGGAACAAAATGTGGACTGAAGATTTTTTTCTTTGATGTCAGATGTGATGTAACATAAAAATAAACAAAAAAAGACTAACGCAACGGTATATGAATGAGATGGCAAGCATTCAAGTACACAGTGGATAGGAGGCTAGCATATTACCAAAGTACTGCTGCATGAATAAATCTAATTATAAATATCACATTAGTATCACATATATAGCTTCCACTCAGCAGCTTTAAAAATAGCGCTTGACATAGCAGATTTTCTTTAATAAACTAGAAATGCAGCATATTGCAGCCATGCTTTAAGGTGTATCAACTCAACTTTTATTTTTCATTGATATGTAATTCATAGATTTATCGTTGAACTGTTGTCTGTTGCAGATTAAGATGCTTTGTACTTTACAGGAACAGTACGATTAATAAATTAGTAACATCATATTAATTCATTTATTAATGAATTTGGGGGGGGGGGGGGGCTGTTTCTGCTCCTCACTCAATTTAACATAGCTGAGAATAATTTAAACACTGTAGCAAAAAAATATAAACTTACTACCCCCTCACAAACGAACAAACAAATAAATAACAATATAAAAACAATAAATGTGGCTGGTCAGCATGGGGGTACAACGGTTAGCACCTCACAGCAACAAGGTTCTGGGTTCGTACCTGCTGGATGACTGGGGCCTTTCTGTATGGCATTCGCATGTTTTCTCTGTGCCTACGTGGGTTTCCTCCAGGCACTCTGGTTTCCTCCCTCAGCCCAAAGACATGCAGATTAGGTTAATTGCCTACTCTGAATTGCCTACAGATGTGAATGTGAATTCTTGTTCGTCACTGTGACATATTTGTTGTGATTTGATATTTATATGTGACATAGTTCAAATCCAAGTGTTGCTAAGATGCCTCTGCTGGGCCCTTAATCCTCAACTGCTCACTTGTATAAAACGAGACATATGTAAGTCTCTCATGTCTCTCTGAGAGACATATGTAAGTTGTTCTGGATAAGAGAGTCTGCCAAATGACATAAATGTAAATGATATATTGGTGACATATATCCTTCCTCTCTCCTGAAGTCAGCTTGGATTGGTTCTAGATTCTACAAACCCTGATGGTGGTTTACTCTAGCTTGATCTGCACAATAGATTCTTTTACTAATACATTCTTCACTATATGCACAATACATCACATGAAGATTTGGTACCACTTTCAGCCTGGGAATAATGCAAGTGATAAAAACATATTTCCCTGAAATGATATATGGATATATTAAATGCAAAGTAGTCTACTTGTCATCCATGCAGTATTTCTGTATCTAGAGGAAATGAATGAGTGCTATGGCCCATAAATTGCTTTCAAAAACTAGAGAATCTCATTATATATACATGTGCAAAGGGGTCTCTAATAAAGGCAAATGATTCAGCAATGTAAAAAAAACAAGAAGTAACATGCAAAGCAATATTTACCAAAGGGTTATATTTGTGTTACCATTTTATTATACCGTAGTGTAACACGTATAAATATTGTTTAAATTACCTTTGAATATTGGTTTGCATAACATTTTATTATATGAAAAGTAAATGACGTTATGAATTGGTAATGTTTTTGGCTTTTACTTTAGAAAGAAATTTGTTTTTGGATGAGTCTGTTAGCAAAATATGGTCACATACACTGTGGAGGCAACAGGGCAAAGTCAGGTCATTTCTGTCTGATCAAATATGAAGAGTTTAGCTGGAAAAAATATATAATATATGCATAGCTGTATTTACAAAAAAATAAAATGGTATAATGATGCACCTTAAGGTCATACTGAATAGGATACTTCATGAATTTTAATATGAACATTCATGAGTACCTTATAAAGTGTTCATGTATGGTTTTATCAATTTGTGTTAACTTTCTTACTGCATTATAACTGCAGCATTACTGCAGATTTTGTGTATGTACGTGTGTGTGAGAGAGAGAGGATATTGGACATGAACACAGCTACACATAAAGATATGAACCAATATTAATCAAAATAGTTTACCACATATAGTAACATGATACCAGACAGTATGTTTGTCATTTTCTTGATGTTTATCTCTCTGTGGTCTGTCCATCTTTGTTTTATGAATAATAAATAAATAAATAAATAAATACATAAATATCAAAAAGGTCACTTACTTGAATAGAAGTCAATAAGACACTTTTGTTGGAAAGGGCACTCTTCAGCATGTTTACTTACTTTTTTTCCTTGCTATTGCACCTTCTATGCTCATTACTAAAGGCTCTGTAATTTTGCATCCAGAAACACCTGTCACTAACTTCCTATATCATTTCAGCATAAAATAAAAGCTAAATGATGCAAGACAACACTTACATAACATCCTGAAGATTTAATTAAAAGTTTTGTAAAATATTAGTAAGCTAGTAGTTTATTTGTGCCAGAATATTTGTTCCAAAAAGATCCCTGGATCTTATGTTCAGCAGCCTTACTATCAGTAAACCTTAGTAAATGCATTGATTAACCTCTTTGAAAACAAATATTAGAAAGGTTGACAGGGATCTTCAACTGCAGTCCTGAGGATTTTGCAAAGATTGTTTGCTTTTACTCCCAGCACACCTGATCCAGCTCGCAAAGGGCTTCTTGGCTCATGATAAATGTTGGAACAGAGGAAGCTTGGATTTGTCTAAGGTTACCTAGGACTGGAGGTGAGATCTGTTAATGAAAAAAAAAAACACTAGATAATATTAGGTGTATTATTAAATGACACAGTATTTTATAATTGTATTTTAAACATCCCATTCCACATTTAACCCCCCTTTGATGCAATAATAATAATAATAATAATAATAATAATAATAATAATAATAATAATAATAATGAATTAATAAGTAACTGAGAAGGCTTTGAATTTGTATTATGGCTGTAGAAATTTGTTTATTTAGCCCAAGAGCATTAGTAATGTCAGGCACTGATATGGGGTGAGGAGGTCTGGGGTGCATTTCCAGTGAAGGGGAATCTTAACGCTATAGCATACAAAGACATCCTATACTATTGTGTATATTCCACTTTGTGGCAAATTTTGGCCATATAGGGTACATACTGTAAATATTGATGTAAACAACCACAATTATATAAATAATCATCCATCCATTCATCCATCCATCCATCCATTATATATACGGCTTTTCAGGGCAGCAGGGAAGCTAGATTCAATCTCAGCTAACTTCTAGAGGCAGGGTACACGCTGGACATGTCGCCAATCTATCGCAGGGCTAACACAGAGGCAAACAACCATTCACACATACTTTCAACCTATGGATTTAGAGTAGCCAGTTGACCTAATTAACATGTTTTCAGGCTGTGGGAGGAAACTGGAGCACCCGAGAGAAACCCACGCAGGCACGGGGAGAAGATGTAAACTCCGCACAGAGTGGCCTCAGTCACAATTAATCATATGAATAATAATCATAATAAATCATATTATAATATATATATATATACAGTATATCAACTTTATTTAATCATTAATCATAATTAGTAGACTATACAGTATATCACTTAACATTAAAACATTATATAAATGGGCTTATTGATACCAATAAACAATTAAATTAACATTATAAACAAAAGACAAACTAGTAATTAATTAATCACTGATATTTAATTAGTGAGCTACATATTGATTGTTTATCATTTATTATCAAATCTTAAAATGTTATTTTATTTTATACTGCTGTCTTATATAAAATATATTTTGTGTATATAGTTCATACCAGATAAAGTGTGGTGTCTAGGTGTGATTTAAAGTATTATGCAAAGGTAAATTCATGACACGTTCCATAACCACATGACCTACAAGCTAACCAAGCCATTAACTTGCGTAATACAATCACAGCTTTTATTCCACGCTAATTGGGCTCAAATGACCAGAGAGAGAAATCTCTGGTCTGACCTACACGATAATCAAGGTTACTGTGCCCATAGAGCCCGCAAAGCGCATCATAATTATCCTCTTGCTATTGCTCATGAAGCATGTCTAAAGCATTAGGTGGGATTGTGACTGTCATGGCCAAGTGCATGCTTCACCCTGCTGAGCTTTGAGTTGTTGTCTTTTATTTTTTATTTTTTTATGACTACTCTGTTTGCCATGTGCAATGACCCTTAGATATGGCTAGCAGTATAAAGCCTGACCTAATATTGGGACTGAAAGTAGCACTGCAGCTAAAACCAGCTTTACACTCACACAAACAAGTCAACACTAATTGATTTAAATTTATTTAATAGGGTTTGATTTGGCATGAGGTTCTCCTCAATGAACACTGATCAAAATAAAATACTCAAAAAATATAACAATTGCATCATTATGGACAAAATCAGTCAACAGTAATGTATAATTCTTATAATGTTAATGTGCAACTACCATACAAACACACAATACTTACTGTGATATTTAAAGCCGAGGAACAGTCAAAGGCCACACACATTGATATTTTCACTCTTCTGTTGCATTAAGACTTGATGCCAAACTAATTCTGGGGCTGCAGATGTGGAGTCGTTTGTAAGGATTACCCTGCCTCCAATTATGCATCTGACTTGCCAATAATCCAGTGAGCCATTATAATACGTTTAGGGAGCTGAAGACATTTACAATGGTAATGTATGTTGATGACAGAGCATGGAGCACACTGAAAACATAATCTTAAAAACTAAAGGATAACGATGCAATTTATCTGCAATGCCAATTTAATATTTTTTCTCCCCACATTTTTGATTGACCTGCTATAATAATGGGATTTCTGCTTGAATTGCTCTTCAAGCATATTACAGAACCGCTAATGCTTCAATCAGTATCACTTATCAGCTTTCTCTAACACCCTGACACAAAAATTTAGAGCAAGGTGAGTGGTAGTGTGTGACTAATAGTGGATTTTATCTCTCTTCATCTTTTTTTCCTCCTCCTTGTTATTAATGCTACCATTGATCCTCAGACTAGAGCAAGTAGCATTGTACAGAACATCTTTTTTTTTATTCTTTCCGATATCGTGACATTAAATATAAACACACGCTAGTTAATTTTTTACATTTTGCATGCTGGCAGACACCCATCAATATTCTTGATATATCACATCAGGGAACTAATTAGGCTGATATCTAGCTGGATCTGTCAAATTAATGGATTGGCAACATGAATCAATAAATATGAGCAATGTTTCCCAAAGACTTTAAACATCAAAATGTTTTATGGCATGCCCAAAGATAAATGTCACTACGTACCTCAGCATATATTGAAAGAGTGAAAATATCAGCACACTGTCAACTAAAATACACAAGCAAGATTTATAAGACTCCCACTACACCAGTTAAACACTTGGTCCTGCTCGTATATTATTGGCATGCCCTTCCCATCTCTGCCACTCTTCATTTTTGAAGGTTATTTTAGCTGCAGGATTCTATTCAATTCTGTAGGATGACTTATTTCATGCATCTTGTGGGACATGGTGTGTAGAAAATTAATGCAAAGCAATTCATTATTTTTTTAAGTTACAAAACATGGCTTCAACTTTCAATCCTTTGGTAGCATTGTGTGTAAATGTTTTTGTAGGCAAAATTTCTCACCAGATTTGCAAAGGTTTTGGTGATGCTGCTTTTCTTTGTACTCAAGTGTGATAGGTATGGATAGGATAGTCAAGGTTTCAATAGATAGGTGTCATGGACAGCTAAGCATGTTCACAAGACAACTGATTTATATTTAATGATGCTTGAAAATGGCATAAAAGGCAAAGCTGAATATGACAAAATGGTGACTAAATGGTGAAATAACACCAAGAAAACCCATGATAGGCATGGTGTCTATCATAAACAATTCCACCTTTTATGGAGTGCCATTTATTTTGTCCTAATTCAATACCTTGTCCGGTATCGGAATCCAATAAATTTATGCATTCATTTCAAATTGCTTTCTTTTGTGTCATTATATGACATTTACACTCAATTTGTAGATGCGTTTGATACAAATTCAAAGTAATCCATAATAAAAAATGGCAGTAACTCATGACTAATATTCAAATTGAAGCCCATCATTTGAAGTTCAAATTAGTGAGTCTTCTTATGTGTAAATTTACATGAACTCAGGAGCTCTCTTAGGATACTTTTTTTTTCATAATAACTGGATCTTCATCAATACCACATTTCTTGTGTAAATGCACCTGTGAGCAATTTGCAAACAAATTGGGTCCTATGTAGCTTGGTAAATGAGGCCAATAATTTTAAGCAGTTGCACTGCATACAGTGGTTACTGTACATAGAATAAATGTAAGCAAAGACTTAAACAGTAAACAAAAAGTTGATGTTTTCTGAGATGGATAGAAGAACATGTCTCTATCACCCCAGCTCTTCAATGTATTTCATACTTTCTACAATTAGCACATCTTTTTCCACATAAAAAAAAAAAGCAGTTCTGTATCAACCAGCATTTTGTTAGCAAGCAAACTGGACTCTTGATATGTAAAGTTGAACGTATTGTAAAGAAATCTGAAGTAAATTGCTAATTTTAGGCAGATCGTAAATAGACAAAGAAATCTAGTCAAATGGTTGCTCAGTTTCTGCCATAGAAATCAGGCTTCAAAATCAATTCTTTCAGACTATGAAGTTTTCTTAGAAGCAGTCTTGTGAGAGGTTGTTAAAGCTAAGAATTCCCTTCAAGTAAGGGAACACCAAATGCCAAATGGCTTAAAACATGGTCTTACACTATAAGTAATAGAAATGTAAAATTTTTAATCTCTAAAAATCACAAACATATTAGTATGTCAGAAAAAGAAGTGTTGAGAATCAAAGTGACGGTTGTCTGCTGTGTCTGGGCATCATGTAGGTGGCACTGTCTTTGATAAATTATCTGCTTTTAATATGATAACTAATCAAACATTGCCAACATAAAAGACAGGCATCTACTAGTCACACTAACATACAGTAGATACACAATGTTTTTTGTAACATTACATGAGTGGTAAACCCAGGCATA
>JAQQZR010000006.1:13050790-13063464 GCA_030068235.1 Notoglanidium macrostoma | reverse complement strand
GTAATGATGGACTGTTGTTTCTCTTTACTTAGTTGAGCGGCTGTTGACATAATATGGATTACTACAGTTGTTCAATACTGTATGTCTCTGTATGTCTTAAATGCATTAAGAAGGCAATAAATGCCACTAATAAGCGTTTAACGAGGCGCACCTGTTCACTGAAAAGCATTCCAGGTGACGACTTCCTGAAGCTGGTTAAGATAATGCCAACAATATCATCAAGCTAAATGGGGGTGACTTTGAAGAATCTAATATATGAAACATATTTTGGTTTTTTTTACACTTTTTTGTTTAATACATAATTCAGTATATGTGTGGCTTCATAGTTTGAGGTATTCAGTATTGTTTGACAATGTAGAAAACAAAAAAAAAAAGAACAACCTAGGAAAGAGAAGGTGTGTCCAAACTTTTTACTGGTAGTGTATATATACATACACCCACACACGCACACACACACACACACACATACATACATGCATACATACATACATACATACATATAATTTATTTATCTATATTTATGTATATATATATATATTTTTTTTTTTTTCCCCGATGTAGCAATCTAGCAATGTATTTTTCAAAGACTTTTGAATACATGAGATGACTATCTGACTACTGATTCGACCAGAACACTGCTGTCATCTGGCTCATTACTGAAAAGTAATTTAAATCTTAAGCTGTTCCCCAGATTTCAAGGCAACATATTTGTCTGCATGGAGTGAGTGTTTAAGCTTTCTCAAAGTATTCTAGCATGTCCCATTCCTTCTACTGAAGTGTTTCACACTTTCACATGCCCATGTGCTCATACTGGAACTCATTATTTCTGCATATCATTACATTCCTCCTGCATCACAACACAGCACTTTTGTCTACTAATTCGTTGCTGTTATAAGAAGGGCAAAGGATTCACTGGGCGAATTCCAGCACCTGTCTGCTTCCCCACAATGTACCCAGGCAAACAGACGCTGTCTAAAGGGATCAGAGTTTGATCCAATGCAAATTAAACAACAACAATTTCCTGTCCAGTCGAGCTGTAAATCTGAGTGCTTATTATCACAGAATGTGAATAGCAAATTGCACATATTTGTTTTTCTAAAACACACGTGTACACATGTACGCGCGCACACACACGAACGCACACACACACACGCACACACACACAGAGTTTACCTCTCACCATTGAGTCTTAATTGTTCTTCATTGCTCTCTTGCGTTCCCTCTCCTTGTCTCCCCTTTTTCCAGGCTGTGTGTTTCAACAGCTCTCTCCTTCTATTGAATTTGCATGATAATAACTTGATTATTTCCTACTTCTAGTACTTTACGCCTGCTGGATATCCTCATACTACCTTCCTTTGTATTGATGCCTGTGCACAAACTGAAAAAGACATTTTACTGATTAAAGAACTCTGAACATTTGGCCAAAATGCCTAGCCCTAATGCATTTCTTTCACTTCTGGATTTTTTTTCTTTTTCTTCCATTCATTTTTAAGAAATATATGGAAGTAAGGGGGAAAAGGGTTGTGAATAGTAGCTTGCAACTGCTGAAGAGCTTATCCCCTGCACTATGTAGGACCCAGCAGATGAGGAGGCCTATTAAATTGAGCACTCTAGTGCTATTCCCTCATTAATGAATCTCTTTATACCATCGATTACTATTGTTAGCCTAATGGAATTTTTAATTAGTATCACTCAACTTTTATGCTACAAGTTAATGAGGAAACAGTGCCGTTTTCTCTTTGAAACACTTCTTTTCTTTAAACATCTGCAACTGTTCAAATTCATAGTGCAGACAATTGCAGAGGATTATTCCTTGTGTAGTACCATCTAATTGGCCACACATACAGGCTATTATAAACAAAAATGCTCATAATGTCAATATGAGTCAGATGAAGATTATTTAAATCGTGAAAGGAATAATATAGACCCATAATTTAAAATAAACAACCAGCTAGAACTGAATTTCCATTATTCCTACATATGATCATTACCCTAGAGTGATAATGCATTTCAAAACTCATTGTGTTGGATATTTAAGCTGTAAGTATAAATATCATATGCAAATATACCGTTGCATACGGTATCATTGTCTTATTTTAATTTTATTTATTATTTACTTTTTCAATGGAGGTGTTATAGGTGGTGTAATGAGTGAGTAACTCTGAATGAACATTTTATCCTTTTGGCTTCAAGGCTTATGAAAAAGCTCAGACACAATAAGGTCAAGTTAACTTACCATTTGGCTAACAATTGTTGAAAATAAAATGAAATGAAAATATACTTTCATGCAGATTTCATTTTAATTCTGTCTGTATTACTGCAACTGAGCCATGTGCAAAATTGTATGAAAGGTTGCATTCTGAGACTAAATGTAAAATTAATGGTTTATTTCCTAGACAATGAAGTCACAAAGAATAGACACATTCAGTGTAACTATAATGATTAGTATCAATAGCCCAATAGCTTTTTCTATATTTCTGCTCTCAGTTGCACACAGATCTGGACAAAGGAGAGAGTGAGGTGAAATACACTCTCTCAGGAGAAGGGGCCGGCACCATTTTCACCATTGATCAGACCACTGGAGACATCCATGCCTTACGCAGCCTGGACAGAGAGGAAAAATCTTATTACACACTCCGAGCACAGGCTGTGGACATCAACACCAACCGGCCCCTGGAGCCCGAGTCCGAGTTCATCATCAAGGTTCAGGATATCAATGACAATGAGCCAAAGTTTCTGGAGGGCCCGTATACAGCTAGCGTCCCTGAGATGTCGCCTGTGGGTAAGGACATTCTAATACAATTTTGACTTTGCAAATAAGTTTATTAGTTAAGTTTCAGAAGAACATTATTATATCAGATTTGTGGAGGGTTGCATATAAAATGTCATTCTGTTATATTCCAAGGTAGGCAAGGAGGCTCGGACAGAAAATGTAATTCTATCATATTTATGGAATCACAAATCTTCCTGGTCTTGATCCGTCATAAAATAGTTATACAGAGTCAGCCAAAAAATGTATACACACTTCAGGAAAAGAAACAATTGTATAAATATATTAATACTAAATTTATTGAGACATCACAAGATTAATACAAGTTCCCTTTGGCCTCTACAATTACTAGAGGTGCTCAAAGTGGCGGCCGTTAATTTCCAGACATTTATGTGTACAAATGTTCCTGAAGTGTGGATACATTTTTTGGCTGACTCTGTATTATGTGAGGTCTAATAAACATTTAAATATATACAAGCATACCTTACTCTGATGCAAATACCACATCCACACATCTTTGCCGAAATCAACCTTTTGTTTCAGTCAATAGGACTAGAACAACTCACACCCCCCACACATGTATGTATTTGTTGCATTTAAGCAGCTTTTTTCCTGTTGATTCAATCTGGGTTAAAGAAATCAGCACACTGATTGGGAAGTTATTACAAATATGAGACAATACTTGGAAGTGGAGAAGGATTCAAAAATACGTCTCAGGCTCCATAGATCCACCTGATTTTGACAGCAGAACTAGCTAACAACAGAATTGGAAATAAAAAACTCCTCCCTTTAGAGTCACACCAGTGAAAGCTTGGGCAGAGTGTTAATGTTTTTAAGGATTTTGTTTTGTTATATGTTGCTAAGAGACTGAATGGATCAAGCACACTGTATCATTATTACGTTTCAATTGTACTTTTGAAATTGGAAACCTTAAGCTCTATTCAGAAGTAATTAAATGTCCTGGTTTAAATTCCTGTTTTTTCAGATGCTACTCTATGATTTTATGTCCATCAGGATTGGCCATGTCAGTGTTTTTCTCCATTCTCCTCTGAAAAAAAATTACAAGGTTGAATTACCTGTTTTTCACCAAACTCTGTGGTTGTCTGATAATTATAGTCCAGTTCAGATGCACATGTCCATGATTGGCTATGCAGATGTTGCCTCACATTAGGGGGGTAAAAACCTGCTTCTTGCTGCATTTAACCTTGCCAGCCAGTTAAAACAGTAGAGTAAAAGTCGCGTATGCAAGAAAGAATCAATTTCTTTGTAGAACAGGCTGTGCTGATTGTCAAATCAGCTTCATCTTCTTGCTGTGTTTCAAGCATTCACAGTACTTTCTCTTCAAGTAGTCAGTACGCTCTTTTTACTTGATCCAGTTAAACATGGAGCAGATGGAGGGACACAACTCTCAAAGCTTTGTTCAAACTGACTCTCTCAGTTTGTGATTATGAATTGTGATTTCAAATTGTTGCTAGACCCTTAGTTGGCCACAAATTAAACTCCAGTACCTGTTCAATCACTTTGCCATATTGTGAATGGAGCATGATTTTTTGACCATGTGACCCAAGCACCCAGATGACTCAAACAACCCAGTATTTGTGGTAATTTTATTGCTGTTTGAATGTGAAAGGTCCTCCATATAAATTAATCTGATCTGAATAGGGCTAATGACACATCTTCAGGCGATGTGCATCATTGCAAATCTATAAAATATGTTCCAGAAAGAAAAAAATTTTGCCAAATCCTTTTTTTTTTTTTTCCATTGTTTTGTCTGTTTGCTCCAATTCGGCTGCATTGACATGCAGCAGGTTCTTGCAGGCCATTTCAAATTTTAACCACTCTCCCCACTCATGAAATATTTGTTCCTGACCCCTGAGTCTTATTAAACTTGTTTATTCAGGTGCTGTCTTTTGTAAAGCACTCTTGAGAAGGCTCTGTAGTATTTATGGTTGGTTTAAGCATTTGAAAAGCTCTGTTGTAGATCAAAGCTCTGACCCACTTGCAGAGGTTCATTACTTTAAGTCACATACTGCATATGCTCTTTGGATTGACAGATAGGCATGAGCATGACAGCGGTCTGATTAAATATATTTGTAAAGGCTTAACACCCCTCACTCTTTTGTTCAATTTAAGACAATTTTCCACTGCATATGTTGGATTCTGTATGTGCATTACTCATCATAATTCAGACCTTGTCCTACTTACAGGAGCCAATGCGACATAGACTTGTCACCTTGAATATGATGTTTAATATGAATTTATACAATCCACACAATTATACTAATCTTTTGATTCAGACAGGATTTTTCACTAAAGCCTAGAGTGACTCAAGGGATTTGAAATTGCTATTTTACCACGTGTCTTTAATCACATATTCAACAAATATCAGAAATAATGCAAATAACCAAACGTCAAAGGTAATACATCAGTAGTTTCTAAAGCTATTCTAAAGTATAAAACAAAGGTTGTAAACCATTAGTGGTTATTTTTTAGTCCTCTCTCTCTCTCTCTCTCTCTCTCTCTCTCTCTTTCTCTCTCTCTCTTTCTCTCTCTCTTTCTCTCTTGGTCTGCACAGTGATTTAGTGTATGCAGTCTCTTGAAGCTAGCTTGTGAATCAGACATTTATGGAGTGTAATTAAGTTTAGGATCATTCTGCTTGACTGCCCTTGGTTAAAGGGAGTGGCAGCATGCAACATTATCACTCTTAAAGGCAGGTCCTGGTGTTACAGGCAAACAGCCATCTTTGCTCTAACTTTAATTAAAGTTAGCAGGTAGTCTGTCATTTGAGAGAGTTATGGATATGAGAGTGTGAGGAAACAAATAAGGAAGCAAGCCAATAAGAAAGTAGTATTAAGTGCTGTCAGGATATGTGAATATTGTTGCTAGGATTTTATTAATAGGCTTTTTCATTTCATTACATTATTATTATATTATTAGGTTCTATATGTGGTTAAGAATGAATGGAAGACGCTTACAAAACTTCAAGTTATTGAACCTACAAAAAACCAATTTATAAAGTTATACTTTATATATGTTCACAATTATTTATATATGTATTTATTAAGACCAGACCAGGGTTGAGATTGGCTCCAGTTCCCCGTGACCCTTAACAGATGAACGGTATCGATAATGGATAAATGGATTTATGTATTTATTCTTTTTTTCAGCAAAAACAGATTCTTCATGATGCAAAGGCAAAAAAAAAAATGTTCATATAAATGAAAGAAGCACTATGCTTTTATACTGCCAGTGGCAAAAAAGAATAAAAGATAAACAACAACAGCTCATGTACATCCACATGTTACTGTTTGAACATAATACCCAGTGTGCCCTGCATTGATCTGAGCCACTCTCCATGCTTTCCCTCTTGAGAATGAGAGATCAAGGTAAGTCACTTGGAGATTGTCTTTCTCTTGATCTGAATTGCAACAAAAATTTAATGAAACCCCTTTCAGCAGGAAAAAAAAAGCATCTTCTAGTCACTTCTAATCTAGTGCGGATATGAATGTGAGTTTATTAAAATACACTTCATAATTCTTGGCATAGCTGGACCACTCTGCATGTAGCATTTTAAAGCAGATTCTATAGCAGATGTATAGTTCTGACAATTTCATAGATCATTGAAGAATTTCAACAGCATTTTATCAGTGAGGGTTGTTATCTCATGAAACAAATTCGATACTTTTAGCAAGACCTTTGTTAAACCAAGCTTTTTCTCTCATGTGAACGAGTCATGAAATTTCCTTTGAGATAAATATAGGCCATATATCTAGCCCACAAATCTGGCCCACATCTGAACAGACAGAACGCCACCATAATACAGACATCCCTATATGAGAACATTTTACATGGTTCATGTATCTCAGCCAGAGCAACTCAACAACATAGCCACGTCTCTACCAAAGGTAAGCCATATTAAAAGTTGATATGGCCACATTGGGGCCGTATGCAAAAATGTTCATATGGTGATTCTGGCCCTTGTGTGTCCCACACATGGCTGACACACCAAAGCCAGTGGAGCTTCAAAAAGCCTATTTAGTGTATTAATTAATGCTCAAGTTCATGGTTTGATTTTATTTGGTGTGTTGAATAATGTAAAGTAAAAGAATTGTAACACCAGACCTGAAGGATCTCACTCCAGACCATGAGAGGGCACCCTCCACTGAGTTTTGAACCTCTTTTTTGTTCACACTTAAAATAACATAGACATTTAAACAACTGTGAAGCTTTACAGTTTTTGCTCCATTTGCATAAGTCCTGATACGTGTTTATTTAGATTGATTTTTGTGTATGATCAGTTTTTACTTCACCATATTTTGCCTCATCTCGCCTTTGTGTACCGCTTTTGCATATGATTTCCTGTTTTTCTTTAATATTGCCCAGAACTCTGGTTTCTTTTTGGTTTTGCATTTTCTGTCTATTTCTGGTATTGACTTTTTTAATATGCTTTGCTCAATAAGTATTGAACATAGATTCTTTCTGTGTCCAAGCCCTCCATGTCACAAGCCCTCTATGCTGATGTAAAGCATCACCCAATACAATTGGTTTCAGTGCCTCCATGTCTACATATCCGAAGGACATATACGTAAGAAGGACGGAGAGACAAAATAATTAAGCAAACATACAAAAAATGAATTATTTTCACAAAACTCTACTAGAAATTTGGTCACTGCCACATAAACTGCTTGCAACTCATATTTACCCAACTGAAGATAATGGCAAGTCATGCTGCTCATTTTCCTCCTCTTCCTCTACCACCTCCTTGCCATTATCATCATAGCCAACATCATAATCATCCTCAAACTCATTTTCTCATAATGTCCATGCCCACATGGTCTTCAGTGTTTTGCTTTGTCAGTCAGCTGCTTCTTCCAGAACAAAATAGGAATTTCTATCAGTACTATAACAGCAATATCATTCTATATAATGTCAAATTACACACTTTCAAATAATTTACTACTGAATACCATTCATCCATTCCATCTATTTTCTATACGACTTTTCCATTAAGGGTTGCGGAGAAGCTGGAGCCAATATGAGCCGACTTCAAGTGAGAGGCGGGGTACGCCCTGGGCAGGTCGCCAATCTATCGCAGGGCTAACACAGAGAGATGAACAGCCATTCACACTCACATTCACACCTATGAGCAATTTAGAGTAGCCAGTTGACATAATCTGCAGTCTTTGGGGTATGGGAGGAACCTGGAGCACCCAGAGGAAACCCACACAGGCATGGGGAGAACATGCAAACTCTGCACAGAAAGGCCCCAGGTCCAAACCCAGAACCTTCCTGCTGTGAGGTGACAGTGCCAACCACTGTGCTGCCCCTAACTGAATACCCTGTAATAACATGATCCTTTACAAATCTGACTGATTTTCCCCAGGAACATACAACAATAAATAAAACAAAAAGTTAGAATTTCTTCTCAACTAATTCAGGCATAGTCAGTGACACTACACTATCCATCACTGTACAGAAGAAAATTGTCAATCTTATAGAAATACGCTGACATTCAACAACTTCTGCTAAGTACCAGCAAAATTCATTCACTATATTGCAGTGTTAAGTGGTAACCAGCACTAGACTAACTCACATAAGCTAACCTTTTTTTAGGTTAAGATTAACTTAAAAAAAAAAACAACTTAAATAAGATTTCTTCTTGACGTTTGCCTGATTTAGTCGGTTCGCTGTTGTTTGCTATAGGCGTTTCTTTCATGATAACTGGTCCCGTTTACGTTTAAGCTGATGTTGACTAATCAAAATCCTCTTCTGCGATTATGTCTTTCATTTATATTAGCGACAATTTTCTTGTAAAAGCTCGGTATTCAGCTAGGTGAGCATGGATGAAGACAGCTAGCAGTGTAGCGGTCACATGCTTAATGCAGTGGCCCTTATGTAAACAAAAACAGCAAACTGTTAAGGGTGATCTGGCCCCTTTGAACACGATAAACCGTACATTTATTTATTCATTCATTCATTCAAATTTAATAACTGTTTTATCCTGATCAGGGTCACAGTGGATCTGGATCCTACTAGGATCGAAGTGGGAAAACATGATACCAACATTGTGTCACCTGGCCTTAATAAAACACAGAATTATCTGACAATTAATTTTTGTGCAATTGGAAACTTGGATAAAGGACAGTAATAACCAGAAAAAAAATCAGAGAAATAATGTCCTTTGATTCTTATCTTTTAAATTAGTGTGAGAAATGGACAGCCATGATTCCCCATCTTCACTCCAGGCAACATTATGTTTTCCAAATGTAAGGCAAACCCAGTCCATAAGTAAATGTTTATTGTCTACCATACCCATGTCACAAGTGGCCTACAGCTGTATATCTGCAAGTATGGCAAAACATACTGACCAAATATACCAGGTAACAGTGACATGTTACCCAACTGTGCATGCTATCTGCAGAAATAATAACAAAAATATTGATATTTAATCTGGCTAATTAGGTATTAAAAAATAAAATAAATAATATGAATTACTCAATATTTAAATTAAAATAACAGGATTTAAATGATATTCAATCTGCTTAAAGGACCACATAATTGTTATTTCTGTGTGATCCACACGCATAGGTCTAATAGATAAAGAAGCAGTATTTCTTAGGGGGAAAAAAGAAAGAAAGAATGAAAATAAATGTGGCCAGAATAAGAATAGAATGATTTAGCAGTTATGAGGTGTTGTTGATATATGAATGATGGTTTCTTTTAAGACTGAGAGGAAGAGCAAGAGGTTGGGCCCAGTTCATGTATCTACCAGAGGACCAGTAAGACAGTGGAGAATGGTCATATTGCTAAGAATGTTAACAAGCATTAACAATCTGACATTTGCTTCTAGACACCTTTAGTGTTTATAAATAAAAATAGATGCAGGAACAAAATGGTTGTGAAATGATGTGAGTAACCTAGCAACCTGAAGCTGCTTGTTTATAATCTGACTGAAGAATCTATCAAGAAGTTTGTCTAAGTATCAGACTGACATTTAAACATAATGCTACCCACTTAGTACTATGGATTACAACTAAAACACTGGGAGTGCTATTAGGCTAAACTGACACTTTTTAATGATGCAAATCTAGAAGATTTTTATGGACTGGTCGAGTCTGCAATGGCCAGACACCCACTTTATGGCTAAAACTATGTGGATATCTGACCATCACAACCACCCTTTTTGAACTCCCATTCCAGCTTTAGCCCCCCTTTTACTTTTATTACAGCCTGCACTTTTCTACAAAGACTTTCTACTTGTCACATTCACTATGGACTATTCCCTTCCAGACTCTAATAGGTTCACTCACTCACATTTGTACTCTTCTTTTGTTGTCTTCCTTCCTTCATGGATTTGTGCATCTGTTATGTGTTTAGTGTACGTGGCACTACACTTAGGTGCTGTCATAAACATATTTGTTAGATTAACAAAATTAACAAGTTAAATATGTCCATTATAGGCAACGCCTCAGTAAGAGCATTTTAAGACTGCTACGTATCTAGCAAGCTAAAGCTGTTAGCAAGCCAGCTTCCCTGATATCATAAATAGCTACTTAGCCTAGATGAAATGGGCACTTCAAAGATGCAGCTCAAAACAAAAGAATGTGTTTAAGAGCACTTTTCCAATTCAACATTTTATAAAGCAAATTCTAGCTTGCAGTTAAAAATCACTATGGTCTCCCACTATGTTTTTGAAACTGAGAAGCAAAGCTAACATTAGTGTCATGTCTCACTCAGGAGTCTATTTATTAGTCTAATTCTTGCACAAGTGAGCCATTGTTCTTTGGGAAACAGACTGGAAAGAAATCCTAACAATTAATGAGGCCTATCTTCCTTCAAGCAGTTGTGTATACTTATAACTGTGTGTCAAATTAAATAATCAAATGCGATGTTAAACCTATAAAAAGCCTACAAAGCTTATTCTACAAGTTACTGAAAAAAAAAGCAGTGCTTGATATTGACTCTGAATTATATGAAATTCTGGAAAAGGACATGGCAACTGTATTCTTTTTTTATTCATTTATTCATTAATCTATTCCTTAGATGTTGCAAAATTTATATACTGCTGCCTGTGAAAGCCAACATTTTTCTCAATTACAGTGTCCCCGCTGCTGTGTGATGTAGCACTATTTAATCTGCCATAGCCTTACTGGTCTGTAATATTTATTGTATGTTGTTTTCTGTATTGTGATTTTATATTATGCTGTGTGTTGCCACATGGTCCTAGAGAAACACTGTCATCACACATATGATCACATTGATGGCATGGGAATAAAAAAAATTCTATTTGACTTGAAACAAATAATAAGCTAATTAATACTGCCAGACTCAATCTATTAATGTAGGGAGCAATACACTTTAGCAGTACATTTCAGTTAAGAGCACATAGTCAGGCTCTGAATGTCACCACTGCCTCTATTATTAATTCTCCACCACATTCTAAATAAGATCATGGCCCTCCTCCAACATCCCTACAGCGCTGCTATGCTGTCAAACATGGCTCGCTTTTGTTTATTGGATTAAAGCCTAGATCTTGTTCAGCCAAACTTTTAATGCCATTGTTAACCACCTGCCAGGGTTGTGTGTTAACGAAAGCATAAGCCTATTAGCTTAAGCACATTAGCTTGATGCACGCACACATACATATATATGTATGTATGTATGTATGTATGTATGTATGTATGTATACAAACACACAGACACTCCTAGACAAAAAAATGAGGCAAACCCAATAATGCAAAACATTAAGCTTTTAATGATCTCAACAAAATTCATTGGGCAGAAAATGCACAAGAACTGAAAAAAGAAAAAAGCACTCCTGAGACCTCTGCCTTCTTAGCTGGAAAAGATGGAAACAGGGAAGTTCACTTTCCTAGTCTTCTGGTACGCGAAGAGAAAATCATGAAAAGATTTAAATGTTTAAATGAAATAAAATTTAACCTAACTTGCCTGGGTGATCAAAATGTTCCAAAATCTCTTCTGTTTGAAGACTTGAACATTGAGTGGAACAACATGGACTCTTCTTTCTGTAAAAAGCCATCAGTAAGTTTACCCACAAGACTTCAGAAAATGAAGGGAAAAGCTCCCACACCAATTTACTTTATCTATTTGTTCACTTCTTGATAATTTTTTGACCATTGATTTTCTGTTGAGCCCATTAAAAGCTTAATGTTTTGGAAATTTTGGTTTGCCTTTTTTTTTTACCAGGACTGTGTGTGTGTGTGTGTGTGTGTGTGTGTGTGTGTGTGTGTGTGTGTGAGTGTGTGTGTGTGTATGTGTGTGTGTGTGTGTTCCCAATTAGCTAATAACGGGTAGATAATAATCACACTTTCTTTAGTAATCATTTAGTAATAAAATGTAATAGAGTACCATAAATTAAACCGCACACTTATTCATATACTGTCTTTTTGCAGGAACTTATGTGACAAAGGTAACAGCAACAGATGCAGACGATCCCACTTATGGCAATAGTGCGAAAGTGGTGTACAGCATCCTACATGGCCAGCCATACTTCTCTGTAGAGCCTGAAACAGGTAAAGTCGGTTTTCCTCACTACATGTATTAAATGTATTAAAAACAAACAAACTAACTAACTAACTAACTAACTAACATGAGGTATGTGTATATATATAAATATATATATATATATATAAACAGAATATGTGTGTAAAAATATGTTGTGCCGTTTTCAAAAGAAATCTTTCCAGGAAAAAGCTATTCTCTCTTTGCAAGTAAAATTCCAGACAACTTTGATATGTAATAATAATAATAATAATAATAATAATAATAATAATAATTATTATTATTATTATCCATCCATCCATCCTTTATCTATACTGCTTTATCCATCTGGGTCGTGGGGAAGCTGGAGCCAATCCCAGCATCTTCGGGTGAGAGGCGGGGT
>JAQQZR010000006.1:12973831-13009699 GCA_030068235.1 Notoglanidium macrostoma | reverse complement strand
CTAAGTAAAGAGAAACAACAGTCCATCATTACTTTAAGACATGAAGTGTCTTTTAAGTGATAAAAATAAAGAAAAAAACATTGAATTCGAAGGTGTGTCCACACTTTTGACTGGTAGTGTATATGCTGATGCTTTTTAATTGATGATATAAATATGTCAACATCCTGATACTGCTCTCTATTGAGGGTAAGAATTGCCTTTCGTCTAGATATTGTACTGTACTGAGAATGACAATCACCCAGAGACTTACTGTTGTATTCATTTGAGAATGAGGAGAATCAGTCAAATCTGTCCACTGAGCACATAAATTGTGATTAAGTAACTTTCAGCCTGTCAAATCTGGTAAAGGATGACAAACTTTATGTTGCTGAATAATGAGACAAGAGACAGTCCTCTTAGTGCCATGCTGGAGTTAACCATTACTTATAACGATTGCCATTTCAAGATTCTTATTGAGCCATATTCCAGTATGTTTTGCAATCACTACCTGTACCCAATGGGCTAACCTATGTTTAAACAGTAGAGCCCTCTTACAGTGCTTCCCAAAGTATGCAAAACCTGGTTAGTGATACTAGCAGTCACATCCAAATAATGATTGAGACCCTTCACTATACAAAGGCTGGCCTGAGCACATTGATAGGATACTACAGTACATCATCAATCTCACCATCAAATCACAGTACCACCAAAATACCACTACTTTGAGCAAGGCCCTTAACCCTCAGTTGCTCAGCTGTATGAATGAGATAAAAATGTCTGTCTGCCAAATTCCATAAATTTAAATATAAATGTAAATCAATATCCTGACCACAGTGTGACATTTGAACTCTGGTCCCTAGTGTAGTCAAAAAAACAATAGCCACTTTATGCCTACTTTAGATCTTCCAGTGGTTTATAAAGCAAGCTGCCCAAACTACTTTGTACTGAAAGCAGGTCCTACCGTGAGATCACTGTTTTGCAGGTGTAAACACAAGAGTGGGTGCGCAGTATGCCGAGGTCGCTCCCACACAGATTTTATTTCTAGGTTTCATTTATACATTTATACTCTGACATCAAGAATCATTTTCCCACCTTCCAACAAGTTTTTTACACTTTCCTCCAGCATTGGGAAGCATCTTTTACAATTCCCTTCATCGCAGAAAAAAGCATACCCTGGACCAATACCTCAAGGTGCTTGTGTGCAACTAGTCACACCAATCTTTGTCATAAGGCTGACAGGAGCAGAGCATTCAGCTGACATTGAAAACAGTAATAATAATAATAATAATATTCTAGTCACACAGCACCCATGCTGCAATATGCCAAACTCCAAAATATTATATATATCTTGTTCTTGACATGATGGTGCAGATTTAACAATAACAAGATTAGTGTAAAAATCAAAGAATTAGAATGCTATTCTAAGCATCATGAATTCACTTAATGAATAAGAATAGGAAAGAGGGAAAGCATCACATAACATGTCTTTTATAGGCTTCACACATGAGTTCATGGTCCTGGGGTGATGACTATGCTTGTTTCCTAGTTAATTAAGAACATTTCACTAAAACTGAAGGAAACTCCCCTTAGAATGAAAACACGTAGAACTAGAGCTTATTGTTATTTATTTAACCAATATCGCCGAGCAAGAGTGCAGTTATACTGAATATTGTCACAGCAGCGTTTCGGACATAGTCAAAAGGCCATAGGCTGTGTTACAGGTAATAACGGCCAGTACAATTGTTGGTGCAGTATTCTTTTTATAAATTAATAGCAAGTAAGTAACATTTCAGGCACAACATGGACAATTTATTTATTTATTTATTTATTTTTTTTGCTTCACTAATGGAAATAGATCCTAAAGAAGCCACATTCACTGATAGCCTGTCAGCTAGATGGCCAGCTAGCACACAATGATTTATTTACAAGCTTTTATTGTTTTAATACCTCAGAGCTTTTATATTTTAAGTCTGAAGTTATAGTCATGAAAAATGTATCATTTGCCATGTCTACTGAAGATGTTCCTAACTCTACTATAGTAATGGTTTCAGTTGGACTGTTGCTAGAATTGAAATTTTACATGGTGGTCACAGACAAATGGAGTGGTACAAACAGTGAAATGTCCCAGTGCAGTAATACTAAATATAAGCACTTGTTGAACACTGCTTGCATAATCAAATTAGTGGACTGCAAATCACTATGTAACATGATATTGTGTTTCTCAGCCATAATCGTTTCACAAATTTCTTGCTGGAAATTATGGTCAAATGTTACACAACATTTGAGAAACATATGCTTTTGCGTATGCATTTTAATCATTTAAGTTTTAATTCTATCCCAATAGGTATTCTATTGACTGGAAAAGTGACCTGGATAGCTTCTTTGACATCGACCCTGTAATAGGAACCATTTCCACAAACGAGCTGCTGGACAGGGAGAGCAGACTCCAACACAACATTTCTGTTGTGGCAACCAAAGTTAGTAAGTATGCTTCGACTTTCCCCAAATGGTTTCAAAGCAATTAATGATAAGCTGAAATATTATATCTCCCCTGAATGGGTTTCATTGTTAAAGTGTCTTTCTTGTTTCTTTGACCTTATAAATTTAACAGCAGACTCATTTCCTTTCTACAACCTTCAGGTGTTAGATGATTAAAGCTTTTTATTTTCCAGTTTAATTAGTTATACAATGCAATATCTCCTAGACAGTCTTCCCAGACAGCTATCAAGTGTTCATTACAAAACAATTTTTAAGACCTTGTTACATGTTTAGAAATTGCAGTGCTAATTTGAGAACCTGAGATGATGTTTAAAGGCTAAAGACATTAAATATGTTAAAATGCCGTTTTACAAATTACAGCTTTATAAAGACATGAATGCCCACTGCCACTTTATTGACATCCACTCCAAGACCTTTTAGAAGTCATTCCTCAGGAAGCTCACGGTACTCTATCAAAATTATAAATACTGCACTCCACATTCATTAACCAGAAATAGCCAAGTGAGGTCATTAAAAGTTAAGGTCTTATCACCATGGTAACTAACATTGTTAACTGTCTCTCATGCTCATGCTGATGATATGCTAATTACAGTTTGCTAATGCTAATTTGTAGAGATGTTGGGAAACAAAGCAAGTCTGTAAAACATTCTCTGTTGCAGTGAGACTTGTTCATTCAATGCTGGAAGCTCACATTTATTAATATATATTTTTTTCCAGTGTCTGTAGAAGACACTAATAACGAGGGACAGAATGTTACAGACTTAAACTGTAAACCCAGGCCTCACAGGAAATATCATCAACTGAGCCAAACTCTCTAACTTAAAAATGTAAAAACAAAAACCAAAATTGTAATTTAGAATTGCTACGCTGACATTATTATTATTATTATTATTATTATTATTATTATTATTATTATTATTAGATGTTTGTTAGAGTTACAAGTTTACATATCACAAACTTCAATGTGCTATACAACCTTGCAAGGAAATAACCAAATTCTTTAATATTCATGAATGTCCCTAAACATGAAGAATTTTGTATCTCTCTCTCTCTCTATCTCTCTCTCTCTCTCTGAGCCAGGTGTAGTCCCAGATGTTGCAGAATTAGAGGATATGGAATCAGAAATAATAATGCTGACGGTATTATATGACCCGATGAGTCAGCACTGTGGTCCTAAAATAGTGTATTTGTTGCTGGTAATGAGAAGCATGCTCTTGAGACCTTGTTTCTGTTAATGCAGCAAACGTGTGGGCATTTGGCTGCATGACATTAATTAGAGGCTAGTGAGCTTGTGAACTTTTTCCCCCCCGTAAAAATGGGGCATGATCTCTAATATCATATTAACACCAACTTTGAAAATATAGAAAATCTGCCATCTATTCCTACTCCAAACTATATCCTTATACAGTGTAATGAATATATAACCTCAGCTGGATTACAGCCACAATGACAAAGTGCAATGCCATGTATGTGTAGATGTATATCATTTAAGAGCACTGCACCATCTAGTGGATAAAGAAATAGAAATATTCAGATTCAGTGTCAAAATAGAGAACAAAGTACAGTGGTTTATTTGAAATCTAACATGATACATGTTTTTACCAAAAAAGAATGTTCTTTATATGATTAATTTTGTTCATGTTTGTCACAGAGTAACAACTTTACTGGATTAAATAAATAAATAAATAAATAAAAATGAAAATCACAGCTAGATCACAGTTATATAGTGTCACAAATTCGCTCAGAGCATGGTGCAAAGTCTGTGCTTTTACTGTTGCATGTGTTCTTGTTCTCATTCAATCTTGTCTCCGCCTTCTGATTTTTCATTGATATGTCTCCCAGTTGTTTCTTGATTATGCCCATCTGTTCTCTGCATTGTTGCAAAGTCTCATCTATTGTATTTGTGCATTTCTATACCTTGTCTTCTAGTCTTCTGTAGACCTCTGCTATGGACCATGACAGTGATTCTTGGATTACGAACACAATGCTGAATTTGCACACTTGCATCATGCCTCTAATCACATGTTACAGTTAGATTGCAAATCCTCCATTTAAAAAATAAAATAAAAATGACAGTCCATATGCATTGTTGTATAGGTGTCAGTGCATAATTATAATAATTTTTTTCCCAAAAAGAAATTTGTTGATATTTTGTTCCCGACAGAAAAATTTAAAGAAAATCACATAGCCATCCAAGAATGGTAATACATCTACTGTAAATGGCAAACTGGTGACAAACCTGCACCAATAACCTTTAATGTTGACAGCCTTTGTCTGAATCTCTGGCAGGCTCCTGGTAGTGTGCTGACATTAAGCTTCACACCAGACACCACAGGCCATAGCTCCATTTAGTCAGAAGACAGAGACGACATTTTGGCTGACAGGCTTATCATTTCACACAGCTGGACCTTAAATAACAATTTAGTATGGTTAAATTCAGTGTAAAATTTCAATCGAATAAGCAGAACAAGAAATCTTTGAAAGGATTCCCATTATAACTTAGGTTACTTTGAATGGCATTGTTTCAAATTATGGCAGATTTGACACAAAGAAGCTATGTCTACACAACCCCTAACAAACACATATTCACGTGCACACCCACACACACACACACACACACACTTGTTCACATCTCTATATTGCAGGAAGATTGCTTTTCTCCATGAAGGTCAGCCAAAGGTCTTGGCTGTATATGGGACCCCAGCGGGGATGAGTATAGATCTCTTTTCCTCTAAGCCATCCCTTTAGCCACCACAAGCTCATATCACGGATCAAATCTATAAAGTTCATTCCACATTGATGCCTCCACTGCACTGCACACACAGAATTCAAACAGCATCATGGCTGTAAGTAATCAAGTTTAACACTGTAGGTTTGGTGGGTTTACTTTAACTCCAGGTTTCCATGCACTAGCTATGTTTTCACCTGGGTGACATCACCCACACCAGCACAACATTTCAGACCTGGAAGAATCAAACACGGGCATTTTTCAAGATAATTTAAAGGAAATTTATGTTATCACAGTATTAATGAATGTGATCTCATGGCCAATCTGTACTTATGTGAAAGTATCAATGCAATGTGGGTGAATTAGATTTCTGAATTTGATTTTATTTCATGTAAAGAATGTTCTGAAAAAATCTTATATAGTTTTTGTATACGTTTCATGTGGTTTCTGAATAATTCATAGCTGAAATCAATGATTTATGGGTATTTATTCAAATGTACTCAGTGTGCACAAAGCACATAATATCTAGAATATTTCAATGCATGTTTTTTGCTTGTATTTGGTTAGTTTGTTTTTAGTGAGTTTAATTGTCAGCTAACTAATAACAGTAATGTTACTTGCACTATTAACTAAAAATATATACAGCTAGCTAACATTTCTGTATTTTGAAGAACTATCATTGTTTTAATGCACTTGTATTGCTTGGTTTGGACAATGAATAGAAAATGGCATGCTTTTTGTGCTATTGCTAAAAATATAATGTGTACAACGGGTTCACCCCTAGTTGAAGGCAATAATATGTTTTCAGGATGTCTGACCATGCAAGATTTTCATTAGTGCAATATATCTCAGGAACACGTACTGGAATGTTTGTATGATTTATATGGAATCATCATTGTAGCAGATGAACTGATTAGATTTTGCAATTGATCTGAACAGGATCAAGGTCAAAGCAAGGTCAAACATTTGACATTTTTGGCAATAGCTTCCTTTCCGTTCAAAGTATATTTTAAGGGTATTTCAGGCACACAGATTAGTAACAAGAAGGACTAGACTTGTTTGCATTGGAAGCATCCCTGTTGAGGCCATTCTTATCCAGTTCCGCTTGTTACAGAAGAATCCATAACCACCAAAATCTTAAGGTGTTTTAATGGTTTCTCTTGCAAGTGATATAAATGATGTAAATATAAGCCTACTCTGTAACCGAGCTTTTCTTAGTATGACCACATGATGTCAGTATTATACAGTTGATGAGTTCCCTTCCAGCTTTGGAAGACTTGTGAAGATTTTTCTATATCTATATAGAAAAAAAAATATATATATATATCTATAAAAATTATTTATATATATAATAATTAACACATTATATCATTACTGTAAAGAATATAATGAATGAATATGTTTGAATATAATTTGTACACGACATATAAAGACAAAAGCTAAAATTTCAAGCAGAATGTCTAATGCACTTTGTTGTTTTTCTTTTCTTTTTTTTTTTTTTTTTTACAGATAACCCAGTCCTAACCAGCAAAGTTACAGTGAAAATTCATGTGTTAGATGTTAATGAGTTTCCTCCAGAGTTGGCTGTACCTTACGAGACCTATGTGTGTGAAGGTGCCAAAGTGGGACAGGTGAGTGTGTGTGGATATGCGGATCAATTTCTATTTCTCTAAAACATGCACACACAAACAAAGCTTCCAAAACAGAAAAAAAAGAGAGCACAATAAGGTGTTGTGAGAAGATGCAAGTCAAAGAACAATTCTGGATTAATGAGCCATTTAAGATGATTTATGGCACACTTCGCACACCACTGCATTAATTAAAATTGCAGGTCAGTTGTGGCCATGTGTGTGTGTGTGTGTGTGTGCGCGCTCTTCATAGCTATAGTAAGAGACAAGCAAAGCAGGTATGATTGATGCAAGGTATTATTTCACATTTGTATTAATTTGTGCAACTAGTTACATAAAGATAAGGATAAAAAGCATTTAGAGTAATAATAAAATGACAAAAATGCAATCACAAACACTTTGCACAGGGTGCTTTCTTCTTTGGGATATTATGAAATTGCTTAAACATTTATGAAGGTCTAACTATGACTTTTTTCACATTTGGTGACTCTGATAAGGGATTAGCTCTAGCTGGTTGGATTTCTGGGTATTTGACAAATTTGTGTAGCACACTGTGATGATGAACTACCTGGCAGTGATCAGGTGGTAGAGCAGCATGGGCTGACGGATGTTCGTGATGGGCTGGTCACGTGTGGCTAAGTGATGCATTAGCTCAGGGCTAATCGCTTTGTTCAACATGCACCTGCAGTGTTCACAGAAACGATGCAGCAGGTGATGTTAGCAGCGGGACAGGATGGTGCTGGAACAGGCATGAGCAGCAGAGTATAAAACATGAGATATGTGTTGCTACTGCATGAGGCGGATTATGATCACTCAGCGTGTCAGGTATGAGTAGTCAGTCCTGTGGAGACAGATTTTGGCCAATCATTCAGAGATGGAAAGAAATGAAAACACACAGTGCCTACCTGGCCATAGACACACAGAGACTGACGATAAATTATCCTCTGGTGAAATAGCTTCAGCGATATTCAATGCTATACATTTATTGGGAATGTAAATACACCAGGCACCTGATCTCAATACCTATACTGCAGGTAAGTAACAAATATGAATGCATTATTCAGAATAAGCAAATAATGTGCTCTAAATGAAAATAAGTGCAAGGACTTAATGTGTGCATCAGGACTAGCATTGTGGGACATAACAAAAAAAAAAAGTTGCACAAGAAGGTGTGAGCGACCAATGAAATATGAAGCTTGCAGGACAAATATTACATGCTAATTCATTCAACATTCATTCACTCATTTGTATTAACACCTTGACAACACCTTTAATTCTTGCTTTGTTCACATTCCTTAAAGCATTCCTGAACAAGGAACTAGTGGTACTGTATGGCTGCTTCTTGTGTATTTGTACTTTGATTGGACAAAGTGTGCTTAGTATAACTACTTTTAGTTTCTCCTCTAAAGACATTTCAGGGGAAAAAAAAAAGGATGATAAAGTAAATAGTGCATCTCCTTCATTGTACCCATGATTTCATATGTTCTAACCTGATCTGATTGTTGCTGATAGGCTTCATAAATCTCTAGTCTGAGTTTCAAAAGACGTCAGCCCTTTGTCCCTGTGTTTTTTTTTTATGACTATTGGTGGTGCTGTGGCATTTGGTTCCACAAAAGTCCAAAATAATCCAATTTAAGACAACGTTTCTAAGACATTTTTCTGATACACGACAGAAAATACTTTTTTGAACAATTTACCAAACATCCACTAATCATTGATCTACTTTCTCCAAACTGTCCTTTATCTATAGGTGGTTAAGATCTTCACTGCAAAAGATGAGGATATTCCTATGACAGAACACAGTTTCTCCTTCAAATCACCGCAGGAAGAGATGAAGATCAAGAACTTCACCATCAAAGATTTTGGAAGTGAGTTTCTCTTTCTCTTTCACAATCAGTGTTGATTCTGTCCTACATATCTGTATTAAATACTGTATGTGCTTGAATAGGTGCAAATAACCTGTTTTTATAACTAACGTTTTCCATGTTGTCAATGAACAGCAAAATCATGTCATGTTTTTAAATGAAAAATCTAATTTTGCAAGCGTAGATGATGTTTCTGCCAAGAAATCAGCTTGATCCCAGTTGAGGCTGCTGTCTGGTATACACAGCCTTTTACATTTTCATGATTACACCTCTGGCAAACTCGGCAACTGACACTCCTCTAACACCAAGGCCATCTCCATTATGCATCAACCTGCTTGCTGTTAAATCCCTTATAAAAAATTACAGTCGTACATTCCTACAGGTGTTGATGAGGTAGAAATAACAGGGTAGTCACAGTAAATGATTCTGTGATTCAGCTGTTGTCAATCAAGCGTAAAGTGACTGAAATGTCACAGTTTTTATGTATGAAAATGAAAATGCTTTGTATCGCCAATAGGACATACACTTCTATTTTGCAAAACACATTATTTCATTTGCATTCGTTTTAATAAAATCAAACCACCTCACCCATTATCCTGGTTTATTCTTTAATCTGAGAGAATGTTCTGAAAGCTCTGAACATCCATAGTCATTTAGAACAGTAGGAGGATCTTAGCTGTGTATGCAACAAGGGGCAGCTAATGAGAAACATTTAACTGAAAGAATGACTAGGGTTTTTGATTTCTGGTTTCATCTTGAATGGACAACCCAATCAAAAAATGTAGTTAGTTGGTAAGTTTAAGGGATCTAAGTCCCTAAACACTGATTTCATAGAGGAAAAAAAAAACCACTACTCTGACTGAAAAAAGTTGAAGAACTCATTATACTTTATATGAGTGTGTAGGGAACAGCAGTACTTGCTGGACAAAAACATGTAGAATGCTTTGAAAAAATGAAAGAATATAGCCTGTGTTTCTAATCATTGATCAATGAAATCATTTAAGATGTTACAACCACATTAATTTTAAGTGGATATTGCTTCCTCCATGCTATGGGCAGTGCAGTAAGACTGACAGATGCACTCCTGCCAGTTTTCACCCCATTAATTTAGATGTTTTTGAAGCTTGTTCTGAAGCTAAAAATCTGGTCAAATTTAACCGCATCTTTATTAAATCGCTTTTCTTAAACTGCTGTTTGATAGGCACCGGTTTTAGTATCCTGTTTGTTTATTTTTTTGTTATTGTTGTTTTCTCATATTCATATCCTCCCAGACAACACTGCAGGCATTGTGACCCTGCGAAGTGGCTTTTGGCGGCGTGCTCAGGAAATCTACTACCTTCCAGTAGTGATTGAGGACAGTGGTTACCCAGTACAGAGCAGCACTGGCACCCTGACCATCCGTGTGTGTGGCTGTGATTCTGATGGCTCCCTGCTGACCTGCAGCGCAGAGGCCATCTTTCTCCCCGTGGGTCTCAGCACCGGAGCACTTATCGCTATTCTGCTTTGCATTGTAATACTGCTAGGTGAGTGCACTGCTGGCTGTGACCAAATAGAGATGAAAACCAATCTTGTAATTAGCATGGAATTGAAATATATAAATGCAACATTTTGTGGGAGTGCAACACAATCATGTGACTATTTTATGCATGGAAAATATGATAATGTTGACTTGCAAAACCTCATTTTTTTGAGAAACAGTTGTGAGCCATGCATTACAGCCATTACATTATCCAACAAATGGATTGGAATGACGACACATGCAATACAGATGATCTTAGTAATTAGGTTCCTTTAATTGAGAACATTACTGCAGCCAGATGGTGCAGATTTGGAATGCTTCACGGTTACAAATCTAACAATATATACTGTATATGTAATGGAAAATTTTTTTTCTTTTTAAGAAAGAAAGTCTTAAAGTTCTCTTCTTCATGAGTTGAAAGCCAACCTGATTCTGGAAGACGTTTTGTTGAGTGGCTCAAAATAAACAGACTTCTGGGGCTTTCCAAGCTCAGTTAATTAGAAGGCACTTATTAATTAGGCATCGGATATCATCTATGGTGGCTTCTCTCCTAATCAGATTCACATTTAAATAAAAAAAAAAAAAGTCCCCACTAGCTAGATGGACTTAGTTATGGCCCAGTCTAATTTTACTCATCAGGATCTAAGCTCTAGGCTCTGTAGTGGTGAACTAAACCACTGAGCATAAGGAACAGGCCAGAGAGTCCTTACTGTACCAGAAATATTCCAGATAATTGTAACTTAATGACACAAACACACGTATTTACTTCCTATACATGAATAAAATAATTTTTAAAAAAGTACCACAGTACAAAAATGCACAGGAAAGTATGGGTAATTATGTGAAGCTAAACATTAATTATACACCAACTGCACAGAGCAGCAGGAGAATAATCCATATGGCACATATACAGGTGTACAGCCGGCTGAGTACAAATTACTTGAATGAGCATGTAGCAGCATGTAAAATACACTGCTAAAGCAAAACCTCACATGCAAGAACAGTCCTAAGTAATATTATAAGAAAGATATCATTGCACAGTAAAGAGCTAATGCAATATATGGTGACACTAATAATCTTGAATATTGTTTATGCATCACCCTGTAAAGACGTGACGTCAAAATACACAATTTAAACTTATAGCTGTTTGATGCTAATCCTTACAGTTTATTCTGCAGCTCTCCACAATCCGTCATCACAGAAGGCTTAAAGGTATATGGGACAACAGCTGTCAGAGGGTTACTGAGTCCAACACTTTCTTTAGTTTTTTCACTGTCAAGCTTTTTTCAGTTTTTCCCAGCTTTCATGTTTCTGTGACTTTACCTCTCCCCACAAGTTTTATTCATTCCCTCAGTTGGCCCCATGTTTTATTTTCAAACCTTGAGCACTGTAATAGCTTCTTGAGTACTTTCAGTAGAGAACAAATTGAACTGACAGAAAGAAACAGACACCAAACTAAACCATGTTCAAGCCAAATTAATCCACTGTGCTCAAAATAAGATGCTTTATGGTTTGTTTGGTTTTTTTTTAGAACTAAACTAGTTATATACATATGAATAAAAGTCCATTAATTAATTGTTACATTATAATAGTACATGTTTGCATTTCAATTAAGTGATGACACATAATTGAGGATGAAAAAATGTAATTGAACTGAAAATAAGAAGGAATATTTTTCAGTAGTATTTAATACAATAGTCGGCGGCATGGTGGTGCAGTGGTTAGCACTGTCGCCTCACAGCAAAAAGGTCCTGGGTTCGATCCCCGGGTCACCTAGGGTGCCTTTCTGTGCGGAGTTCCTCCCACAGTCCAAAGACATGCAGATTAGGTCAACTGGCTACTCAAAATTGCCCATAGGTGTGAATTCGAGTGTGTGTGGTTGTTTGTCTGTGTTGGTCCTGTGGTGGACTGGCGACCTGCCCAGGGTGTACCCCGCCTCTGGCCTGAGGATGCTGGGATTGGCTCCAGCTTCCCCGTGACCCAGATGGATAAAGCGGTATAGATAATGGATGGATGGATGGATGAATTAAAAATGCATAGATATCTTGTGTTAGTATAATGCGGATTTATTAATTAAATTGAACCTTCCAGGTTCTCATAAAAGTGAATTAATACATATGTGTTATTTTAACTATCAAATGCTTAAATCTTACAAGCAAAAACATATTGGACCTATATCCCCCTAAACCTCATTATTTAAAACAATATTTAAATTGAGAAATATATTTAAAAACACACTCTCAGACATTTTTGTTTTCAGCTTTTATTCATGTTACCATGATGTTAATATTTCCAGCCATGAATAGCTTTTTGTAATAAGAAATATCTTTATACAGTAGTCGATGTATGTTTTTACAGGAAAATTAAAAAAAAAGTTCTCTTTCAAGCTGTGGCAAAACAGCAAAATGTCGCAAATTGACAAACAGCAACTTGCTTGGGTCTATGAGCTACAAGTAAAAGCCGAAGCACAAAGCAGAAGCAAGAAAAACGTCCAAAAAGTGAAAATGGCGCCGCTTCTGCTTCAAAAGCCCACATATCTGGTTAGATTTGCACATGTGCAAAAGAACACATTGCTTTCAGTGATTCATTACAAACCAACATAAAATTGTGTTTGAACAAATTCCAACACACTCAAAAAATGAGTTTGAGGACTGTTACATAAATAAATAATAATGAGGTTATTTAAAAAAAGATTTAGTTGGTATGTTGTGTGTACATACTTTAATTTACTGTGGCAGTTTGTTCAAACACAATCATTTTATGTTAGTTTAAATGATCAGAATCATTAAAAAACAATAATGATTGTTTTTTATTTAAGTATGATCCGTTTCTTTCAAAATTTGGGGTTTTGAACTTGTTAGCCAGCACCAGCAAGCACCGATTCCACTTCTTTCTTTTTCCTTTCTTCTTCTTCGACTTTCTTATTGTGACTCCCTCCAGATTCATGCTGCCACTTGTAAAAATGTAAAACGCAGAAGGCACACTCTAGAGGGTTGTCTGTTCAGGTCTACTGTAGCAGCACTGTGGCAGTTCCATGGAAGAGGTCATTGAGATATAAAGGACTCATTCTAAGCTTACGAAAACAGTTACAGGTAGTTGTACACTAATGAAAACATACTTATGAATATTGTATTCATTTCTGGTAATAGATCCCCCAAAATGCTACATAGTGGACCTTTAAAATAACAAACTTGCTAAAACTATTGCCATAGTTCTCAAAGTGGGATCTGCATAGCCATTTACATACAACCCAGTATTATCAAAGGTATTTGCCTATAAATTATGTAAACTAGAAAAGGCTTAAAATTTAATAAAAATGGCTTATAAAAAAAATTGATAAATAACCAACTGAATGGGTCTGTGATTTTTTTTTAACAGTTAAAGAAATTCCTGACTGCAAAGTTTGAGATCCCTTGCCATAGTTTACAATAAGATCTTTTGTTGTATTAGTGGACAAAAATCAGTTTAAAATGCTACCTTTTTCATTTTTAATATGACTGAAATATTCTCAAATTGTGCTTCTATATCCACCTGTTCACTTATACAAATAACTTCAACTTCCTTTGTATCCTCTAAGCAGTTTCTAGATATTCTCAGTGGTAATAGCATCTCTAGCCTAATACTGCCATATTGCTTTGTCAGTCTTTGCTCATTCTTCTTGATATATCTGCCAGATGTTATGCGTTATCTATTTCAGATGAACTCTGGAGCTGGATGCAAACTTTTTTCCACTTAAATATAAGCATTAGGCATGGCATTATTGACAATAGTATAGGTGAATTGCGATGTAGATTTTATCACCATGGCTATCAAGTTGGATGATTTAAATGTCTGTTAGAAAATGTAGTGTCAGCAAGTTTAAGATTAAACCTGTGTTGTATCTCGTAAATCACTAGGCCAAAGGTATGTGGACACCTGAACTTCACACCCTGTGTGGACCGTCCCCAAACTCATGCTACAAAGTTGGACATGCAGAATTGTCTAGAATGTCTTTGTATGTTGTAGCATTGACCACTTTTGCCATGGAATATGATTCTGAATGTGCATCAGGCCTTCTTACATTTACATTTATGTCATTTAGCAGACGCCCAGAGCGACTTACATACTATTTTTATACGGGAGAGCTGTGAAGGTTAAGGCCCTTGCTCAAGGGCCCAGCTGTGGCAGCTTGGCGGTGCTGGGATTTGAACTCACGACCTTCCAACCACTAGACCAGGCATCAGGCCTTCTTGCCCAACATCAGTGCCCAGTATCACTAATGCTCTTGTGGCTGAATGAGCCCAAGCTTCATTCCAAAATCTAGTGAAAGCCTTCCTATAACAGCAACGGGGTGTGAGGATCAGATATCCACATACAGTGGGGTCCAAAAGTCAGAGACCACTGTTGAGTATGCTTCTATTTTGCATTTGTTTCTAATTAAATACAACAGTTTTCATTACAAATCATTTTACTGACAACTACTTTAGTGAAAAGTAGAATCTTTGAAATATTCACATGAATTTCAGAGTTTCTTAGAATTTGCTATATCCCCTTTTTCACTTCAATGACAGTGCCTAGTTGAGACAGCACAGACTCCACAAGTGAGATAAGGTATTGAGATTAGACACGAGGAAAATCTGATCTGTACAAAGCAGTTAACATGGTCAATGTCAATTTGCTTGCATTCAAATGTAGGCCTAGAAATAGTGCAGAATCTTGGACAGTAAATGTTAATAATATAGGATTTACTTTCTTTGTTTTAGTTATTTTTAAAAATTATTTCCTTTTTTCATAGAATAAAATCCCAGATTTTTATCTCATGGACTCAGACTTTTGTACCCCACCGTATTTTCGGCCATATAGTGTATATGTTTCCTTTTTTATCTCATTTCATATTCATACAAGACCCTTTATTACCCTGATGTCTAATTTCAGAGCAGACCAACAAAACAGCTTTCTTTGATGCATCTTGGTGTCCCTTGTCAATGTTTTCCTAACAGATGAATGTCTTCCTCATTAATGTTTTCACTTACAAAACATGAGCAGAAGGTTAAATGAAGAAAATGAAACTGGGCTACTTCACTATACAAAAATTCACTTACTCTGATCAATGCAGACCATGTGCACATATACAATATATGGACAAAAGTATTGGGACACACCTCTTAATTATTGAATTCAGGTGTTTCAATCAGATCTATAAAATCAAGCACCTAGCCATGCAGTCTCCATTTACAAACATTTGTGAGACAAAATGGGTCATTCTGAAGAACTCAGTGACTTCAAGCATGGTAGTGTGATAGAACACAACCTTTGCAATAAGACAATTCATGAAATTTCATTCCTGCTGGATATTCCATGGTCAACTTTTAGTGGTATTATTGGCAAGTGGAAAGATTTAGGAGCAACAGCAACTTAGCCATAAAGCAGAAGAACACATAAAGTCACAGAGCGGGGTCAATGACTACTAAGTTCCATGATGCGTAAAGGTCGCCAACGTTCTGTTGATTCCAAAGCTGAAAAGTTCCAAACTTTCACTGGCATTAATGTAAGCACAAAAACTGTGCGGCGGGAGCTTTATGGAATGGGTTTCCATGGCTGAGCTGCTGCATGCAAGCCTAACATCACTAAGTCTAATGCCAAGCGTCGGATGGAGTGGTGTAAAGCACACAACTACTGGACTGTGGAGCAGTGAAAACATGTTCTATGGAGTGAAGAATCACGCTTCTCCATTTGGCAGTCAAATGGGCGAGTTTGGGTTTGGCAGATGCCGGGAGAATGTTTCCTGCCTGACTGCATTGTGCCAACTGTGAAGTTTGGTGGAGGAGGGCTAATGGTGAGGGCTGTTTTTCAGGGTTTGGGGTAGGCTCCTTACTTTCAGTGAAGGCAATGTTAATGCTTCAGCATGCCAAGCCATTTTGGACAATGCTATGCTTCCAACTTTGTGGACACAGTTTGTGGAAGGCCCTTTTCTATTCCAGCATGACTGTGCCCCAGTGCACAAAGCAAGGTCCGTAAGGACATGGTTGGATGAGTTTGGTGTGGAAGAACTTGACTGACCCGCACAGAGCCCTGACCTTAACCCCATCGAACACCTTTGGGATGAACTGGAACAGAGATTCCAGGCCTTCTCGTTCAACATCAGTGCCAGACCTCATAAATGCTCTACCGAATGAATGGGCACAAATTCCCAAAATCTTTTGGAAAGCCTTCCAAGAAGACTGGAAGCTGTTATAGCTGCAAAGGGGGGACCAACCTCATATTAAAGTCTATGTATTTGAATGCAATGTCATTAATGTCCCAGTTGGTGTAATGGTCAGGTGTCCCAATATTTTTTGTCCATATTGTGTGGTTTCCGCATAGTAAATTAGCTAGAGTAAAATGTACTCAAATTGAAGAAATTTTAATCTATGCCAGATAACATTTGGACCCTCTCTGAAAAGCATAAAAGTTTCTGTAATTTTGCTCCCACTCTATTCACACATTTTCTCTGTACACTCAAAATAGGGAAAATGCAAGTATTTTTGAGGGAAACATTTTTAACTCTTCTTAATTACTCAGCCATATTCCCATGTATAAATTCATTTCAATTTTATAGCGGGCTTAGTTACAGCTAATAATTTATGGGTTTATTTACAGCCATAAATAAAGTTGCAAGCATTCCTGACCTTGTTAACAGGCATTTAGGCCAATAAACCCCTTACAAAATTATAATGTTATGTACTAGCAGCTACAGCCAAGTTGCAACCAGCTTCCAGCATTTTTTAACTATAATAATGTAACATGTACAGAACACACCTACGTGGCCTAACCCCCTTCTTTTCCAAAGCTACGGGCGATACTATCATTTGGTGATAGGTAGGGAGCATAATAAAACAATGTCATATTGCGTACAATTTCACAAGCATAGCAGCTGAAAGATGATACAGACCATTGTACCATCTTTGAACATTGCTCTAGATTCCAGTGCACTGCTGATCAGAGAATACCAGCACATGTGTTAGGAGGATACTGGCAAAGGCTGGCGTTCCTCAATGCCTCACTGCCTCCATGCCTGTGAGTATGAGACAGACCCCGAAGGCTCGTTTAGTCATATCCTTGTGATAGACTCACTCACTGAGTAAACACACATGCACAGGAGAAGAGAAGGAATACGCAAGGAGAGACATGGTGGGCGACCTCCATTACAGGTGCTCTATTTGTCAGCCTGACCCACTTTCAGTTCTGCAGCAGCAGCATCCATGACAGTCACAGCTAATACTCTATATGACCAAGGAAAATGCATTATCAATTGCTCTCTTGCCTATCTGGGGCCAAATGCACATACAAAAAATAACCCCCTGAGAAACACACACACACACACACACACATTAATTGTTGTAATGTAGATGTGTATCACTTGGGGGTGCTATTGTTTCACAGCCATAAGATCTCAAATGAAAGGACATAAACCACTGGGCTATTTTTATTTCTTTGGTCCTGCTGGTGTCACGTTCTTCCCACAAGTGTAATATTCCGCAAGTCTTCACTTTTATAAAATTTATGAATATTTGCTTTCATCCTGAATAGGCACTCTGCAATACTGCAACACCCCTTTTCCTTTCCCCCACATTAAAGAAAGAAAAAAAACCATCAGTCTGCACACCCACTGAGAAGACTACACTGCATTCATGAACATGCATATCTATATTTACCAGACTGTAGCCACAGGGCACTATTTCTTCTTCGATAACTCAGTAAAATTTAAGTCAGAAGGCTGGAGAGAGAAGGTTCTGCAGAACTTTAAAGCAGTCAGACAGAATGGATGACGATCGAACATCCTGAGTAGACCTTGCAGGATTGAAGATGCTGCCAGGCTGTTAACCAATGACAGAAGTGGCAAGAAATTATTACTGTAAACCCTGAAAATCAAAGCAAGCCTTCTTCCTTGATTTTAGAGAACAAAGTAATTTTCTGTCATTATTCTTTTCCTTTTTACTGATTGTGGTCCCAAAAAATTCAATTTCCTATAAAATGAATGGCTGTTGGATATTTGTGTTAACATACTTCTGTCTCCCCACAGTGATCGTAGTGCTCTACATGGGAGTCCGTCGGCAGAAGAAAAAGGAAACGCTTATGACCTCCAAGGAAGATATCCGAGACAACGTTATCCACTATGATGATGAGGGTGGAGGTGAGGAAGACACACACGCCTTTGACATTAGCACTCTCCGAAACCCTAAAGCTATCAAGGACAACCTTTATCGGAGGGATGTTAAACCAGAGGCCGTCTCTGTTCCTCAGCCGTTAGCCGCCTCACAGAACAGTGAAGACCTTCAAAAGTTCATCAGTCAGAGACTGCAGGCACATGACGGTGATAACTCTGCACCCCCCTATGACTCACTAGCCACCTACGCTTACGAAGGTGAGGGATCGGTGGCCGAAAGCCTGAGCTCCATAGAATCATTAAATGGTGAGACAGATGAGGACTATGATTACCTAAACGAGTGGGGACCTCATTTCAAAACCCTTGCAGGGATTTTCGGAGAACGTGTGCAAAGCCAAACTGACATCATCTCCACAAGCACCACAGAAAACAATCATTGATGATGATCACAAATGCCAATTTGCAAGATGTTTATTTATTTATTTATTTACTTCACTATCTTATATTCTTTTAATATTACCGTTTCTGTTTTTGTTTTTACTGCCCTTTTCATCCTGAAGGTAATGTGAGGTCTGGTTTCCATTCCCCATGGAACAAAATTGACTAGAATTTAAAAGAGTATTATTTTTGCTTATATTTATTTTTTTGTTTGTTTTCAGTGCTTAAGGAAAGACAAAACTCAAAAAGGGAACGAAAACATCCTTAAAAAGTGCCTCAATAGATTTTTTTTCCCTTTGCATTACCTACGATTTTCATGCTCACACAAAACTACCCCTACACAATACTTCCCACACAAACACATGCCTTCCAGAAAAGAGAGACAGTGCTAAAGATGTCAAGTGCTCTAGCTTCTCAAAAATAATGTTGAGACCAGCTTCACTTAAGATTATGGGAGGCAAATATAGACACGGCCTAAGTTTGGCCAAAGATCATTTAAATGCTATATTTATGATTATACTTATTTATTTGTGAGGCTGATATATATTTTTTTTCCTCTTAGGATTTTTGATGTATTTATCTCTATTTATCACACTCTCTTTCTTTTGTTTTTAATACACTTGGGGATTTTTGCAATTATGACTCCTCACATTAACATGGATGTGGAAATGTTGTGAGGAAACTGTAAAGAGTTGTACATAATGTTAATTGTAAAAATCAGTTTAGGGCTAAACATGAACTATTATATTGAGTCATGTAACACACTGTTTTTCTTAAATAAATGCCACTTATAAAAGCTATTTTTTAAATATATCTGATTTTATGCCGTATGGAACAGCTGCTCACCGTGTGACTGTCTGTGTGGGTTTCCTCTGGGTTTGCTGGTTTCCTCCTACTTCATAAAAGCATGTCAGTAGGTGGAATGGCTAAGCTATATTGCCCTTGGGTGTGTACTATATGAGTGTGTGAATGTGTGCATGTGGTGCCCTGCAGAGGACTGGCGTCATGGTCAGGGTGTATTCCCACCTGACACACAGTAGTCACAGGATAGGCTCCGGATACACCACAACTCTGACAAAGGGGATACCGTGATTACTGACAGTGCATAGCCCATTTAGGTAGCTTAAGGTTTGAGTTTCACGCATTCATTTGATTCATTCATTCTGTCATTCATCTTTAATAACCACTTTTTCCTGCTCAGGGTCTGTGGGTTTAATATGAGCATCTGAATTACCACACTAATTCCTGTGCAACGGACTTGTTCAGTGTAAATCAAATACGATTATGGATGTAATAAGGAATGAAAACAAATAGCAAAGTACTCAAAGCAATGTTAATGCAGTGTAAGGCTGCTCAGACTACACATTCATCTAAATACATGATGCCATCACAACAGGGTCAGCCTGCTCATTTTGAAAAGAAGAAATGTTTCAAATCCAATCAGGCATTTTATTCTAGTACATTAAATTATCGTGGACGCAATGTGGCTTGTTCATGTTAGGTTAGCATTAGAAACCACTCAGACTTCATAATAACTAAATTGTGCCAAAACCAAAAAAGGCACTGATGGAACAAAATAGAAACTGTGATTATGGTTTGCAGATGGTGTGTGTGTGTGTGTGTGTGTGTGTGTGTGTGTGTGTGTGTGTGTGTGTGTGTGAAAAGATATTGCAATTCCACCATGTACAAAGTGCAGTACAGCCAGCAGAGGCATATCAGAGTACCAACTGACCAAAAGAACCTCTCAGATTCCATTGCTTAAATGCATGCTTAATCCTGCCACTGTTAAGATACCACTCAAGCATATCATCACACACACTCTAACATATTGAGGTGAGTCTCAACATCATCCTTGGATGTCACTCTGACCAGGTTGAGGGTGCTCAACAGCGATATCACAGGGGAGAAAGAGGCGATAATGAGGCTCCGAAGGTGTGTTCAATCTGCTGCATGTGCTTCTGCAATCTTGACGTACATCTCACGCTGTTACTTTTGCAAGCTGAGAGCCTGACACAGCTGATGCTGCAGATGGAGCAGTACTGAAATAGTACTTAATTTCACATCCTTCATTTCACATTTAAAAAAAAATTAATCTGCCAGGTTGAGTCTCATAACGAATCATTCTTTGCTTTAATTGGTTTTTAGTATATACCCAGGCTCAAACCTGCAGTAGTAAGTTCATCCTGTTTAACTCAGGTATTGTTCTAAAATAGTTTTATAAGATTATAGTCTGAAGTGACTTCTTAATAGTGAATAATGTTATTGGCAAGATACATAACCCACTGTGTGAATTGTAGGCAAGGCAATGTGCTATCTCACTCCTCTTCCTCAGCATTTTCACAGCTCTTCCTCCACGGTCTAGGCATTGACTGTCTATTGATGGTGCTACAGCAGTAAACTAAAAGAATGACAGTTTGACAGTTAGATGACAGTAATTACTGCCTTTTGCTTTAAAAACATAGCAGTGGTTCATAGACGTTGTGATGCTGTCCTGGGCTGTTGCTTAGGCAGTTTTAGCATTTCACAGTCTTGAATAATTGTGCAAAAATGACACACTCCTATGTAATAACTTAAAAAGAGAATAAAATGACAGATCAGATCTGTAATGCGCAAATGACAGACAATCCTGTAATATTTTCATGTTGTTTATAAGGTTGACGAGGTATATCAGGTGATCAATCTTTAACGTGTCCAGCTTTTTATTGAGCCTATAGCCATTGCAGCTTCAGATTTCAGGAGTGAAATGATGTGTTGTGGTCTTTTCCAGATTGCAGATTCCCTCATTCTGATGTTTGATGTGAACATTAACAGAAACACTTTTAATTTGCTACTGCATTATTGGATGAGTTGATAATTGCATGAACGAAAAGTGTACATGTGTTCCTAATAAAGTGGTCAGTGAGTGTAAAAATAAGTTTATATAGAATTAATAGTCACATTCAGCTTTATTGCTGATCCAAGAGTCTCTACTCTGCTTCCCAATCCCAATCCAGCCCAGACTTTTCTTGGCTCACACTAACCTGAGCTATAACACACCTGCTTCCTGTTTCACTGCCATTAACTAAATGTATTTAAAGAACTCTGTCTGGTTGTGCTTGACAGCTGCCTGATTCAACAACACTAAAGACTAATATATTAATGCTTGCACTTACAGCCACTTGTCAATGAATCATGGCAATAATTTTATTTAGGAAATGTAAGCTTGCAAGTGTCTAAAGAGGAAGAAAAAGTTATAATATTTTAAAGCTTTTTCAACAATCACATTCACAGTTTTTTTTTCAATAGCTAACACTCTTCTCAATACTGAAATCACGTTCTTAAAACTCTTCACACTATCGCCATAACATCAGTTTCTGTGGGCTAAACTGTGAATCGTTTCTCATTGCCTTCATACACAATGCAGACAATAACTAAATGCTTTAAAATTCATGGATTCTTTTCTCACTCAAAATTCACCACCATCAAAATGTAATATTTTTAGAGGCCATTTTGCACATACTTATATACTGTCATCAAAACTGCTACTAAACTGCTACTAAGATGTACATTATATTAAAAAAATTATAAATTAGTAAAAATGACATTATATATATATATATATATATCTATATATATATATATATATATATATATATATACAAACCTACGTTTACCACCCTTAGAGAAAATTAAACATTGAAATGTAAACAAGGAGAAAAAAACTAATTTTTGTATACAATATTTTTTGCATATAATATTACAATTCCTGCCAGCCATATTTTTGTGCCACCATAAAAAGGATACAGTTCCCTTCAAGAAAATAAGCTTCTGCTATCTATAACAAAAGTAAATTATTAGAGGAAAAAAGCTTCCTACTTTAACCCAATTAGGTTTGGCTACAGTGTTCCTATAAGTACTGATCTTAAAGCAAGCATGTGTTATCTTGTAATGTAATAAATGTTCAGTTTGAAGATGGCAGTTTGACAAATTAAGTAATCTAGGAATCAGGCATGATTTAGCTTGTATATCAGAAAAAGCTGCTGCTAAAGCAGTAATATTGCAGGATATAATTAGAATCATATGAGTGTAGTGTGAGTGTACTGATATCATATTAACTCCAGGCATTTTGAAGTCACGTGTGAGCTGAATGCTCTATCCATTCAGTGCAAACAGAAATGATGCATGTGAATGCTTCTATTAGGAGTAAACTCTACAGGATTAAACTGTACAGCCAATGACATGTTTTTCAGTATATCATGTTATCTGTTTCTGAAAACAGAAGGTTATGAATGTAACCACTGTTCTTTGCCCAAGTGGAAGACCGCCAGCGTGGTTTCCCTCAGAATCACTAGAGCATGTGCTTTTTCACTTGCAGTGTACTAGTAAATGTGTTGTGGTTTTGTTTTTTAATAGCTCAGAATTCTGATAGTGAGGCTAAGAATCACTCACTGTACTGATACTGCTTTTCACTGAGGATAAGAATCACCCAAAATCTTGGTATTGCCCTCTAATGAGGATGAGCATCATTCAAGCCCACTGCAGAGCACATTGGGTGCTAGGAAGCAATATTCAACCTGTAAAATCTGATGAATCTGGATCATGAATTAATGTTGCTGTGTAGACTATGATATGACCATAAACCTGAACCTGAATCAAAGGTGATACTTCTTTTAGTGCTGCCGAAAAAGCAGCCAAAGCATGCTTCAAATGGAGCAAAGATGGAGCAGAACAAGTGGAAGAGGGCGCTACTGCGTCTCCTTCAATCCTGGATAAAGTGAAGAAAATTTAGGTAAAGTTTGGTTCATTTATCTCATGGGGTTCCAAAGATATTAAGCTTACATTTTTTCAATCGCTCCAGCGACTGTCCCATGTTTATGTCAGGGTTGCAAAACCAGTTTTAACTGAGGAAACAGCACCATAGATTGGCTATGAATAGGCATTTTTCTGTGTTGGTACCATCGTGGCGAATGTTTTTCAGCTGGGTGCCGGTGGGATTTTAGGAGATTTTTGCTGCCGTGGTGCTAAGACCTCTGGCAGAGATGCTTGGTTCAGGTACATGATGACATGTTTAAACTCAAATCCTCATCACAGACACTGCTTGTTAAACAATATGGCACTGAATTCATTTGCCATAGGGATGACCAGCAGTATCGCCATAAGTGAAATTCTTCAAACGGCAATTTACACAAACTGCCCCAAATCCAGATCATCATTTTGTATCCTATGAGGAAGGTTTTGAATAGTTTATGCTCTCTTTGTAGCAAACCATCAAAGACAATGCTGCCACATAGTATACAGTACATACCTCCTAGATGTTTCTAGCAAACTATGCAAAAAGCATCATTCAAAGTGCAAGATATGAATTCATGCCCAGTGTTTCATACTACAGTGAGGAACTTTAACCTTTCTTTCATACAACAGGAGCCTATATAAAGCACACACACTAATGAGGGTACGTCTGACCCTCAGTGACATGACCAAACATGCCGGTATGCTAGGGTCAGGCCCATCTTTTTGAGGTGTGTGATCTGCTGTACCACAGTGACCTGTTCAATTGAAACCACAAATTTTCCAGTTACCGGGCCTAAGGTGACGTACACACACATTGTGAACACCCTGGGTGCCAAAGCTAACCCAAAGGGGAAGGTACTTCACTCCGCTGATGTGAAATGGGAGAAACCATCAGTATTCCACACCAAATGAAATATGAAAATGTATCTTTTGTCAGAGATTTATTAGTTAGCATGGGTCTCAAGTAACCTTCCATGAATCATGTCATAAAAGCATCGTCATGCTTTGATCCGGCACCAAGCCAACATGATCTGCATGGTGTCCTGCTTCTGTTGTGGTTTCTGTCGGCAGGATTAATGTGTTAAGATTAATGTGTCACTCTGTCTGTCATTAATCAATCATATTGGTCAGTGTTCAGTGTTAGTGGATAGTGTTCAGTGAGTGCCATTTGGTCTCATTGGTCCACGCTGGAGATTTTACTGCAGTGTTTCTGTGCACAAAATAGGAGTGCTGGATTTCATGATCCAACTCAATGACCATGTCACTGACAAAATTCAATTATTTTAACTCTACTAATGTCAGACAAGGGAACCTAACATATAGTCTGCTGTTTCAAAATGTCATTGGACAGAAGGAGATCTAGGAGTCTAATTCCTCCAGAGCTTGCGTGCCAAATACTTGTCACACTACTAGTAGTAGGTGGGACAGAATTTTTTTTTTTTTTGCCGTATCCCAGGAGTGGTATTTGCCTTAAACTCTGCATTAATAAACCTAATGATCGACTACATTCCACTGCTCTGTTGCTTGAAATTTTGCCTGTAGGATTTCATGCTGACTGCAGTTATGGGCATTATTTTATTAAGAGCGAGGAGCAGCTGTGCCTGAGTGTCAGAAGATGGATAATAAATAGTGGTATTTGCAGTACCTAGCTTGTTAGGGCGAAGCTTTGTCAGAGCTTTCCAAAGATACTCCAGTCAAAAATAATTTGCGCTTGGATTATTGTAAGTTTGAATTTCTAACATTAATGAAATATATGTTGAGTTTATAGTTTATTTTTCTCAGAATTGATATGGGAAAATAATAGCAAGTTAGCTAACATTGTGTGTGTTTATGAGGTAACATGAGTGATGAGCAAATTCATCTAAGGTAGAAAATGTTTACTTCAATCTTGTATTATAATTATTGTATTATTATTCAGGATGTATTATATGTTCTACATAGTGCTCCAGCTAGAATACATACTAGAATCTCACACTACACACTCTTTACAGAGCAGATTTGATAAGAAAATTAGCAGGAAATAAAGGACTATTACTATATGTAATGAATTCCTCAACACCTCAGCAAGATGAGAATTGGAAAGCAAATGGGAAAAGTGTGACATCCCGGAAACGTTTTCTAAGCAAGCTACATGTTTGTGATTGGTACACAGTGAGGAAACAAGCACATGAGAATATGGCACTAGCTGTGAAGGAAAGCATCTTACCAGTCATCAATAAACTTAAGACTACACTCTTTAATGGAAATCTAGGACCCTTAATGGTTCTTTGGTTGTCCTTTGGAGTGAGCCATTAAGGGTTCCAAGTAGAACCCTTCAACTGAGTGTTTCACTATTAGAAAACATTTCAAATAGACAGCTATTAACTTTAATTCCCCAAATAACCCCTGAAAATCCTTCGAAAGGTTCCCTTTTCCCACTAGTATATCCTGTTTTACAATTAAGAAATATTGTGACATTATCAATAGTATTAACAGCATAACTAATGACTTCACATCCAAATGAGTTTTCATTCAATACTTTGATGTAAAACAAAAGTATTTTGGGAGCAGGGGGTGGATGGTGTAACAAAAGAACTTACATGCTTGTAAATTCACACCTAGACCTCACAAATTACAAGTTAAGCATTGTTCAGCCTGGCTGAGCCGGCAAATTAGTTTCAGCAACTCCACAGTGAGGCTTTAATTATTAATTTTGCCAGTTCTACCATCACCCAGCCTTGAAAGTCATGTTAGTATTAAATCTAGCTTGCAAGCCTTTTCAGCCTGTAAAATCTGTAAAAAGCAGCAATATAAAGCTTTCACATGGACTTTTACCCAATTCCTTTCAAGAATCAGCATTCAAAACACCTAGGACACCTCCAATACGCATAAGAAGGTTTTGGTGACAAAGGCTTCATCCACACTAATACGTTTTAGTTTTAAAATGGCATTTTAAAATGAAAATAATCTCCACCCAGATGTGCGTTTTCCCTCCATATCCAAAACAAACTACATTCATACTATGAAACCTGAAAACACATATTACATGACTGTTTACGAACACAGGGCATGCACATGCCGGTATAAACAGGAAGCAGATTGTCTACACTGCATTTGGTTGCCTAGTTGCAGGTCGTTCAAAAAAGACCTTGCATCCTGCACATGTAGGCAGCTGTATCATTAATAAAATGTAGAATTTAACTTCACAGCAGCTGCTAGCAAAGACAACAAGGTCAGCAATGCTTGTAAATCATTATCCATGCCCTATGCACCACTGGTAGTCGAGACTGATGCCATTTTTTTCTCAGAAAAGGGTCACGTGATAGGAGCGTGACGAATCAAGGAAGGATAGAGTCGTGATTGATAAAACCCAATCATGAAGCAAACATGGGTGTCTGTGTCATCGTTTCCAAAACTCTACATTTCTGGCCATCCAACCAGCTGGCCAGCTAAAACGTTTTCAAACGAAAACAGAACCAGCAGTGTTTCAAAAACGCTCTGATTTTTGTGGCTTGAAAACCAAAAAAAGTGATGCATATTAAACCTAAAACATATTAGTATGAACATAGCCAAAGACAAAAAGATTTAAAAGGGTAATAATAATAATAATAATAATAATAATAATAATAATGATAATAATGATGATGATGATCAACATCATCATCAAGTAGTAATATTTAAATTCTTGCTTGTGTATCAACAGCTGCAAAGAAAAACAATGATATATAATATAAATATTAGTTTGTTAATTTAATGTTAAATATTGGGCTTTTTTACATATAAGACAATCTCTGCAGCTGACATTTCTTTGTTCATGACTGTGCAATCATTGTACTTAAACCCACCTGATGTAAGGAGTGAGGCAAGAGCATGTGATTGGAGTGTTCACCCAGAGAAGTCAAGGTGGCCAAAAAGGCAGGACTGGGCCCTGGCGCACCGTTACCTACAATGCAATCACACCACCATCATTAATAACATTATATCATCAAGCCATCAAATAACTAATATATTTTAAGTACTTTTTTGACCTGCTTTATTGAACTAAATGGAAAATCTCATTAAGAAAACATACTTCAGAAAATCTTTCATATGATGTGTTGGAGGTTTCTACATAAATTATATTTTGATATCTGTTCAATTTTAATATCGATTAAAATAAATAGGAATTTATATAATTTTTTACAAAGTAGCATGCAACTTTTAGTCATATTGAGTCACCAGCTGTGAAAGTCATCTGCAGCAAACGAAATAATAATATAATTACCCAAAAGTTTTAGAATATTGTTTAGGCTGTTTAGAATATTGGCCAAGCTTTCTATGAGTTCCCAAACAAAATACTAACTTTTTACTTCATTTTGTTAGTACGCTACCATGGAGTCTACTCTTTTTATTGTGCTTCTGTTAAAAAAAGAATGAATGTCTTGGAATAGAACAGCAACTTGATGGGACAGGAAATTAGCCAGGGCTTGAGCCATGAAGCCTGGGGTCACCAGCAGAATTTAAATTTATACCCCTCTGACTTTTAGTCGTCATCCAATAAGCTATCTTTTTAGGGGCTGTTTAGTGGTTGGGATCTCTTTTGGAGCTTGACCCATGGGGTAATTTGTGGGTATTTAGACATTTGACAGAAGTCTGTTTGGGGTTCGAAAGAAGCTACTGGAACTTAAGCCGATCAGCCAGGTTGTGGCAATTTAAGAGGAGGCCCATGTCTATTCCATTTGTTTGTTCTGGTCTCTGATTCTAAATCCGAGGGAGGCCCCACAGTGGGTCAAACAGAAACTGGAGGGGAACCTACGCATATTTACCACCAACTTCACAAACTCAACAGTGTGAGTACAGTATAGTGAGGGAGAGCTACTCGACCATGCTAGTAGTAAGCATTACAGACCTGCGGTTTATCAGATGGTAAAGAACAACTCAGCTTGTAAAGGAAAACTTCACTCAGCAATGTCCTGAGAGGTGAATGCTACACTAAACCACTTGAAAAAAATAAGAAATTAACAGGAATTTATCACGAGCTTTGGAGGACAGGTTTCCTGTAGCTCGGACCACAAGCCACAAGCTGTTACAAAGATTGCTCCAAGACATACAAAAGCATGGACAAGGTGAGAAATTGAAAGCGACAGATAACTACTAACATTAGTAATTAATATCAAATCCGACATCATAGTCACCATGTGCTAGCGTGCCTCCTAATTTCCTTATTAATTTTATGGTACTGTCAAATATTTTACTCATTTTTCTAATATTATAAATTGAAGGGCTTGTTTCCAAAATTTGCTATGTCCATTTTACTACAATCAGTGGAAAAATCAAAATTTCATATAATCATTCAGCATTTAGGTTAAGATGGAGCTAAGTCTCATTCAAATAACTAAAATTAGATATTTCAGAGGCATTTTGAAAAGAGTGAGAAAATATTATATAGTGTGCAGATAGGTTTTCGCAACATAAAGCCCATCCATAATTTCGTAAAATAAATAAATTCATTCATTCAATTATTCATTCATTTATTAAAAATAATTCAAACAATAATGCAGTGGCATGAGCATGTGACTCACTAGAACAGAATCTATTAGCTGAAAGACTAAGAAAGTTTTGAACCTGACTGCTTCTGGGACATAAATAAATAAATACATCTTACTTAGTCCCCTAAAGTGGTTTTTATCATAGCGCTTATTTTATCGGTATGGAGCAATGAGATTTTTGGTTCATTTAATGCTTTTTTTAACGCATTTTTTTAAACTAGACTTGTCAGGTTTTGAAAATAAGCCCTTCCATTGAGACTATAAAATGGTAATGGAGAAAACATCGCTTCATGTTTCTGTCCATCATCAAAAATTTGCTAGGATATAAATAGGATATTACACGTGGCATGAAAATTATGACATATGCACTTGAGAAATTATGAAAGTCTGCAGGCACAAATGTGTGCCATACTACACATTCATGTGCATTAATAGGAAAGAAAGCTGACCTTAGCCTAAACTTTTAGACAGTTCGCACCAAGAGAGAATGGAGTATGTCTCTTTATCTTGAAGTGGAAAACCTAAGGCCTGTTTTCTGCAGTGCACTGACAAGTTTACCTGATGCACTGGCATCTAAGGAGCACGTAATGATGTTGGTGTTGTTCTCAGATTTCTCTTCAGGGTTGTTATTCATCATGTGTTGTTTCTCCACTGGCCAATCCATAGTTTCTCTCATCATCAACTCCTTCTGGTTTTCATGAGAAATGGAGAGGTCTGAGCTGGTGAAGGCTTCAGCACCGTTGGGCCAGAGAGTGACGCAGTCATCCTGTCCTCTCATATCCTCTTCTGTTTTGGGGTCGCCCATAACTTTTTAAATATTGTGGTAAGATGACCATTCCTTTTCAATATTCAAATCTGCAAAACAGAATTAGATTGATTGATTGATTTTCTATCATTAAAAAGCTTACTTTCCTTGTAACCACAGCTGATATGTGTTAATATATACTTTCTGTTTATACAGTATATACTGTACATTATGGTTAAAGCATCCCTACATGGCACTCCAAAGCATCCAGATCATCTTTTATGGAGTAAATATACCATTCACATTGCTGCTCTTTATAATGTTGTTAAAAGCAAAACATCTCATAGCCAGTCAAAAGTCTCTTGAATGATTTACTGCTTACTTTAACTGTATATTAATACAGTAGTTTTAGTACTTGTTTTACAGTCACCTGATGTCTTCTGTATTTTCTGGATGTCGTTATTTTCCGTTTTTTGCAGTACTGAAAATGAAATGTTAGGCTATGCATGTCAGCTCGCTCATTCTGAGTAATAGTTAATGTAAAACCTGATATTTACTTTGAGTCAGCTTGTTCCATGAACTACACACAGTATATACAACTACACCCAAATTCACATTGTACCATAAAACTCAGTTTATACATGGTGTAGCCTGTTATGGACATATTTAATAGACTAGGCTTCATAAATGCTCTACCTTTTCCTTTAAAAGATGCTCTTTCAGCTTCCTCATGAAACATGTAATGTGTGCAGGCTGTACATAATTAACATGCAGGCGCTCAACATTACCTACACAGCCTATGCTGCATATACCATTGCTCCATTTATTACATGGTACGTCCCTTCCCTCTGTCACAGCCCGTGCCTGCTCTTCTGCATTTCATTGCAGAGCTAAACGCTTCTCTTTCATGCCACAGTGTTTCATACAGTATAAATCTACTTACGTTTGCATTGCAAAGTGGACACCATAAAGACATGCAGCTGCTGCCATAGTCCAGTGGTTTCAGTATTCAGAGCTTTGCCTGGTTGACACACACATCTGGAATGAGGTTTGGGTTTTGGCTTTTTACGGCTTGTGTAATTGTTTTCGATGCGGACCAGGGGCGTGTACTCTTTGAGCCCTTGTTCCATGCTTTTAGTAAGTTTTTAGTGCCACTTGCTGGCTCGCTGGCAGAAATGCAGCATATGGCAAAAGGTTCCCCATGAATTCATACTCCTCTTTATAAAACATCATTTTAGGGATCAAGCATTTGATAAAACTTTCCTCTCTCATGCCGTTATTCCTGATATGAATATTGGTAACACTGATAACATTAGACAGTGAGTAACCTTATGTTATTTTCAACAACCAGCCCATCCATACACATGTTGGGAAAAGCTTTTTTAACTTCACTGACTTCACAAATTCTTCTTCTCACTCTCTGTTTAATAATCATACTTGGATTCTGACTCCATTACCCTGAACGATTGCAAACACCTGGAGCGAATCACCACTCTATTATTGATATATTAATAAGTTTTCCTTATTGCGATATGATCATTCATATCATCGGCCAACTGAATATAAAGTATATGGTGATTTACCAGAAATATCAACTCTCTTTCTTGTTTTTTACCCCAATGAATACATCAATGAAGAATCTGTGTAATGTAGCATCATACATAGAAGTAGCTTAAGAAATATTAGGCCTATTATATTACAATCTTTCTGTGTGCACAAGAGATAGTGAGCTCCCCCTGGCTGCAGTCTGCATGCACTGCATGTTCTTTTGTCCCTGATCATTATTTACGTAGAATATTTATTGAGATAAATATCATTATCATGAAAATGTCACGATATAATTTTTTGGTCATATCGCCCAGCCCTACACCACACCACAGTACACACTATACAGCCTTCGAATAATTTTTGCTACTTTGCTAAACCAGGAACAACATTGTGGCTACCTTTACTGGTGGATGTGATTGCCCTTCTTTCCCTCAGGGTTATACAGCCAACACACTTCCAATTTTATCCTTATACATCATGGCAAACTACAAGAACCAGTGCAGCAGTTAAGTCCTGCGACATGTGCCCTTGACTTAATGCCTACTAAGTTTTGTTAAAATGTTTTCAGCTGCTTGGTATATGATGTCCTTGTGATTGTTAATACCTCCCTACTCTCTGGAATCTTCTCTGCATGTCTCAAACAAGCTATTTTAACAGCACTGTTGAAAAAGAGTAATCTTGATCCATTTGTTTGTGAGAACTACAGCCCAATCGCAAACCTTCCACTGCTGGGAAAAAAACTTGAAAAAGTTGTATTCCAACAATTACTTATGTATCTGTCTAATAAAAATTTGTTTGATGTTTTCCAGGCTGGTTTTAAAGATCACCACAGTAGAGAATCCACCCTGGTCAGGGTTAGACAACCATACACAACCGTAAAGTCTCTATCTTGGTGATTCTTGCCCTGAGTGCAACTTTCTGTATGATCGACCCAATAATTCTCCAGTGCCTTGAACACTGTTTAGGCACAGTTCTTAACTGGCTCTCATCTTATCTTACTGGAAGATCCTTCTCATCTTGAGATTGTGTTTTGGATTTGTTTGTGCTTGCCAGTGAAAGCATTCACTGCAACTGTTGCCATCTCTGCTGCCTGACAGTATGCTGGAGGCAGTAGGAATGTTCAGCTGGCAACAGGCAATTGCAGCTCAAGGCTGGATGGAGAGCAGCAACACCAGATAGCCCTGCTAATTGCCAAAATCACACAGCTGTCTACTACGCCAGCAGCGCCAAGCACCTAGATGCCAGTAACCAGGGGTTAAAGTTGGATTTTTTATGTAGTGGGCTCTGTCTGTGCTCATAACCTACAAAATCTGATTGATATCATTGGACAAAATGTAAATAAAATATAACAAGCTGAAAGAACCCTCTGCTCTGAACACTAAAACACTTACACTATATAAATAAAAAGTCATTCTAGATAGTGTTGGCAGTGTGCGAAACTACAGCTGATGACAATAAAATCTTTTTGTAAGTGCACTCTCAAGTATATCTGTATCAAGTATAGGATTGGTGTCGTTACCACTAAAGGAGAGAATAATAATAATACAAAGAACAGTGTTCTGGAAAAAAAACCTGAAATTTCAATACATGCTAGCTTGCTTGACAGATTAATTCGAACTGTAACATGCTAGCTGGCTTAATTAAATTGTTACTTAGCTACGACAGATTGGAGATTTCAGGTTCTGACCTGTTTTCCTCCCTATGTTTCTATCCAGCTATCCATCTGCTCTCTGTGCTGTCTGACTGACTGACCCAAAGATTTAAAAGGCTTAATTTAGCTAAATAAATGGGCTACATTTGTAGGTGCAAAAGGTGCAGTTAGAAAGGTACAATGTGAAAGAGCATGAGGCAGATTATTAGCATGGCCATTTTTGGCAAATAAATGAATTAATACTGAATCATATGGAATTTTAATGGCTTTATATGCAAATAATCAGGGCTTGGCCAACCGTTCTCTGACGTTTCCCATAATTCTCTGGTATCATATGAAGAGGAATCTGCCCAACAATCACCAGGGCCATTCGGAGGATTTTTTTTTTTACTGTACCACTGTAAGGCAAATTCATGTTAAATCTCTATGTATTTAATGGCTTTACATGGCCAAAAACCTAGGCTGCATTTCAGTAGTTATTTCTCAGAATTTTCCCATAATACGTGAGTAATTCTGCTGCATCCCAGTAAACATGAGACATCTGCCAGAGGTATAGATCATGTTTAAATTTATCTGTTTGTCTGCACGGTGTGTAAAACAGGTTCAGTATCTGGATTTCTGAATTCAGATTTCTGATTTCTGAACCCCATTTGGACATATATATGCAGGTCAGTATTTGAATGCCTGGCTAGGAGATTTTCAGATGTATCTTTTGGACATATCTTTGCTCAGTGGGCACGTGAAGAGCATCTCCCTGAGCATCATCATTTTCCTAAGTGCAGTTCTGGGGCAATTTAACTGCACCATTCTCAATTAAAATAAAATAAAAGCTATATTTCAGGAGCTGTTTCTCAGAATTTTCCCAAAATGCATGAATAACTCTGCTGCCATGTGCAGTGGTGACTTTATTGCACCATTCTCAAGTAAATAAAAAAAAGCAACATTTCAGGAGTTGTTATTCACCAGTGTCATTCTTGAGGAGCAATTTCTTTGAATTCTTCCATAATTTCAGACTAATTCTGGTGAAATTTAAAAGGGGGATATTCTGTTTGTGTGTGTGTGTGTGTGTGTGTGTGTGTGTGTGTGTGTGTGTGTGTGTGTGTGTGATTACCAGCTAATATATATAATTAAATACACAATTACCAATCAAAAGTTTGGACACACCTTCTAATTCAATGGTTTTTCTTTATATTTATTACTTAAAGGTCACTTCATGCCTTAAAGTAATGATGTTCTGTCATTTCTCTTACCTTAGTTGAACGCTTCTTGATATAATCTTTTACTTATAATAATTACTCCAGTTGTGGACCAGGGCTATTTACTGTACAATACCTCCACACAACACTACTGATGATCTCAAATACATTAAGAAGGCAAGAAATTCCACTAATGAACTTTAGAAACGTCACAGCTGTTAATGAAAAGCGTTCCAGGTGACGACGTCATGAAGCTGGTTAAGATAACGCCAATAGTGTGTAAAGCTTCATCAAGGTAAACACTGGCTACTCTAAAGAATGTAAAATATAAAATATGTAAAAGAATGTAAAATATGAAACATACTTAGTTTAACACTTTTTTGTTTACCATGTAATTCCATATTTATTTTATAGTTTTAATGTCTTCATTATTGTTGCACAATGTAGTCAAAATGAAGACAAACCCATGAATGAATAGGTGTGTCCAGAACCCACTGTAGCATTTTATTTGACACATGCCTCAGAGTCTTGGTGTCAAGTTTACATCACTACTGCACAAGTAGGTGATGTATATTTTCTTTTTTTAAACAGCAAACTGTACAGTCAGTGTTTTAGATTTAACAAATGAATATATCTGTATGTTTATGACTCTAGCTAATACTTGTATATACAGTATAACTCATTTAAAAGGTAAAACGTTTTACTTTATTTCTAATGCTGTGTGCAGCCATGTTGAATTGACGTCACTCTGTAAACACGGTCACTCTGGAACTCAGAGATGTGAAGAATACCCAAAGTTACCCTAAAACATTTCATGTTATGAAAGACACTGTACCCATTTACTCTGTCGAGAAATAAGAATTCACTAAGTTGTGCAAAATAGTACTGGCATCATCTATGGCAACTACTGGAACTTTATAAATATAATTTCTTTAAATATCCTCTATTTAAAAATATATTGTATAAGGGAAAAAAAAACAGTGGCCCTAAAATATGGGAACATCAAACTTTTTGCATGCATAGAGATGTATCATTAAAATTTAAATACTGGCACGTTTCCGAGGTTTGGCTGGACACCTGCGCAGGTAAGGAGACGGCGTAGTAAAACTCATCGTGTTTATTAAAACACACACAGGCAGAGGTACAAAAACGGCAGGCAAAAGAGTGATCAAATGTACAGAAACAGGTCAGTCGTTCGACAAACTGAATATCATAAGCAATACAAAAACAGAGATCTGGAAAACAACGAGCAGAGTCCAAAACACAAAGCCCAACTGAGAGTCTTTTTAAACACGGGCATGATAGTTCAAAGATTGGATGCACCGGCATCCAATTACTGGTCACATGAATGGAAACTGTAGTCCTCCGTTGCTCGCGCCACAAAGCAGAAGTGCGCGCTTCCGCTCTGAGTGCGACGGCGATATCAGAAGCACGGCGCGCGCGGCCGAGTCCGTAATGCACGCCTCACTAGCAGCGCGGAGCAGTTTCCTAACAAATATTAAATAAAACTGATTCTTTAAAAAAAAACCTATAATATAGTGTTTATCTATTACACTATTGTTATACCCTGTGTGGTGAGCATAGGAAATATATTGTAGCGTTTTTACATACGCCGGGTAGAAAATAGAGTCAAACACCAGGAGGATGAACTCAAAAACAGGGAGAAGAAT
>JAQQZR010000006.1:12932853-12946251 GCA_030068235.1 Notoglanidium macrostoma | reverse complement strand
AAGGCACCCTGGGTGACCCGGGGATCGAACCCAGGACCTTTTTGCTGTGAGGCGACAGTGCTAACCACTGCACCACCTGCCTATTATTATTATTATTATTATTATTATTATTATGTTTATTGTACATAACCATTAATAACACTTTATCTGAAAAGGGACTAGTATATCATCATTAAGAAAAACAGGAGATATTTGAACATTTCTGAATATGTTCAGCATGAATGTTTTAAATCTGTTAAAAAGTCATGAATTTACCTTACCACCTATAATTGGGGCTAAACCTGCATTTTCACCAAATAGAACCTTCATAGAACAAATGATTGTAATCATAATTAATACTGGAATTAATTATATTGATTCACAAATCCAGTAACAAGTAAATAAACAAAACCAGTAGCATGTAATTAATACCTAACAATTACATTTATTAGTGGCTGTGTACACATGACTCTGTTGTGTTAATGTATATGTTTCATTATTTCATGTTGCACTAAGTATTAGCTCATGTATTAATTAATCATCGAGTAAGCATTAGTTCACTCATTACTGTATGCTTAGTTGTGCACCCATATTGTAAAGTGTTATTGCTTTAGCTATGGGCAGTTTGATGCAAAAAGCTCTAAACTTCTAGGAATGTGTATGATGGATGAGCGTTGTTGAAGGTTCACTGTCCCTTCAAGGCTGTGAATGTGAAAGGCCAACATTAGTAGTCAAAGAATTGAGAATTTCAAAATACAGAACAAATTAAAGACTTGGTTGTATGGTATGCAAGTTATAAGATATTTGACAACATCATAACTTGCAAAAGTATGAATATCTATATATAAGCTTGTGATAGTGACAAAACATAAGTTGAAAAAAAAGTTATCTGATGTAAATGGAGCTGCAAATGTAAACATCTTGAATACTGTTTTAGAGACTGTATGCAAAGAAAATATATGTGTAATTCAATAATCCTATTTCTTGCATCAAAATTAGTGTAGGTTGGGGTTAGGGTACTTGTGAGAACCAAATGTCAGATTCTACTATCCTTGTGAGGACAATTTTGGATTGTCCTTAAAATCAGATGGGCCTCACAGTGGTTTTAAGGGTTTTGTGTGTGTGTGTGTGTTTCACACCAAGGGTAAATATGATAGAGTGTGTATTGTGGAAGGTTGTGTTCACGATCTCTTCAAGGCTGTGCTGTCATATAAAATGTAATGAAAAGTAGAGAAAGACCAATCTTCACAGACAACAAACTTGAGAATATAAAGAGGATTGTTTGTATGTTATGATATACTCTTTGGTATAAGTGATAACTCACATACATTAAAAACCATATACTGTATATCCAAATCTAAGCCTATTGTTGTGACAACACATAAGAATAGTTTGATGATATCTATTGAACAACATGTCATCAATAAACAAGAATTTAACACAAAGAACTAATGAGACATCTTACATTGGGCTCTATTCTTTCTAGGAGTAATCAGAACAGCATTGCCTGATATGGATCGAGAAGCAAGAGAGCATTATACAGTGGTCATCCAGGCCAAAGACATGGCAGGACAGGTGGGAGGACTCTCAGGCTCCACTACAGTTAACATCACACTTACTGATGTCAATGATAACCCTCCCAAATTCCCCCCAGGTGAGTAATACAGCATAGACCATTTTCAGTCATGTACACCTTAATTTAAATGCCTCTGACCCCATTTTACTTTTGCTACTAAATGCAAATACATCATAACAACTGTGGTTTCAGATAGATTACAGCAGTATATGTTATATATACACAAGTATCACCTGCAGTATTAGCTCTTAAAAAAAGCCCACAATACATAAAACTAAGCAAACCATTAGTTTGGTCATTTTTGAGTATAAGAGCTCTTTACTACTTTAATAACAAGTTTGACTTGTATGTAATTAGGAGATGATGATTAAGATTTCTTTAATTCATTTAATCTTGGCCATCAAGTTCTTCCTAAATCATAAATGATGTATACAAATGTACAGGACAATCTAGTTGTATTGGTATGACAATAGCACAATTAAATTAGAATTACTGAAAACCACAAATCCATGTAAAATTCTACGTCTTTTTAAATGGAACCAGTAACATTTTATATTATTATCCCATATATTATTAAATAAAGACCTGAAAGAATATCCTGGTATATCTACCCCTTACACAAGCCAAAACCGAAGCTGATACCTACTGTATGTGTATTTATATAAGACACAATACTCTAATTCATCTGTAAGCCTACATATATTTCTAATAATTACTATTTGTTGAATAGTTCATGTAAAAATACACAGCTATTGGAGACACACGCCAATCTGAGGGCACCTATCCATCTATACTGCTTATCCGTCAAGCTGGAGCCAATCCCTGTTGACTTTGGGAGAGAGACAGGGAACACTGTGGGCAATTTTACAACCGCTCACAGTAAAAGTCATTATTGAGCACAAAAACAAAAAAAATTTGACTGTCATGTCCCATTAGCCATACAGACTACAAATCACATGACATGAGTTAGTCACATGCTCTAGCTCACCTAAATCCTGATTATATTACCTGAACTCAATTAGACAAACCTTTAAATCTAGACACACACACACACACACACAAAAACAAACAAACCAATGTACGTTAGTACACTGACTTGCCTAGTTTTGCCTATGTGTAGATTGCCTGGCCTGTTAATGTTTTTTAATCTTGTTTTTGGATTTTGTGATTTGGACTGAATGTTTATTAAAGATACACCTGCACTTGTAAACCATCTCTGCCACTTGCCAGACATTTACCTTTATGATATCAATCAATTGCAGTACCCAGCACATCATAATATTAATTCAAAGATTAATACCCTTACTATTACCCATTTGTTTATTCAATAGATAATTATTAACTTTGTTATTCAGGCTCTGTTGCTCATAAACCTGTACTTTTTTTTCCTTTAGGACCAGTTATTCATGTATCTCTCATGTATGGATCCAGTCTTATTACAACATGACATATTATTTCATTGGCACTCTGAAGAGCTATTACTAATCATTATGTATTGGAGAGCAGATGTCTCAGCTGCATTCATAAAGCCAAAATAAAACAGTTATGAACTATGAGTAATGCAATAATCTTTATTCACAGTTACTGTACACTAAAATAGGAATCCTACCTCTAAAACAACTCAGTCAGTTTGTTTGAAATTCTGAAGCACATCTATATAAAATCTATATAAAAGGATGTTCACTATTTTTTATGTTTGTTTTTCCTGAATATGCTTGTCCTGAACCATGATGTCATATGAGAGATTATTCGTGTGTGTCTGCAGAAAGCTTCCAGGTGTTTGTGCCTGAGTCTGCCAAGGTGGGGAAACCGGTGGGAAAGATCAAAGCAGATGATGAAGATGTGGGAGTCAATGCTGAAATAAAATACAGTATTATTAACCAGGAAGGAGCCAATATGTTTTCAATAGCTACAGACAAAGACACAAGAGAGGGCACCATTAGTCTGAAAAAGGTACTGAGCCATCTTCCAACATTTGTTTCTTTTTTATATTTTATAATGTTAAAGAAAATTCAGACACCATCCAAAAAACACATCAATAAAAGCATAGTGTTTATTGCATGTCTGTGTCTTTGACTGTTTGCAGTATATTGTCAGACAGTTTTATGTAATATCAATACTTTTTGCAGAGAAAAAAGATTTTTCCTATACCCTAGTTATAAAGTTCATTGTGTTAGTCTCTTGGGTAAAGCTGGGAATAAAGCCTAATATTATAGCTCCACTGAAGCCTCATGCAATACCAAGAATCACCTCACAGGTCAGGGTTCCTGCCTAAGTTCAGAGAATGTGTAGCTCATCAAAGAAGCACTCTGCACTCTGTCTCCTGGTCAAATCAGACAGAGGTTAGAAGTCATGTTAACAAGACCTCATTCAAAGGACACAAGAATAGAAATCAACATGAGATTAACACATCTGATCATTTGCAGCAGCTCTGCTTTTATGTTATGCAGTGGTGTAGCTGACAAGAGGATAAGCTCAGGATTTTTCATTTAAAGAGCCACTTATTTGTGCAAAAAAAGTTTCAGTCAAATCACACAATGAGACTCATTTATCAAGCTGGATAAGAACAAATTCATTTCTAAATAATTCATGGTAACATTTATACGAGAATGTGGTATTAATGAAAATCCAATTTGTTTAAGAAAAAAACAGAACAGTCATATCCTATGAGAGTTCCTGAGTTTGTGTAAGGTTACATTTTAGGAGATGGTTATGTAGATCATAACTAGCATTATTTGCTACATGTTTATATGCAGACTATGTTGTCACAATAATTTACACACACATATTAAGTGAAATTTTTGTAAAACTCATGTAAAGCTGTCATGGATTTGCCCCTTACTGCATGCATTGCGCGCTCTTTGAATTTCATTACACGCAGCATGCTCTCTGTGATTTTCTCTGTGGTCAGTGCTACTGCTACTGCATCCAGCCTCACCTGGTTTCCCTGACAATAACATTTCATATTAATGATTTGAATGTAAGCAATCCAAATAAGAAAAGTCATTCAGTTAGGGCAAACATAATGGCACCCTGTGAAAGGAAAAATAGTGTACATATCTTGTAGATGAAGGGTGGTAATGACTGAACTGCATTACAAAAGATTTGAAAGCTCATAAAATGAGCTGTGAAGGCACTTGGTAATTTCCAGGTAATCGCTATTTATCAACATAAGGACTATTTAGAAGAAAATCAGTGTTACTGAAACTGGCAGGATTTTTTTTCTTCAGTTTGGTCTAAGAAACCAATTGCACACAACTTTACTAAAAGTGAGGACCATAGCCTCTAGTCAAGTTTATTTATGTCACTACTACTGCTAATCTTTGTGAAGATTTATTTTGAACTTTTGTTAGTAACTAAGTGGATAGCACTGGAAAGTCTAGTAATAAATGTACCATAAATGTATTTTTTCTGTGATTGACAGACACTGGTGAACAATGAACCAACTTTCCATTGCTGTCTTTTCAGCCCCTTAACTATGAAAAGAAGAGACAGTACACTCTGCATATTGCAGCAGAGAACACACACCTTGACCCTCGCTTCTCCCATCTGGGATCATTTAAGGATAATGCCACTTTCAAGATAACAGTTGGGGATGTGGATGAGCCACCTTTTTTCACAATGGATTACTATATAATGGATGTCTATGAGAATGCAAAAATTGGCACAGAAGTTGGATCAGTTACAGCACAGGATCCAGACAGCAAAAACAGCCCAATCAGGTAAGAAGGTAAAATGGTTCATATATGGCATGATCATATGTCCAAATTATTGAAGATGATATTGCTGGTTTGTGAGTTAATTCTTACCAGTACACTGCTGCCACCTACCATTTCTGACCAATCTTCTGTTTTCACGTCAACCCCTGCCCTGGCTATTTCCAATCAAATTAATCTTTTGCTTTGTTAATGTAAGTCTGTGATAGGGTAGGTAGTCAGTGAAGGAACGTAGTTGGGGGTGTTGGGACTGGTCTCCTGATTTAGACCATTATTTTCTAGACTTCAAATAAAATATGCTATGCATAAGTAATACTAAGATTATGCAAGCTTTAAAACCATAATATATTCATGGCAGTGCGTTGGCATAGAGGCACCACTCTGCTTTTATTTAACCTGTATCACTTCATCCTTCTTATTTAGTCTCTGTTTAATTTAAAAAGGCTAAATTTAATGAGAAATTAAACTTACATTTAGTGAGGTGCCATCAATGCCTTTACTATGCACTACTATGCCCCATCTTAATCTGTGTATCTCTAGTTTATAGTATGATGGTAATAAGTGCAGTCAGAGTTTTCAAAGTCAGTGGTCTGCCAAAGTTAAAAACTGAAACTTCTTTTTTACCCTAAAAATCCTTGAATCTTTTAATCTGGAATCTGAACAACATGCCTTTAGTACAGATGTTCAAATTGCCCTTATTCACTTATGGTATCTCCCTCCCAGTTAAATAGAAAAATATACAGTGGCTTATTTCAGAATCCAGTCACATGAGCCACATACATGAGCAATTGTCCTGGGTATACAATACTGCAATGAGCATGGGCCATTCATTCAAATCAAATTGTCTGAGCTTAGGTGCATCATTAAAGCCATTAATGGCAGACCAAACTGAGCTTATATTGCAAGCTATGGCTGTCACTGTGGCATAATCCTCAGTGCCACTCTGGTTCCACTAGTCTGCAAGGCCCAGGATTTACACACTGTGGTGACTAGTGACAGTTACATGCTTATCCCTTCCAAGTAGATTAAATCTTCTGAATGATGGTATGCAGTTTGGCATGGAGTTTGACGCTTTCAAACATGTTGCTGGAAACTATCAGTGTGGCATCTTAAACTTCCAGTCAATAGCTGAGCAGTTAACAGAGGCCCAATAATCACCTTTTGCATAGTCATGTGCCTACCCAATTAAGGCAAGTGGAAGGCTTTTGGCATGTGATGTGCTAACAGTGTATACTGACCAGTTGTATGCACACATATCTTATTTGTGTATGTTGCAGCCACAACAGCAATAACAGTGGTGTGTTTTTTGTGTGAACTACACTATCAAAGACTTTTGCCAGAGACTTCTGTATTTCATTTAGTTGTGTTTTATAGGGGCCCAATTCAGCAGTCCAGCCTCAAGTATTCTTGGATAATCTCATGACTGTTCCTCAAGGGCATCAGGACAGCACCAGTCTGGGAGAAAGCAATGTGGTTACTAAGATGTTATTCTGAGAGCAGAGCAGCTTAGTGCAGGACAGACCAGCTCTTTGTTTTGATGGTATATACTAAGGAACGCTCTTCGCATCTTTGTGTCATTGAGGTTATTTTACATGCTTATGAGTCTACAAGACATACACTTTGTTAATTATTGCATTGTTCTACACATGTTCTGGGAACATCTTTGGTGGCATTTGGAGGCTCATACTCATACTTTTCATTTTCATTGCCAATCTGTGTGTGATCCCTGACTTCAAGGAGTCCTCCTTGGTGGGATTCCTCATTTGAAGAACTGTAAATGAAAATATGGTGATACTGAGCTCATCAAAATCTAGTGCTAGCTATGTTCTTTAAAAAAAAAAGTTAAACAAATTATTGAGAATGCATATATTATTATTGTCTTTTATTAGTAACCTGATTTCGTCTGAAATTATGTGAACTAATCTCCCACTTAGAAATCTTAAATTATGAGCATTTCAAAAACAGTGATTCAGGTCCTCAGTCAGGCCCAGAAGCTCGATTTTACCTATTACTGAATGCTCCATAAGGATAATGCTAAACATCATGTGCCAGATTTAACTAGCAGGACTTTTATGTTATCTCTCAGTGGATCAAATGCTAAGATATCATTCATATTCTGTTTCCAGGCAATATTTGTGTTGATTGACTATTGCCTGATTGTAAACAATGAAGCTACGCTGCACAGTCACTATATTAATAGTTACTGCATCATCTGAGTGGATGGGGTTTGTAAATAAACTCAGTGTTAAATAGAGTAACTGCAAGAAACACTTGTTAATCCCTTATGTAACAGGATTAAAAATGTAACAGATTTGTAAGAGAGTGTAGCCATTATGTGTTAAAAAAAACGAAACTGATAAACATAAATTTGTGCCTGAGGCAAACTGAACAGATCTTAAGATTCAGTGTTCTTGTGTTCGGCAAAGTGTTGTCCATATGTGAAGAATGGAATGTGTTTTACAGTATAAAAACCATTGAACATATTACATGAGTCATGTTTTTATGTTATTTTTTCCCCCCATTTCAAGAGACCATGGACTCTAATGATATTACTTTTAGTCACTGAAGTACACTCACATTAGTCACCATTGCTCATTTTTCTGATTAATTGGTGGATTGAGTTCTGCATTTTTGAATGTGGTGTAAACCTACTCAACTAAGTGATTAGCTTTTATTAACATGATTTATGGCTTGCATGATGGTAACCAGTAAAGAAATTGGCCAAGCTGTTACTAATTTTTGGATGAAACGTATTGTACGCCAAAAGACATAGTGACTGTAAAAATGTGAACCTAAACTGAAAATCTGTCACTGCACAGCTGGACTAAAACTGACAAATTGTGTATCAGTGAGCATTGTCAATGCAATGTGAATGTTTAAGGTCCAGTTTGAGTATAGCAAGCATGGTTTTATGGTTTAATCAGCCTTTCTTCCTGATTCAGTTCTCTTTCTCTCTCTCTCTCTCTCTCACATGCACACACACACACACACACACACACACACACACACACACATAAAAAAAATAACCTCGGGATTTACAAATTGGCCATATGTTTTGTGGTCGGTTTGGTTTGCATATGTAATTTGGGGAAAGTGCCAGGCACAAAATATTGGAAGAAGATAATTAAATGCTGATCAGAGGTAATGGAAATGATCATTCACATCTTACAAATCTGTTAGACTATACTACTATAGTGTTGCTAAGCAATACTGCCAGCATTGCTAAATGTTCCACAAAGCCAATAACAACTAGTGCAGTGTGTTTTATGGTCTTTTGCATCCCTTTAAAATATCAGTTGTTATGTTTGTAATTCAGTCCAGTGAGGTCTATTAAATTCTTCATTTAATAATTACATATCCTGATAGGTGAAAGCCATTTTGACAAACAGATTTTTGACAGATTAGGTTGTGAAACCTCCACCACTTGCTTGCAATGGCAGTTTGGCAGACGTTCAATCATTAGGCCTGTAAACAAGTCTGTGTACTGCTATTTTCATGGATTACAAATAAATCTCTGCTTTACAGATGATGGAGTGGACTACAATGGTGGGAATCATGCCATATTCATTTCTTTCTCAAATCTTTTTCTCTCTTGACTCTATATATAGGTATTCCATAGAGCAAAGAGAAGGACACGAGGGATATTTTGATATTGAACCTATCAGCGGAATCATTAGAACCGCTCACCTCCTGGACAGAGAGGACACAGCCTGGCACAACATCACTGTCATGGCAAAAGAGGAGGGTGGGTACAAACATTTGATTCTGATTGGACAGTTTGCTGACAGGTTGGAATATTAGCTATATAAAAGATTAGTGAAAATACACTAAGTACTACATTCTCTCTATTTACGCTCTAAGCACCTTTAAGTGGCTCACTATACTGCTGAATTCTCGTAAAGCTCATAACTCAGCATTTCTGACCTCCAACTAGGAAAAACTTGGAACACAAAAGGTCTTCAGATCATGTCATTTGGCAGCTCACGCCTTCACCAGTAAATAAAATATCTCATTACTTTCTGTGAGTTATAATTGTATTTTCTTTAGCACAATCAACATGGACACATAAGTTTGTTAACTCTACTGTATAACAATAACCTTACAATTCACTGAAAAATAAATACCTCATGACCTCATTATCACTAATATTAGGTGACTAGCTTGTTTCAAACAAAACTTGTGCTTTCTTGGAGGCACCAATGTTTTTTCTCCCATTTTGTAGCTTGAACATACTAAGAGTTCAGGCTTCCCAATTGAATGCAGTCGATTGCAGCATGTTTCCCTCTCCTAGTGGGCTAGAGCCAGAAATTTGTTGTTTTTTTCCATTATGACATGTATGAATGGGATTTCACTGAAACCCACACACGCTTTTATAATATCAAATATTTGTGAAAACTCAGGCTTATTGCAGATATATTATTATAATAAATTATAGTATAATATATAATATTAAACTTTGATCTTAATCTGGTTTATAATTTCGAGTATAAGACAAAAGTGCAGCATGAAGGCTTGGATACCTTCAACATGGTCCTTTTGTTAGGTGTGTGTTTACATATATGTGTGTGTGTGTGTGTGCGTGCGTGCGCGCATATATACGTATATCTGAATTTGCATTACACAAGGTACCACCACAAAATCAACATCATTCTCAGGTCAATTCCCAAGACAGATGATACAAATCACTGGCTGCTCTCATGGCTAATATGAGTCAAGCTATACCATTCTTCGCCTGTAGATCTAATCTAACCAATTACCTTTTCCCTCAGCCTTCACCCAGTATTAATGATTCATTAATAGTAAAGTGTAATCGCTGGTAATGATATTCTGCCGCTGTCAGGCACTGAGGAAGGACTACTGCAAAATTGCTGTGGCTAGAATGGGAGACTCTGTCCACACTGGTGGGGTGATAAAGTGACCAAGCAAAACTGTGTTTGTATCTTCAATTGGCACAGTGTCATTAGCTGGGAATTAGATGGGAATCTTCAACCATCCACAGGCATAAATCTTGGTTAAAGACATGGTCCTGTAATTTAACTAAATTTCATTTGAGACTGTTTGTGTCCTTGAAATAGACTTTTCTCTATTCCTACTGATTTTATTTCTAATTACAATTAGAATCTCTACCATAAAAAATAAAAAAATAAAAAAAACCAGTAGAACCATACTATAGACAATCAAATATAAATGATCTATGTTTGGCTTTCAATAGATCTTCATATTTGCAGTACATAGACTAGCCAACATGATTAGCATCTAGTCTCTCATATTTTTGTGCAGTATACTGAAGCCCAGTAATATGTTTTTATGAAAAAATATGAGATGAATAACACTAGGGGAATTATATTTAAGGAACTGTTTATACAAGTTATAAGTAGCAGTGGATCAGGTAGCCCCTAGTAATTCAATGTTTTATTCAGTAAATCATTAAACATATGGCAGTGTTTCTTAATGATTGTTATATCATTATGTATGGGAGAACAGCATGTCACAATGCATACATCCCAACTGTATAAGATCATCTTCAATTATAACAGGATCCATGTTATAAGGTAATTTTTCTCCTCATAGAATTGCTATATATAACAGCATGATCATGTTATGTTTATTTATTATTTATATTTATGGTCTAGTAGGAACAAGCATCATATGAAAATATTCACTGTCAGTTTTGATCTGTATGAGTTGTTGAATAAAATCAGCCTTATTGTTCAAATAAAAACAGAGAGGTTCATAAAAATCATTTACAAAATGCAAAATAGGTTATGTGAGACTGAAGCAAAGGGGAAGCCCAGTTAGATTTTCCACAGATTTATTTCTTACCATAGGGCACTCTTTAATCAAATTTTTCATGTGCCCTTCGACATGAATTATACAAAATTGTATGAATCTCACCTTTAAATAAAGCAAGTGGTATTGCTATCCAGTTTGGAATAACACATTACAGTAGGGAGCTGCTGTGTGATCCTAAATGAATAATTCATTTCATCCAAGAACACACCACTCACCACTATCAGTGAGGTTTCAGACTGCAGACTGCTACTTCACAGTTTCATCGATAGTGTTCTCTACAGGTATGTTTTAAGGAAAAGGCACTTCTGTATTCTGACCTATATAGTAAAACTAGTATGAACACATAAACTGGTATTTTGTCCAGAATTTTTCTTAAGAACAATTGAATGAAAAGTTCAATTGAATTCTTCAATGCCAAAACTGCCATTAATCACATATTTATTAACATCTTTTTTACCAAGCAGAAGAACAAAAAATATATATATTTTGTTTATTCCTTCACCTTTAGTAACCACTTATAAGTCAGGGTTTTGGCAGATTTATACCCTATCCCAGGAACACGGAGTGAGAGGAGGGAATACATCCTTGATGAGACTCCAGTCTATCACAGGCCACCATGCACACACACATTCACACACATTCACACACTCATCCACTCCTAGAAGCAATTTTAGCATAGCTAATCCATCTACCAGCATGCTTTTGGGAGGTAGGAGTAAGGTGGAGGGTTAGGCAGGGAAGCGGGGAGCTGTGAGGCAGCAATGCTTCCCACTGTGCCACTGTTTCACCCTCAGTTACTTACTATTCATACAAAACATGGAATGTCAATTCATAACAAACTTTCTTTTCATCATGATCTTATGATCTTACACAGCTACTATATCCTACTTACATTGGCTTGTTCAAACATACAGTAATATGTAATAAGTTCTTGAATGACCTCAGTGTGTGTGCGTTTGTGTTTTGCACTTTATTTCAGTAAACAGATTTGTATAATACCTCACCAAATATTATAGTAGCATATTTTAGGCTAGCATATTATTTGTTCCTTAGAACTGCTTTTCATTGCCACTGATTAAGTGTTTGAGCCTGAAAAATAAAAAGGTACGATGCTATTGCAGACGTTTGTTTTTTCCACTGTCATATATTTACCATTTGGAAAACAGCGCTATGTGCAGAGCTGGATATGAGAGCTGTGAGAGCTGTTTTTGACAAATGTAACTTGTGCTACCACTTTTATCTAGTTGGTCTATTCATTAATTCATTTATTCATCCATTTACAGATAATCCAAGTCTTTTGAGTCATGTCCCCGTCACAATCCAGGTACTAGATGTTAACGACAACCCACCAAAAGTCAACACTGAGGACGAAATCCTCATTTGTGAAGGCATAAGAGCAGGGCAGGTATGTCTCAAAAGGTTTTCTCTATATTTCTTTCTCTATATTTCAGTTTATATGCTAACATGTAGCTCAGAGAGAAGATTGCCAGGAGAAGAAGGGAAAGAAAGAGGCAGAGAAAGATTGAAGACATACTAATCATCGTTCATTCAGAGTAAAGATCTGTGCAGCCAAGCATGACTGCTTCAGCTGCATGCACATGGCTGCTTTTTCCCTCTTTGCATAAAACTCTCTTTAAGAGCACTGCAGATATACAAGAACAGCTGATAGTGCAAAGAGGGAACGAACAAGCAAAGTGAAGGAGTAAAGGAGAGTGATTTAGTGAGAGAAGCAAGCTTGAAAAAGAAAAAAGAATAATGAATAGGAGAAAATAGAAGAGTCAGACAGGACGAGATGGAGGTGGAGTATGTGGGATGAAGAATGACAGTGAAAAGGAATGGCTGGAAAGAAGGATTAGCAATCCATGTTTAATATTCATAATTGCAACACTATGTTAAAATCACATCAATCCTACATATAATGCTAACATGCCAATAATGTATGCCGTGTCTGGTATCCTTATCTACAAATAATGGATTAAAGTTAACCTCATCTATGGGTGTCATTTTCACTTGTTTCTCTGTGTTAGACAAATGAAGCTAAGTGGTTTTACATAAATAATTAACTACTGGTACATTGTACAATGTTCAACATAAATCACTGACCAACAACATAAGATACAACATAGTTGGGTCTGGAGTTACAAGAAAATATTACAAGCTACATCTACTATGCAGTCAATGTGAAGGGTTTTGCAAGTAAAAAGCTTCTACTAGAGTTAGTGACATAAACATTTCACCTACAGTACATACACTACCAGTCAAAAGTTTGGACGCACCTTCTAATTCAATTATTTCTTTATTTTTATGACTTTAAAAGAGACTGGATAATGATGG
>JAQQZR010000006.1:12909843-12924695 GCA_030068235.1 Notoglanidium macrostoma | reverse complement strand
CCCCCCCCCCCCCCCCCCCCCCCCCCCCCCCCCCCCCCCCCCCCCCCCCCCCCCCCCCCCCCCGCCTCAGAGGTTGCAGACTACACACACACAAACACACACACACACACACACACACACATATATTATGTGTATACATATTATATATACACATAATATATTATCTTATATATTATATGTGTAAACCACCACAAATGAGAATTCATCAAGATGTGACTCAAGTGTAGATTTTCAGCATTGTAGGTTTAACAAAAATATTGAGTTAACTGTTTAGTAATTTCAGCCAATTTTACACAGTCCTTCCATTTTCACAGGCTCAAAAGTAAATGAACAAACTAACATAAGTAAAATATAAGCATTTTTATTACACTGATGAAAATCTATCACTGCCTAAAGTCTGGAGCCTATAAACACCACCAAAAACTGAGTTTCATCCCTTGATTAAATGATGCTTTGATGAAATGATTCCTTGATGCTTTGCCTGGCCTTTACTGCAATTGCCTTCATGTGTTGCTTGTTTATGGGTTTTTCTGATTGACTGACTGGTTTACTGGTTTCTGGTTGACTGATTGCCTTGAGGATCTCTTGGGTTGCTTTCATGTTATGATTTGGGTCATTATCCTTCTGTACTATGAAGTGCTGTACTATCACTTTTGCAGCATTTGACTGAATCTGAGCAGAAAGTATAGCTCTATACACTTCAGAATTCATCCTGTTACTTCCATCAGCAGTCACATCATCAATAAACACCAGTGACTCAGTTCCACTGGCAGCCATAAATGCCCACCATGTTTGTCAGATGATGTGGTATGCTTTTGCATAAGTCCTTGTTTTTGTTCTTCATACTCTTCTCTTCCCATCATTCTGGTAATAGTTAACTATGGTTTCATCCATGATCATTGTTTTTCCCATACCTTTTGTGGGGAATATCTATCTACCTATCTATCTCTCTGTCTGTCTGTCTGTCTACAAAAATATCTATTAATCATGCCAAAAAAATAAAAAATAAAAGCTTTGATTGAGGAAAAAAAGAAGAATTCAATTCAGCTTTACTGGCAGAAGAATCAAGTTGATTCCATCCTCAAAATTTCAAAGACAGTGGTTCATAAGAACATGGTCAAGCAGAAGACAGATGGGACAAAGTTACAGACTGGCAGAGGGCAAAAACGACTCTCCACTGACCGGGATGATCATCAACTCCTTCAAATGTCACTTACCAACTGTAGGATGACATCATGTAACCTACAAAAAGAATGGAAAATGGCAGTTGAGGTTAAGTGCATGGCAAGAACAGTTGAAGTCATCCAAAGACAGAAAAAAAACCTTTATCAATGAGAAGCAAAGAATAGCCAGGGCAGGTTTGCTAAAGACCATAAGGATTAGACCCGAGAGGACTGGACAAAGGTCATCTTCTCTGATGAGTGCAATTTTCAGCTTCTCCCATCACCTAGTCATTTAATGATTAGACAGAGACCTGGAGAGGCATGCTGGCCACAGTGTTTCAGTGTCTTGTAAAACCACTAGATCAAGGCCCAAGAGATCAAGATTGGGCCAGCCAAATTTTCAGAGAAAACCGAGAGAAAACAAAGAGATCAAGATTGGGCCAGCCCAATCTTCAGACCTGAACTCCATTGAAAACCTATGGAATGTGATCAAGAGGAAAATGGATGGACACAAGCCACTAAACAAAGCTCTGCTGATTGAATTTTTGCACCAGAAGTGGCATATAATCACCCAAGATCAACGTGAAAGACTGGTGGAGAGCCTACCAAGATGCATGAAAGCTGTGATTAAATGTCAGGGTTATTCCACCAAATACTGATTTCGGAACTCTTCTTAAATTCAAACATGAGTATTCTTTTGTCTAAAATGTAATATAATCTTGATTTTTAAATTTTTTTTATTTTTTTGCATTATTCAAGGGCTGAAACCACTGTATCTTTTTTATTATTTTAACCAGTTGTCAATTTCTGCAATTGGTGACAAAAAACTGACAAAATTCTTTGTGGATTTTGGGGGACATGTTGTCAGTAGTTTATGAAATAAAACAAAAAATGTTCATGTTCCCCAAACACATAACTATAAATAGTAAATCCAGAGAAACTGATTCTTTTTTAAAGAATCTTTAACTGTGAACTCATTTACAGGATGATCCATCAAGGAACTGATCTGCTGCAAATACTAAACTGTTCATTTACAGTCACATGTTTATTTGAATACAAAATAGATAATAACTGGGTGTAGGGACAAGGCTGCAGGCCAAGTGCTGAAGATAATCACAGCCATGCCAAAATTTGGTATAACAGTATGATTGCAAGTGTCATATTTCTTTTATACAATAGTTTTATAAATAAGTAATTAATATCGAGTATCTGACATTCAGACTCAGTATGGCCAAATAATTTCTTTATTTTTGCTCCACAAATGGAAATAGACCCCGAAAAAGCCACACTTAATAATAGCCCTTTAGCAAGCTGGCTAGCTAGCTCACAATGATTCGTAGATTTCCACTAAAGGTACATCCAGTGAAACTGGTTTGCCTTCTTCCTTTTCATTTTCATCTGACAAGCTGATGTCCACTAATGATGTTGCAATCTATACTGTAGTACGCATTTCTAGTGTATACTGCAGTAACCATTTCTGCAGTGCAGGCGGTTTCTAGAATTGGTAACATTGCAAATAGAGTGATACAAACAGTAAAATATCTCAGAGATGTTATACTAAATATAAGCACTCATGTAACAAAACACATCCAATCAAAGCAGCAGAACTGCTTTACTTTCTAACAATTTACCCTAAACTCTTTAAAATATTTTGAGTAGCAGTGTCTATGCCTTTTAATTCTGAAATAAGTTATTACTTTTCAGACCAGAATTGGTATATCTCATTCTATCCAGTTGATAAGATCTGCAACTACTCTTGCCCTCTAGCACTGCAGATGCTGTAATATTATTCAATATTCAGGTCTATAGAATATGCATAGAATATCCAATAATTGGTTGTTTTGGCGGCCAAACATTAGCATGTACTGCAGGGTATGGATAATTTGGAGGTAGCTTCTAATTTGCATTTGGATATTGTTGATCTATAGGACATGGCCCTCTTGAATTGGTTAAGTGGGGCTTTGGCTATGGACCTGCATTTCCTGACAGTCGGGTTAAATTGGAAAGTGTGATCATGAATATAAATCACTGCTAGAGATCACTTAGCCAACTATGGAGCTTAGACAGTGTTGAAGCTTTGGCTTCTCTCTCTCTCTCTCTCTCTCTCTCTCTCTCTCTCTCTCTCTATCTCTATCTCTCTCTTTCTGTGTATAAGTTAATTAGGCATGTTTTGTCCTCAACTGTCTAACATTATAATTATTACAAGAGTTGCTTTGGAAAATGGAGAGGGAGGACAGCCTTTTTTGTTCAGCCATTTAATTGTATGCTAAAAGAAATGATTCTTGTAAACAGAATACACCTTTCTGCTTGCCTGTGATGTCCCACCATCTGTATACCTTCATGCAGTCTCACACACAGAAACATGTGCAGTCATGTGTAATAACAGTTGCAATCTCATCTGGATTAATTATGAGGTACCATACATGAGACTCTTGTCCTACCCTTTACCAGCTGGCCATCTACAGAGTTCAGATTATCTATGCCACCAAAAGTGTATCAACAGTGCTGGAAGAGGTTTTATTATGCCTGATTCCAAAATATGAAGAAAGACAACTGTTCTTAGACCTCATCTTCTTTTAGAACATTTTGTATTTGAGCTAGCCTTGTGCTAAAAGTCACAGAGGTCACATTTTTCCCCATTCTGATATTTGATGTGATGTTGATAGTGAGGCCAAAGGGGGGTGCAAAGCTCTCCATGAAGCACAAGGGGGAGCAATGATGATAGCAAGGCCTGAGGAGAATTAATTTATTAATTATGCTGTTATGTTTTTGTATTTCCTTTTATTTTTTAATAAAATATAATTAGGGAAAATATGGCCATACAGCAAATTTTTAATTGGGGTAATTTTCCATGCAGAATAATCTGTTAGAATCCAGCAGAAGTGCTGTCCATCTATGTTGTGTGTCTAAAAATGTGGCACCTGATCATCTCATCAACTGTTAAATACATTTTCATTGAATATGCAAGAAACAAAATTAGTTTTTTATTATTTTTATTGAAATCACCATGCACCTTTCTGTGCCTTCCTTTCTGGGGTACAATGACTTCTTTCACCTTTTTCATTGCTAAAGGGTAAAGGAAGTAATATGTCTTTTATTTTGAGTTTGTACACTCCCAGCTACTCTTTAGTTTAGCTATTTCCCTTGTGTCTACAGAGGTAGGTGTGAATGCAGAATGCAGGGTCATTGCTCTTGTAGCAAGCAACACAAACAGAGGGTTAACAACATTAAACCTCTCACTGTAAAACAGAGATTTATGTTCATGACACTGTGGCATCAAATCACTCTTTCACTCATATAGGGTTGTTGCTTGGTCCACGTAATATTTCTGAAGCATGATTGAGGACATGAATCCCCTTTGCGTATATGCTTGCTGGGATTGTGGTTACTGTGCCACCAGGATCTATCTTGAAATTGGAAATCAAGTTCTTCTCTTGCAGAAACAATGTCTCACTGCACTCCACTCCCTCACATTGACAAATATCCTCCAGTCTTATTTGTGCTTCCATGTGGCTGAAAAAAAGTCTTCTTTTGTGGCATTTCAACACTTGCGCTAACCAGCTTTTCAGAAAGTGTGCATGGAGCTTTTCCTACTTTTTCCTATATTTTTTTCCCAGTCTGTACAAGCTTATCATAACAGTGGTTGATTTGTTCCACATGCTGTCTTATTTTGATGATTGCTTGGGTGAGAATTAGCTCTAGATCCAACTGCAAGCTTTCTGACAGTGTTGATGATCCCTTGTGCCTGCCTGTCTCATATCATTTCTGCCTGCAAAACAACTGGCAATGCTGTGCTAATTTATGAAACACAGTAATTAATTCGGCAGACTCTTGGCACCTTCTATATTTCATGACTTCACCTGTCAATGTTATCATGCTCAGTATGTCACTGGACTTATTATCTTCTGTGTATGTCAGAGAGTTCACTTAATATTCTCCATTTCTTTTAGAGATCTACAGCTATGTGAAACATTTGAATCTCTGAATTAAGCTAAGCCAATATCAAGTCAAATTCATTGTGGACAATTCAACATGTTTCTTTGGTGCACTTCATGTAGTTTCTTCCCTTACTCCTACCAGGCCATTGTGTTATTTTAAATTTCTACACCACTGCAGGTCTCTTCTCTCTGTAGCCATCTTAACTCAATGCACAAAAAGTATAGTAAGCGTAATAGTAGTAAGCATAATAATCACAGAGGAAGCTACACACATTGTCTGTGCAAGTGTTAATGAGGCTTTGATAAGCTGGGAAACAAACTACAGGCAGTAATACTCAGGCAAGCTGCAGCACTAGGCACACATATTCAAGGGCAGGGTCAATACGGAGCCAATCTAAGGCTCAGAGTTCATTACACATGATCTCATGCAAAATGCAATTGGATTATTAAATAAAAGAAGTTGCAAGAAAAAGTACAACCAAATTTTTCAATTTTTCCAATTCCTTTTCCAATTTTTCCAACAGTTCCAATAATTCTGACCTAGTCACGGTGTGTCTTGTTCCAGTAGTCCACTTTCCATCAGTATGCCCTGGTCCCTCAACAACTGATGCAGGCCTAGTTAACCTGCGTGATGACCGAGCCGGTATGGTTTTGTGTTTATGTCTCTCGATTATGTTCCGAGGTAGGCTTATGCCAGCATTAAGGGTCTAAGCCTGGGGACCCTTAGTGGAAGTTCTTGCCCTCGTCTCCCTGTACCAAAGGCACTGTACTATCCAGCTGCTAGCTATATGTGTGTGTATATATATATATATATATATAGACAATTTTTAATTTATTATTATTATTTTTAGTAGTAGTAGTAGTAGTATCTGTGTTGTTGTTGTTGTTGTTCATACATTTTCATATGAATTGAGCTATGAATTCTTATTACGCATTACACATCCAAAAACATATCATTAAGCAAGTAAATGTTTGTATTGTGTATAAGAAAGAACACATATGACAAAAAAAACAAGATGTTTAATAGTGTTCATGCTGGAGATATTGTTTGTGGATATACATTTACGAACTTTCAATAAAATGTGTACTTACATTCAATCCACACAATGCAGGCTTTCACTGTGGTACTGAAACTGTAACATAATGATTAGCACTATGCAATTTTCAGACAATATGTTGGCTATGTGTGGATGTGCCAGAATAGAACAATTTTCAGACCACATGTGCCTATTCGCTCCAGTGCCAGAATAGTGCTGCAGGTACTAGATATTTACTGCCGTAATATTTCATAAAAACAGTACCAAACCCTGCTGCACTATCTAAATTAAATTTCTGTGAATTTAAGTGGTCAGTAATCAGTTTAGACAGTATGATGATGACAGTGTTAACCTGACTACTTACACAATACAAATCATAAATCATACTGCGTGAGTGTATGGATCATGACATAGTGTGAGAAAATCACAAATTCTTGGTTTCTGTTTAATAAGGATAATTTAGTATGTTTTGCTGAGAGTCACACAATTTAAAGCTTATTCAAAACACAAGCGGGACATTCGGGCTAACATGCAGGATATTAGATGCTCTTTATATTATGTGAGGTTTCTAAGCTTCTTGAATCCAGATAAATTTGTTTTGGATTACATGTAATGTGCTTGTAAATTGTCTATGAATATCATAACATTTAGAATTGCTGAATTTAAAAGCCATGAAAGCTTTATGTCTGTTTCATGCAACATCTGCAAATATAATTTATTCAGCTTAGAATGGGGGAACTGTTCCGGTTCTACCTGGTTAACCAGCTGTTCTTCCAGTGTTCTTAGGGTAGGTAATCATCTCTGGTCACTTTTCTGGTTAGTTCACCTGCTATATTCCTAATGATATTGTTGGTGTATAGTGTCCAGGTGATTCTCACCTCCTTTGGTGGTTAGGGAGTGAAATGAAACTGTAGCTATGAAAGTAACTGGTATGAAAAACTCTGGATAATTATCCTGGTGACAAGGTTCCAGGGAAAGATGGCAAATACTGTCTCATAGGAATCTGCATACAAAGGTTTTTGGGTTCTCTATCTGTCTGTGTAAAGGACCCTTTAAACCCTTTGTGATCTCACTAGGGTAATTTCTTTTGGTTGTATTCCCAACCCTGTTTAACATTAATATTAATTAACAAAGTCACATTGGATGAAAGCATCATCCAAATGAGGTAAATGTAATATGTCTTGGAGTACACTGTTTACATTACATTTTTTCATTCTCTAACACACCGCTTCCAACTCATTACTTTAGAATCAGGTGTATTAGTGCAAGGAAAACACTAAACTATTATCTATAGTATTATTTAGACCAACATCTCACCAACAGTTCATCTGCCTCAGAGGACAGTTAAGGGTTCTCTGATTGTCTTTGGGGGGAACCTTTAAAGGTCCTTCATAGAATCCTACATAATCCTATCAATATTGCTTCTTATCAAAGAGGGTTCCAAGTAGAAGCTTTTTAGAAAGCACCCTCAACTGCTTAATGACCTCTTGAAGAACCTTTGAAAGAATCTTAATTCTAAGAGTGTAGTAAATTTCAACAGATCAAGTATAATCTGGAATCAGAATGAATTTATTTGGATATTTTGGTTTATTTCGGTTTCCCAAAAGTCTGTATGCGTAGGCATTTTTCCTTATATGATTAAAAAAAAATTCAGCTCCAAGAGGGCTTTGAAACAAGCAATAGAAGATCGAATTTGCTGTATACACAAGTGTCATGAAGTCCAAGGCCATCAATTCGAGTATTTGTTGTAATATTTGTATTTAAATAAATAATTGCCTATGGATCCAGTCTTTTGGGATATCCTGTATACAGTATACGTATATGTATGCTGGGTAGAAATCCACATTAAAACATATCTAAATTATAGTGTCTGTATTGGTTTACTATTTGTAATTTTAAAAACTAAGTGTAATGATATTTTCCAAAAGCTTGCAATATAGTAATTTGACATAACCATCACCTGAACTCACTGATATAATTTTTATCATCATTGCCTGTCTCAGCTCATTATTATAATCAACTGAATTTTTCTGATTACCAAAATCTGTCTCACACCACTCCACTATTTTTAACTATATCTACACTCCTGCAGCATGTATACTGCAAAAGGATAGTTGCCAGTTGTGGTTAGAGAGAGAGATAATAGCAGGGGGAGAGATATGGAAACTCATTAGGTTGATGTTCTGTTCAAGTGGTTTGCTCTCAGTGCTCCAGATTGCAGTTACTAGATAGGACTCATCTACTCTGTGCTCTAAGTGCCAGAACCTCACCTTAATTCCCCCATTAAAAGCCCATCTGTGGGAATGGGTGCCTAAGCACTCTGAGAGTGTACTGTGCACCCAGACAGCCTGAATAGCCTGCGCTCAAAACACACTAATGTAATCTAATATCTCTCTTCTCTCCTTTTCCCCATTCTTCATCATCCTCCCTTTTCCAACATCTCTTTCTTTATATTCCTCAACCTCTCTGTATAACAAACACAAATCCAATATTTCATACTATTACTTAAATTTTTTCACATTACTGTTCTTCCTCTTTTTTGTGCAATCCATGATTGCTTGTTCACATGTTATTTTTACTACTCATCCTACTACTCCCTCATCCTGTTATTTTCAATTCTCTCTCTCTCTCTCTCTCTCTCTCTCCTCTCTCGATCTCTCTTTGTCTCTCTCTCTCAGACAGCACGGCCAGCATTGTAGCAAGGCGGCGCCATTTCCACAGGTTGACTCAGGAGATATATGAGCTTCCTGTGGTGGTGTGGGATGGTGGTGAGCCCCTACTGAGCAGCACCAGCACACTGACCCTGCGTGTGTGCCAGTGTCAGCGTGGTACCCGACACAAAATCTGTCAGGGTGAGGCTTTCCTTTCTTCTGCTGGCCTCAGCACTGGAGCACTTATCGCCATCCTGTTATGTGTGCTAATACTACTGGGTAAGTCCGTATCTACACTCTGCAATTCCACCTTTACTTTAGGTACTGCACACTTAAAGGCTCCCTATGTAGGGTTTTGAGGGTATCTATTAACTGAAATGGAGTATATATATACCATAAAATACTCATGGAATTCGTGAGTATGTTTTCATTAGTGTATAATTACCTGTAACTTCTTATCGTTGTGTTTTTGTAAGCATAGAATGAGCCCTTTTATCTACATCAGGTGCAGGACCACTTTCACTGAGCAATCATGTTGCGTGGCTACAATATCCCTGAATGGACAAACCTGTTGAGAGCACTTTCCACATTCTGTATTTTTACAAGTGGCAGCATGAATCTGGAAGAAAGCACCGGAAGAACAACAAAAAAGAAAGGAAGACAGGGAAGAAAAAATAAGAGGAATCAGTGTTTGCTGGTGCTGATTAACAGGTTTGAGAACCTAAATTTTGAAAAATAGAGGATCGTACTTATTATTTAGTATGGAAAAAGCAAGGGAGTGCGACTGTAAGTACTTGGAAGTATGCTATGGGCAACTGATGGCCCTCTGTATGTTCTAATACACGCTTGGAAAAGGATGGATAAGGATAGTTGAATGTTGCATAGTGGACCGTTAAATGTGTTTTTTTAGCTGTAAACTAAATGATATGACCATACTTTGATGAAACACATCAGTGCTGGTGTTATTATTGACAAAATTACCATCATAAAAATTGGAATTTCATGGGTTGAAAATGGCTCATAACAGCATCTACTGGTTTAAATCATCCTGAAAACTGCAACGCCAATGCTGACGGAGAGTCTATGGTCATGTAATTTCTATTAAAAAAAGAAGAATATCAAAGTCTTCCAATAAGAGGTAGGCAGTCCACCTCCTTCAGCCCCTTCCCATGAGTGGACGTCTGTAAAACCACACTGATTTACAAATATTTGTTGAGATTGAGACTCACTGAGCAACTCACATCTTGCACATCCACAAATAACATAATTGACTAATACTGCTGTGAGCACTCAGACTTGAAAACATATTTAGATGCATATAATGTAGACTAGACCATTCTTTCATGTGGCTACACTTGTGATCTTTCATGGTACTGTGCAAAAGTCTTAGGCACATGCAAAGAAATGCTGTAAAGATGACTTCAAAATGAATGAAATTAAATCTTTCTACTTTTAAAAGAAAAATAGAATCTGCCACAGTTCTTCAGGAGACTTTGAATGTCACACTTGCATTACTGGCCACACTTTTTTGCTCCCTGAAAAGTGGTCTCTTACGTAATATGTTGCTTCCTTTACTGACATACAAACATTTTTCAAATACAAATTATATTCTGGAAAATTAATGTTTGGAAATCTAAATATCGACTGTCAAATACAGAAAACCTTTCTTCACTTAAGCTGTACTTCAAATAACCATCATCCACCAGCCAAAACTGATCAATATCCAATATGGTCATGGGTTTCAGAGGTTTTGACCTGGATGTTGTCCGATAGAAGATATTCGGTCTAGATTTCAGTACTGTTAAGACAGCAGTTATAAGGTCATAGCCTTATTAAATGTCACCTTTGTACATTGGCATAATAATGTTACTTTTACTTACTGCTGTTTTTCTTCAGTGCTGACAGAAACCTCCAGGCCTGCTGGTAAATTCCATTATAAACACAACAGGTGCAATTAGAGAACTTTTGAAAACAGAAGTGTACCAGCAAAAAAGAGGGAAGATTTTGACATGAGAGGTCAATGTCCAAAACAAATAAACCTGTGGAGTGCTGGGATTGCAGGACGATGTATCTGAAAGTGTGTGTGTGTGTGTGTGTGTGTGTGTGTGTGTGTGTGTGTGTGTGTGTGTGTGTGTGTGTGTGTGTGTGTGTATACAGTGAGGCATGAAGGTTACATAAATTCCTAGCATTTAGACTGGGTCATACACACACAATGCAGTGGAACAGATGAGCTAGCGGTCAACCAGAACCAGGACAGTATCTGAATTTTAATGGAAAAATGAAACAGAAAACCTACGAACACCAACTAAATAGTGAATGTGTATGTAAATGATCTGAGGATTCATCCTTTTTGCTTGGCATTCTTTGCAGTGATTATTAATGTGTCCCAGTCTAGAATTTAAGCAAAATTTTCTATATGGCAGAGCAGCAATAATGTGACTCGATTAATAGAGAGAGATAAAGCTTGAGATGGACAGTTGGAGGGAAGGGCATCAGTGAGATGGAGCAGATAATGTCAGTAAAACACATTCACAGGAAGAGACAGAGAGAGCTAGAATTATCGCACAAGAAAGCCACTGAATCGGTGCCACAAAAAAAAGTATTTATAGTCAGAGTATTTAAAGTCAGACAGCTAGGTGGGAGAAGTGAATAAGGTATGGGTAGAAACTGAGAGAACAGGTGGGAGACTAGAAATGTGAGAAGGACCAAAAAAAATAAAAGAGAAGGTACAGAGGCTGTAGGCAGCAAGAGAGTAGGAGAACAAGCCTGGCTTGTCACAGGCCACTGATCGCTATTAAAATGTACAAGACCTGAAAACAGAGACACAGATTGATTATCCTCCCCATTCCCTTCCTCTTTCCATCACTTGTCTGTTCCCTCTGTGGCTCTGCATTGGACGGATGAGTCAGCTTCTCAAGGACTAGAAACTTCAAGCATTCACCTATGCAGCCCCTTTTGGATAAATATATCACAAAGCTTGGTATTCCAAAACAGGTCAGCTCCACTATATATATATATATATAAAAAAAAAAAAGCACACATCTTTCTGCCTAACTCTCTTAGTAAAATCTGCATGACAATAAAGTATAATAAAAAGAATCAACCTGAAATATGGCCCAAAAGCAGTTTGCTGTTTTTCTCCTGGTAGCACTCCAGTTTAACAGAAAATGAAACCTTTTCAAGCATTCACAATGAAAAGAATAAACAGTCATCTTTACACTGAGTGTTATTGTACATCAGTGTTTAAATGATGCTTAATTTTATAATTCTTTGTAGAGAATAATAGAATGCAAAGTGGCTTTATGCTAAAGGGCTTAGTATTTAAATCAGGTTAGTGATTTTCTAATAGTCTGATCTAATTATTAAAGGAAGGTATATGAATATAACTATTCTCTGTTAATTCCCTGATATTTATGGAAAACATACAGTTCTAAATATTTTATATGAGGAACAAGCAATAAAGTGCATCTTCTACCGAAGATGGTTAGTGTTGGTTGGTGCAGTTGGTGCAGTTGGTTAGTGCAAAATTTGCATCCATGGTAAACACAGCTAATGTGTTTTATAGACTTATACATCGCAGATCTTCTTCATTGTACTGGAGCCCTGCATCCTAATGCAATATCAAAGAACTATTATTCACTTCCATTGATCTTTGCTTCATAATTTGCTCAACAATGCACATGTTTTGTTAAGGTCATTTCTAAATGCTGATTTAATATGCAGTGGCTATCCAGCTTGGCAAATCATTTACTTCTTGTAATAGAAATTCAGTATGAGGAATAAAAATCTTAAATGTATTACAATGTAATTTTCAAGTGGATTTTAATATGTTCTTTGTTTTGAAATTTGTGATTAGGTGATGTAATGTAATTGGTCAGTGGGTGTTGTTCTGTTCTTTTCCCTTGATGTTCTTTGCAATGATTATTTAAAGGTAATGATTTTCTTTTTGTAATCTAATGTTTTTGCTACATAAAAAATAGTTATTATGGAACTTTTCCATTATACTGTATATCATTGATTCATCATCAGTAAAAACTATATTGTGGTCATGGTCACTGTGAATCCATAGTCCATCCCAGGAATACTGGAAATCCATACTGGGAAGACAGAAATACACCCTGGAGAGGATGTCAGTCCATTGCAGAGCTCTTGTTATATATCCATCCATATAAGCTAACTTCATGCGAGGGGCAGGGTACACTCTGGGGAGGTCACCAATCTATCGCAGGACTAACACAGAGATTCACACTCATTCACACTCACATTCACAATGTACAGCTAACCTAATCTTCATGTCTCTGGACTGTGGGAGGAAACCCATGCTGGCACAGGCAGAACTTGCAAACTCAGAATGACCTCACTCGATCGTTATGTTTGAACCCAGAATCTTCTTGTTGTGAGGTGACAGTGCCAAGCACTGTCATGCTGTCCGTCTTCTTATGTATCATCTGTCACAGCTTATAGTTTTCATATTATTACTTTTCCATTTATAATACATCCTTTATACATCTTTTAAGCCTTTCCTGTTTTGTTTAGAACTGATAAGCAGGATGCCACCTGTTACACTAATATTATTAGCCATATGGCTTTTGCTGAACTATAGCATAACCCAAAGTGTGTTACTGCTTGTTTGAAATGAAATATAAGTAGTTAGTTTCTTACCAATAGACACATTTTAAATCTTAAATTATTGTAAAGTGATCACTAATATTTATGTTTGTTCATTCAGCAATCGTGATTCTGTTCATCACCTTGAGGCGAAGCAAAAAAGAGCCACTGATCATCTCAGAGGAAGATGTTCGGGAAAACGTGGTCACTTATGATGATGAAGGCGGAGGTGAGGAAGACACTGAAGCTTTTGACATCATTGCTCTGCGCAATCCTGAAGCTGCAGAAGAGCTCAAGTTCCGACGAGATGTTCGGCCTGATGGGGGTTATCCCAGATCAACAAGAAGACCCTGCCCCAGTGGCTGTAACCATCATAGTCCCACCTCACTGGAGACAGATGAGGATACAGATGTCCATAACTTCATCAAACAGAGACTAGCAGAGGCAGACCAGGATACTAGTGTACCCCCTTACGATTCGCTACAGACTTACGCATATGAAGGTCAGGGGTCGTCGGCAGGTTCCATCAGTTCCCTAGGCTCAGCTGGAATCCATTCTGAAGAGGATTACATCACCTTGGATGAGTGGGGTCCAAAATTAAAAAAACTAGCTGAACTCTCTGGGGAGGAGGCTGGTGTGGAACATGAACCAAATGCAAATGAGCCTGATGAACACATTTAATATTTTAGACTGGTTAAAAAACACTATGATCAGCACACACACACACATACACACACATACACACACACGCACACACACACACACACAACAGGCATAAATTGCTCTCTTTTGCTACCATGGATGTCATTGTTTTATCAATAAGGTCAAACGTTTGCAGACTTTTATCCTGCTGAAAAGACATTTTTCTTCTCATCATGTTGGAGGAGATCAATTTGAGGAAGAAAACTTAAAAAGAAAAACAGAAAAACAATAATGGAAAAAGTTAAATATTTTCCCTGGTGTATATTTTTTATTGCTCAATAAAGTCCTAAAATGTGGACACATGGCTATATGTGATAAACAGTGTAACCAATAATTTTCTGTCTAAAATTCATTGCCAGTCTAGTGTACTATAGGGAAAACCAATTTTCGGGGTTATTGCTGACATAAAATACATATTTTTGTAGTATTTTAGCACTTACACATCCTAAAACAATATGTATTACCTCACATTCCTGCATAGAAATAACCTTATTTCCTGTAGTGGAACATGTTACAAGTAATAGTGATTCTATGTGTTGCATAGCTGCAGGATAGCTTGGGTTATTCATTTTTGAGTTTTATAATATGACGTGCATAATTCTCACATCAAATTATTAGGCTAATATATAGAGCCTAGGAAGCCCACAGAATTAACAATTGTTGATGCATGAGAGCAACATACACTATATTGCCAAAAGTATTCACTCACCCATCGAAATAATTAAATTCAGGTGTTCCAATCACTTTCATGGC
>JAQQZR010000006.1:12871349-12883986 GCA_030068235.1 Notoglanidium macrostoma | reverse complement strand
ACCACATAATTCAGTATATGCCATACATGTTGCTTCATAGTTTTGATGTATTCAGTAATGTTTTACAATGTAGAAAGAAAAAAAAATAAAGACAAACCTATGAAAAATAGTAGGTGACCCCAAACTTTTGAATGGTAGTGTTTTTCAGAGTGAACTTTTGCAACACTAAACTCTTTTTGTGGTGACACACACTATATACATATTTATCATATTGTGTGTTGTCATATGTAGATTATCAGAAGTTTAAAGATTGTTAAAATTAACTACCAAACATAGCATATCATAGTTGCTAGCTTATGTCAGTTTTAGTTAACCAGCTAGCTGTGCTTTCTTGTATACTAAAAAAGATATCATATGATGACTCTGAAGCATGTGATGAATGCAATTAAAATGCCTTACAAAAATTGCACTACTGAGCAAAGAGATATATTCATAAAAAGCCTACTTTTCTGTTTCCAAGCAAAGAGAGATTATGTGATAGAGCCATAATACCGTGACACAATGTATGGCAACAAGATCAGTTCTAAAATATCTTCGTTTTAGATTTTAGCACATACAAATTTAGATTCTACTATAAAAGTAGATTGATCAAAACTTTATAAACATGAACTCTTCCTATTGTCTTTACACATTCATAGTAATATATTCACATACCTAGAAAGGTTGCCATGTTGTCAAGAGATTGAAAGTGTCATGATGCAACATCCATCCATGGCCAGGAGTCCAAGAGAGCATGCTCTCTCTACCCAGTCAATTGGAGCATCACTAGCTAATTGGGGTAGTCTGTGGGTTGTATGCATACAGAAGAGAGCAGTTAACATTTTACTCTGATCTTGTTCAGCTCCTCTGTGACATTGTATGAGCTTGAAAGATGAGGTGTCTGGCTTCATGGGTCTCAGAGGAAGCATGTGCTAGCCCTCACCCAGATGTCACCTGACAGACGAGCGATGACTAGGGGTGGGAATTGTCACATGCCTAAATTAGGAGAAAATGGGGTAATTTCCTCCAAAAAATAGGGACTACTATGTTTTAAGCTGAAAAACAAATAAACCATCAGTTTAATCAAAGGTAATGATTTGTCTTGTGCTCAGGACCATAAACAAAAATGCAAAATTGACCAGTTAAAAACAAAATGGACTGAGCTGGGGTCTCCGATGAGTTCAGTATACAGAATATATGAGTTCAATATATTTTGTATTGTGGCATTATCCTTATGAGAGAGATCACATTTTTGAATTTCATTCACCTTCCCTGTTTAAGAAATCAGCACCTTAGATATCAACCAAGAGTTATGGGATTTTGCTGTTTGTTTTCTTTGGGTACTGGGTTATTATGTCTGCCTTTAAATAACATGCCAATACAAAAAAAGCAGAGAATCATGTAGATATTAAATAAAAAAAATAAGCAGCAAATAATAGAAATTTTGGCCATTATCCCAGTGGATGGGTTCATAGGACAACCTTCATTCACACTCTCTCTCTCTCTCTCTCTCTCTCTCTCTCTCTCTCTCTCTGTCTCTGTCTGCACAGAGATAAAGGAAGGAGAATAGCATGTTTAGGAGAAAAAATGAAGTTCATGACTAGAGCTCTGTTCACTGAATCCCATACACAGTGGTACTGCTGGCTCACTGAAAGGCAGAAATGTAGTGCTGAAAGGTTTCAAGTTTAACTGTGCTTTGTTGATTTCTGTGTCTATGGAGTCTGGGTTGTATTTTTATTAAGAGAGTTCATGTATTATTCTGTTCATCTTTACAAAACGCTAAGCACCATATTGTACTGAGCATAGTGAGGTGATGCAGTAGACGGAGGCATCCTCCAGAAGTTCTTCAGTGAATTTTTCAGTTGCTCCTTTTTTAAATGCCTGTTCTATTCACTTCTGGTCTGTTCTCTCTGGATTCAGTGAGGGATTCTTGGACTGACACCAAATCAGGTGTGACATCACCAGTGCATAAAGCAAAATCTTTGATATTAAATAAAACCCCTTGCAGATCAACTGGACATGACTGAACAGTGTAATTCTCTTGAATGAACTTCCACTGGTGAAGAAGTCACTGGTGGTCTTCAACCAAAGACTAAAGACCTACTTTTTCACCAAGCACTAGAATTAACACTTGTATTTAAATACCATCTAGTGTGCTTTCTCTTATGTTGTAGTAACCTCCTCCACTAGAGTGTAGAGATACAGCGATAGCTTAAATGTCGACATGATTATCTTTGTATTCAAGCATCAAGCAAGTCAAAAGTATCAGACGTATCAAAGACTTCACACACACACATTGAATATAAGCTAACAGTGTAAGTAAGTATAATACAATATGTAAGTATAATACAAAAGTCCAAAAACCACTTAACTACAAAAAAAGTTTTAGATTACAAAGTTCAATCAATGGTGTCCATAAAGCAAACACAAAGACGTAAGATATGCAACCTGTGTAGCTGTGTTGTCACACTGTTATTAGCTACCTATCTAATAATGTTTTTCAATAACCTGGTCTCTTACTGGCAAACATGTCGCTTATTTTGCAGCTTATAGCTGCATCTGGGGCAAGGGCTATTCTCTTTTTTATTCTGCCTCCCTGCTCCATGGCTCCTTTTCTTCTGACTGTCCATTCTGCCAGGCAACTTGTCTAAAATATTATTAATTAAACAACAGGTATAGACAGTTGCTGTGTACATCACTGATGCATACGATGGCATTATTTTTGTCGCATGCACCCTCGCACTGGGGACACTGAAGCAAAAGTGAGTCTCATTTGATGCATGGATTCTGAGAGATCCTTCAACTCATTCCTGCTTTCTGTGTTAATTTATCGCTCATCAAGTTGACTTCACAGCAGACGTAAATGACCCTCATGCCACCGGGAAATGCCCCTGTGCTCTCAATGGGCTGTCCACGTGTGTTCACAGGGCCTCGGGTTAAGACCCATAGGACATAACTAAAAAGTGGTCATACGTGAAGCTTGGAGAACAATCAAATTTGGTTCTGCGCAATGCATTTACAATTACTTAGTGAGTGTGTGGTCAGTGTCGTGGTGGTTTAAAGTAGGCTATGTTTATATTTTGGGAAATAGAGCCAAGTACATTTGTTAGGAAATATCAATGATGAAAAAATAATAACTGAACAAGTATTAATAAACAGTCCCATGAACATCTCTAATTGAGACCAATTATGAACTTGAGCAATGTCTGAGAAGCTGTCAGAGCCACAATTCACATCCTATGTGACATTGCTAGCATTTCTACAATTTAGGCCATGCCCACTTCCTGTTTAAACCCAAATATAGATTAGATTTTTTTGGAGCATTATATGACAGCTACTGTTATATAGGTTTTAGATCACAAAGCAACATTGCAGGTTAGATCACGTTTTCAGTTTGGAAGATATGTTTGATTAAACTTCAACAAGCTGGAGCTCAGAGGATTTTACTGCCATCTTCTAAGAGGTCTCTGTCCAGGTACAGAACTTCAAAGCCATACCTCGTGTTAGTGCTGTTTGTTTGATGATATGAAAAAAAGTATGAAAGTTGATGGGCTCTCTGAAGATCTCTAATGCTGCAGGTATGAGAAGGCTACTGACTCTTTTTGTTGGAAAGTGCTAAAACTGTCCTAATTAAGCTCATTATTGCAAATAGGATGTCAGTTTCAACTTCAGTTTAAGCAAGACTACTATCTTGTTTATTTTTAAATTAGAAATTTGTGTCCTTGCATATTATGATCACCAACTGCTAACACACATGCACACACACACACACACACACACACACACACACACACACACACACACACACATACATGCGCACGACAGACATGTGTTCATCATTTTCCTAATTATCTCCAGGGCTTTTTTTTATTTATTTTGTTAGACGTCATGAAAAGGTGGCTGTCGTAAAAATTAATTAAACTATGAGTGACAAAGTGATGTTTTCATCTGTGTATATCAGTCATCCATTCTGATTATTTACTCTTAAATGAAACTGTGAGAATATCCATGTATATGTCCCTGTATGAACATGATCTATGTAGAGAGATAAAACTGAAAACCAGTGGGAGGTGTAGAGATCAGTGGAAAGTGTCATTGTTTTTAATGTGCAGTGCAGCCAATGTCATGATGTCCTCTGGACTTTAATGCTTTTAAGATATGAGATTGATGGATCATTGCCGTCTTGTCTAAAGTTATTCAGATGTATCTGTGAGCACTTTGTGTATTTCTTATATAAATAATTGATCAGCGGCTGATGTTACTTTTTGGTACTGCACTTCATCATGCTGATTTTGAATATATATGTGTGTGTGTGTGTGTGTGTTTCTTTTTTTACTATTTCTTTTAGTCCCCTGAAATGTGAAATGTTAGAACTACATATAAAAAGGACTGCAATATACTGTTTATATTGTTTACTCAGTCCAGATGTCAAGACCTTCGCAAAAATAGTGTAAAGAACATACACACCTTAATCTCATGGGTATTGTTTCATTTCAGATCCAATCTACTGTAGTCAAAGCAATAAAAAACATAGATTACTGAAAGTTTTATACTCATTTTCCCTTTTTGTTAGGCTTGTAAGAAGAGCTCAGTGCAATAACACTGAATGTTGCATGGCTGCTAAGCCAGGTCATATTTTCCTTACAGCTGTTTCATTTCCCTTTCACTATAACTTTGCCCATAATGTTCCTCCCAGTAGTTACCATACAGCTGGTGCTATGCAGCCGATTATGTCTCATGTGCTCCATCTTCAGGCAGACAGCTGTGCTCTGTGTTTCTGAATCACACAGAGGAGTAAAACTTTGCATAACAGACAGGACTGCAGAAACTGCAGAAAAAAAACTCATGTAATAACCAACCTTTAAGAGCAAGACTGCTTCAGCCATGCATTCTCAGCAGCTTTTGAGATTTCTCTTGATGAATGAGCATGTGCATGTCGTACACATCCGCAATGATTCATGCCTTAGATCCAGTGACTGCTCGGACATAATGTACATGGTTATTTTTCCTTACACTTGCCTACTATGAAATAGACGTAAACAGATTACTTTTGCTCACAGAACAACAGTTCGCATATTCTTACAGGAAATTTAAAAAAATCTGTAATTCTGATGGAAGCACAAATCACTTCTCGAATGTTTTCATATTTGATGAAAGATAGGACTTGAAACTAATCCACCGGAATTGACTAAATAGGATAAAACCTAGATTTAAAAAAATGAATTTCATATTGTATAAACACAGCTGGTCAATAGAGTCACTAACAATCACTGACTTTAAAGAATTGGGCAAGAAATCTATAAGAATCCACATTATTTATTTTTTTTTACCAGTCTTGTTACATAATGAATATGAAACTGTCACAGTTGATTTAAACATAGATGAATCATTCATAAAAAGATGAGACTCAGAAAAGCAGGCTGAGAACTGAAGTATAATCATCTTCGGTCTGTTGCCACCACATTTTCATTTATTTATTGCTCTGTCTGATGTTCCAGCTGTTTTCACTTTCATTTTTTCCCATGCTGTCATTCTCTCTCTCCCTCTCTCCTCTCTCTATTTAACTTCCCCAGTGTTTTAATTTGTGTGGTATTACATCTTCCCATGTCCATGTGGGTTACATCTGGGTTCTCCAGTTTTCTCCTAACTCCCAAAAACATGTCTGTAAATGGATTAGCTAATCTAAAATTATCTCTAGGTATTAATCTATGTACACTACAGACTAGCTATTTGAGCCCACCCTTGGATTGAAAATAAAATAAATTATACGCTGCTTTGTCAAATCTTTATCACAAAAAATATTAGAAATACTTAAAAACAAATGTAACTGACTGGTTTTCAATATTTTATAGCTTGTAGTAACACATTATTTATCTGCAAAGGCTAAAATTATTGGTTTTAAAGAAGACATATCAGGTCTTTCTTTACTGCATTTACATTCACTTTGTGCTGAAATACTATTTACTAATGTCAGAACCTGATTGACTCTTGGCCTCTCCTGATTGTGTTTTACTATTACTTAACCAAGCAATGGCCACCTGCCTGCCTTGTCCCAGATCAGTTTGTGAGAGATTTAATGCACTGTCTGCTCCTCATTTCTGTCTTCTTTCATACTGTATCACAACTGATAAGTCAGCATTTTTGTTTATGTCGGGTGGTGGATTGGGGATAAGGGCAAGCACAGAATGTGTTGTTCCTACAGTGAAACATGGAGGTGGATCGGTGACAGTATGGGGTGTTTTTGGGGAGGAAGATCTGGAGACTTAGTCTCAATTAAAGGGATTATGAAAAAATAAGAGAATCATTCAGTTCTTCAACATCACACAATTCCTCCTGTTTTGTGTCATTGGACAAAATTTCAACAAGATTTGCTTCAACAAGATAATAATCCCAAGCATTCTTCAAAATTTTGGCAAAATTATGTCCAGTCCAAAGAAATCAAACAAGTTTGAGAAATGTGTCTTGGCCTCCCCAGTCTCCAGCTCTTTCTCCCATTGAGGTAACATGGGAAGGGCTGGACCAACAAATTCAAAATGATCATCCAGCAAATGAGACAGAACTGACAGAATTGCATGCTTGAAAAGGTGCTGGGAGGGTTTATACACAAGTTAGTTCCAAAACTTTCTGGAAAGCAATTTTAGGGGATAATTTGCCAAACATCTGTGCTGCAGTGATAAAAGGAAGGGGTGGTTATTTTTGATGAAACCTGTACTTAAGCACTCAAATTCATTAAATTGCACTTACATATTGTATATTGTTACATTACACATCGAACTCAGTCAGTTACAATTGTTTTAAGAATTTCAAAAATTTTATTGTAATAAAAGATTGACAAAGCAGTGTATCATTTTTGTTTTTGTTTTTTTAATCTGAGGCCCAAACTTCTGGCCTGTAGCATATGTGCATGGTGCACTGTGATAGACTGGTATCCCATCCGGGTTGTACTTCTGCCTTGTGACCAGTTTTTGAAGGATAGGTTTCAGTGACCCTGACTGGGATAAAGAGGTTACTGAAGATAAATGAATGTAATATCCTATTGGAGTATACTGAAGGCCTTCATTGAAAATTCTTCTCCACTCTTGAGTAAAAGAATATCTTTCTCATTTTAGGTGCTGACCTTTAACAGTCCTCCTCGAGGATTCAACTGTTGTGCTCTCAAAATGCTTTGTATAGGACCAGTTAAAAAAAAAAACTCTTCTGTATCTCCTTTCTGTAAAAATAGATACAATGTGAATTTTGCCTTTTGTGGTATAATACAGAAAAAATATCTGTATTTTTTCATGTTGTGTTATGATTGTTGATTTGCATTGGTGAAAATTCTAAGACTCAGCTACTTGGAAAAGAATTCGTATTATTATGAACATGTTTTTGTACTTTTTATGTATATTTATGGGAATTGATACATATATAACATGTACAGTCTGTGGATGCCAGAGCTGCAGAAAAAATTGCATTACCTCACAATCCATCAAACATTTATACTACCCACATGCTATGGATTAATATTTTCTGTCACACATACATATTAGTATTTGATAAATAAAGCACCTCTAACACTCTCTTTCTCTCTATGTAAATATTGGTATAAAGCCTAGCATGTGTAAAGGTGAGCAAAGGTGGAGACCTGGATTTATGCAACATCGCTTTACAGATATCCTCCTGTCGCACTGACACAGTATCTGAGGAGATTGTTTTGTGTTTGTGTGTAATATGTCAAGGAAGAGGAAAGTGCTGAGTCGACATGCTGGTAGAAGAATGGTGGAAGATGAAGCACTGACAAGAAAGCAATATGAGCTGTCTGGAAGCGTATGAAGACAACACAACTGGCACAACTGTGGCTTCACATAGTGATAATTCCACTGGCTTGTCAGGAAGAGAGTGCTTGTGTTTTTTATTTCTCCATAAGACTGTACATGAAATCAATACTTTCATGGCCATTGGACTGCAAGCTTTCACCTCTTCTTTCCTCTCATAATCTATTTGTTTCTATGATCTGAGGCAAAAATGGGACAAACCAAAAATGTAAAACATTAAGCTTTTAGTAGTCTTAACAACAAACCATTTGTCAGAAAATTATCAAGTACTAAAAATGCACTCCTGGGACTTGTGCCACCATTTACTCATCAATGCTTATTACTGAAAGAAAACTGTTGGAGGAAAAGTCTTATTATACAGAAAGAAAAAAATCATGATTTTTAAATGATCTTCTTGAAGCCATTAACATTGAGTGGAACAACATTGACTCTTCTTTCTGTAAAAAGCTGTCCACAAGTTTACCCACAAGACTTAAACATTTAAGGAAATCGAAGTTAAAGGGAAAAGCTATCCCATACTAAGTTACTTTATCTATTTCTTTAATACTTGCTAATTTGTTAAGACCATTAAAAGCATTTTGCAATTTTGTGTTAGGCCCATTTGGGTTTTTTGTCCCAGAGTGTACTGTATTTCTCTCTTTCTCACTCTTACTTGCTATAGGATTTTCAATAGCCTGCAAGTTAAAAATATTTTTGCAAAGACAGATAGAACATATAGCAACAGGTGAGAAAATGAGTAGGTACTCAAGGCAACATTTGGAAATTTGGAAATGATTTGCTAGATACCAAAAGTCGTGTTTCCCACTTTGAATACAACTTACTTAGACTTAAGTCAAACAAAATGTTGCTTCCTCTTATTTGTATGAATGTTTAGGTTTGGAGAAACTCCTATTCCGCTTCTCATATTCATCTTCTCTTTGAGACCAAACAAAAGCAATGTGGATGTGTAGGAAAGTTTGCACATAATGCAACATTATGGAGAGGCTAATAGAGGCTTATTTATTTTTTTTCCAAGATCATGAAAAAATAAGCTAACAGAACAAAGTGGCATAATGTTATGCTCTAGTATCATTACATTGCTGAATACATTTCAGCCTCTTTTTTTTGCCTTATAAATTAATAGCAGATTTCTTCTTAGCCATAATACTAAAATGACAGCCATGTTGTTCAGCTTAGTGGATCTGTTATTGTTCTATTTCTATAGCTATTTATTTTCTTTCCTCATTGTTTGCATATATCAGACAGCATTTGGTTGAGATGGGTCATAACACCTTCATGAATTAGGTTAGAATGTTCATTCTGGCTCCAACATCTGTCACTTAAAGTAATGACTGACTTGACTTTCCCAAGTCAGAGCGCCAGATGTTGTCTGCCACCGCATGATGAGAGGATGGCAGGGTGACTGTAATGTGACAGACTGATGAAGAGAGATTCAAGCAGCATCCCACTCTGACATATTTACAGACAAGATATTAGTTCTGTAGAATGCCAGATTGTGCCATGTCACCTATAAGATAGACATGTCTCATATTTTCTGCAAACACAGGGACTGGTAATGGCCATGAAAAGATCTGCAAAAAAGACTGATCTGCAAAAAAGGCTGAAAGCTTGAGATGTTGCATTCTAAATGTACACCCTGGTGTGGTCTTCTGTAACACTTATGTGCAGTGAAGGAGCAAAGCTTTATAGAACCATGACTCACAAAATCAGTACCATCTCTAAGATAATTTGGTGATGTAATCAGCCCATGCTTCAATTCTCTTACCTCCTTACAAGATATTAATTTAATAACGTTTAACACATCACATCTCAGTTTCAGGTGTGGGAAAATTGGTTACCCACAGTCAGTTGAGAGTTTTCCCTGTGTGGAATTCCTAGGATGGCATAGTTGTGCCTTTTCTATTTACAAGTCCTCCCACCATCACATGGCACATAGGTAAGTCTATTTTTAACCATTTAGCAGTGATGTTTTCAAATGCACATTGGTGCATTATAGCAGAGATATAAAGCAAAAAAAGAAAAAAGTTTAGTGGATGTTCACTATTGATGATACGCCACTTCAACATAAAAAGGTCACTTCACCCAACTCTTACAACTGATTGAAGAATCTTATACATAACAGTTTACAACACATAACTTCTTGTGGCTACTAAATGTGTATCATACATGCAACACATAATTTACATTTTTGAATCACATAATTTTCATTTTTGAATCAGCTTCAGCTGCATGGGTACAGGTTCCTGCTAGTTCTTTAATCTGGAATGGGATGTTCAAAAAGCACATATGGGTGTGATGGCAGGTGTTCACAAACTTTTGGCCATATGGTGTAGTATGCTCTGGCCATACATGGCTTGGCCATACAGATACATAAAACATGAATTAGGAACCTGTCCTTATGTTTATGTTACAATCAGATCTGACTCTACACAACTTTGATGAACAAGGGCCAGTGGCTGTAGGTTATCCCAGCTCCAAAGTAGACTATTTATAATACTGAAATATTTATATAAAATCTTAATCTAAAGTCAAATAATATATTATTATGATGTCTGTTTCAGTCACTGGAATTTGAGTGAATAGTATATACAGTCTATAGGCTATATACAGAATAGCAAATGTAGTTTACAGTCTCAAAGTGATCTCAGCTAATATGGTAAATATAGGGAAATGTCTCATGAATATCACATGTTTTCTTTACATATATATTCTGAGGAGACAGAATATACAAATATATTTAAAAGTTGGTCTACTATTCAGACAGCAACTCCAGTCCTTATGTTCCACCCATTTTAATAATCGTGTTATGCTTATATCTGTGTAATGTCAACAAAAATTGTGGAAAGAAACTCCCAGTTCTCGAGACATTAAGCATTGGGATTAAATGCCTCAAAAGACATGTTCATACAGCAAGTATGAAGCTGTCCTGCTGTGTTAGACTTGTTCAGCCTTACCACACCACCTGTAATTGCAAGGATTAAACTTGGCATATGGCTAATACAGACATTTTGCTGCTTGTTCAGCAGAAAGTAACACACGGTAATGAAGTTGCATGACTTTTTAAAGGTTTATCTGTGCTCGCAGATGCTAATGTGCAGTCTAACCTCGGTAGGCAGAACGACCTCATTTAGTCTCACGGATACATCTTCATCATAGTTAGTAGCTGATGTTCTGCAGCAAAAAGCCAGCTGCTGAGTGAATATGATATGATGAGGATGTACTTACTGAGTGGTGTATTAGCTTACAAGCCATGTTTTCACCAGTAGTACAAGTGATTATAATTAAGCCTTTGAAATTCTTTTGAAATTTTGTAAGTTATGTAATTGTAATAATATAGATGCATAAAACAGGTGCAGTAAGATTTTTATAGTCTTTGAAAGTCATCTGACTTTTGCTACATTTCAATTGTGTTTGTATTAGCCCATTACCAGAAAAGTAGTACAAAAATAGCAGATACAGTGAAACTGAAACCCATTACACAACTCTTCAATCAGGTTAATATAGCCAAGTGTTTTTCAGCCATTTAATGTTAAATAATGACAAAAAATAATGGAAAAAATCTGGAAGTGTGATAGTAAGTTAGTGTAGTAATATTCCCCTATTTCCATCTCCCTCCCTTTACTTGGTTTACATGTATGTATACCAAAAAAAAAATGTATGTATGTATATACATTTTATTGTTTTCTACATTGTAAAACAATAATGAATACCTCAAACTATGAAGCAACACATATACTGAATTATGTAGTAAACATAAAAGTGTAAAAAAAAAAAAAATAAATAAATATGTTTCATATTTTAGATTCTTCAAAGTATCCCCCATTTAGTTTGATGATATTATGATGATATATATATGGCATTATCTTAACCAGCTGCATGAAGTCGTCACCTGGAATGCTTTTCAGTGAACAGGTGCACCTCGTTAAACCTTATTAGTGGAATTTCTTGCCTTCTTAATGCATTTGAGACATACAGTAACTAGTAAATGATAAATGATCAAAATACAGTATTTTTTATAACAGCCCTATTGAACAACTGGAGTAATTCATATTATGTCAACAACCGCTCGACTAAGTAAAGAGAAACAACAGTCCATCATTACTTTAAGACATGAAGTGTCTTTTAAGTAATAAAAATAAATTTAAAAAAAACATTGAATTAGAAGGTGTCCAAACTTTTGACTGGTAATGTATATATAAAAACAAACTGCAAAATTATCACTTTCTCTGGTTCTATTGTTTATAGGTATGTGTTTGATGAACATGAACAATTTTGTTCCATAAACTCCTGACAACATTCCACATAAAAGTATTGTCACTGGTCAAACAGTGCATAGAAATCAAGATCATATTCAGTTTTAAATAACACAATACTTTGAACTTAGGAAGGAACTTCAGAAATCAATATTTGATGGAATAACTCTGACATTTAATCACAGCTTTCATGCATCTTGGCATGCTCTCCACCAGTCTTTCGCATTGCTCTTGGGTGACTATATGCCACTCCTGGCACAAAAATTCAATCAGCTCAGCTTTGTTTGATGGCTCGTGACCATTCATCTTCTACTTGATCACATTCCAGAGATTGTCAGTGAGGTCCAGGTCTGGAGATTGGGCTAGCCATGACAAGATCTTGATCTTGTGGTTCTTCACCCACACCTTGATTGACCTGGTTGTATGGCATGGAGCATTGTCCTGCTGGAAAACCCAATCCTCAGAGTTAGGGAACATTGTCAGAGCAGAAGGAAGTTTTCTTCAAGGATAACCTTGTACAGTGGGATGCGAAAGTTTGGGCAACCTTGTTAATCTTCATGATTTTCCTGTATAAATCGTTGGTTGTGACGA
>JAQQZR010000006.1:12836653-12847694 GCA_030068235.1 Notoglanidium macrostoma | reverse complement strand
TGTGTGTGTGTGTGTGTGTGTGTGTGTGTGTGTGTGTGTGTGTGTGTGTGTGTGTGTGTGTGTGTGTGTGAGAATGTCAGAATGTCATATGTCATATTCACATTTGCAGCTTATTTCACACATACAAAATAAATGAACTGTTATTAATCTCTGCTCTTATGAAGCTTATTTTATCAGGCATATATTAAATCTATCCTAGCACTTACACATCATGCTAAAAGTTTAATTCTTACACACTCCACTTATAATTCAATACAAACTTATCTTATTTCTGAGAAATTTTGTTAGGTCTGACTCAGCACATGCCATGAGAAGATAAGCCCACTGATGTTCCAGCAAATGAAACTGAACTTTCCAACTGATCTTTGTCACTTAAGAAGAACTTAAGTTAATCTGTATCATTGCCAGTGTTGTGTGCCTGTAGCTGATGCCACTAGCTGTCCACCAGACAGATCCCATGAGACAATGATCAATTATCTTATTTAATTATTATTATTATTATTATTATTATTATTATTATTGTAGTTGTTGTTGTTGTTAAATGTTTTAAACAATGGTTTATTTAAACAAAAACCTTGTACCAGAGTGTTGAATTCTGAAAATCTGAAAGTGTTCATTAATTTCTTATAACAGCGTGACTCTTACAGTAGTAACAGCTGCAAGTCAAATAATAATAATTTAATAATTAGTTAATAATAATGCATTTGTTCCAATACATCAATGTTTCTATATACAGCTACTTATATGGTGGACACTCCAATTTGAATCTAATAATAAACATGCTGTTGTTATTTAATATAAATGTATAAATAGGTAGTGAAGCTTTCTGTAAGGAGACTTTATAAGGCTTTATCACAGAGGTAAAACTATTTCTTTTCATGCTAAAAGTCTTCAGGACTTATCTTGGTTATATAACAAGCTGTATTTTTCTGTCTTATTAACTTCAAGATAGATTGAAAAGAGCAGCTAGTGAGAGATTGTATAACTGTAAGATAAGTGATAACAGGAACTAACTTGCATATATTCCATAGCATTAAACGTAACTATAAATGGATAAAAGGTATTTTGTCATTCTTTGATAAATAAACAAATGCTATCATTGTCACATTGCTGTGGTATAAGAGGTATAAAACACAAGAGGGTGTGCTGTTATAAGAACATAATCACTTCAGGGTGGTAATACAGCACCCATGACACCACCATGTTATTTATTATCTCCTACAACACCACACCCCCGTCATTTGTGTGTTGTGTGTATGTGGGGGGGGGTTCATTTAGAGCACCTTTATAATGACTTTTTTCATTTTGTGGAGACTGAAGAACATAAGACACAACTTAATAATGGGTGAGTATATCTTTGCATGCTTTTTGCACAGCTTGTCGCTGAACCAGACTGACAGTTTCTATGAACTTGCACATGCAAAGAGAGCCTGGCTTTTTGGCTGTTGGGTATTTGATTCCTTTGTAGATAAAATCCTTCACAACAAAACAACCGAGCAGCTTCCACCCTCTACTGTAACCTTTCTCTCTTGGAACACTGTGGTTCTGATAAGCAGTAGCAGCCTCTTCAATCATCTTGTCAATCTGGACACTTTTGAGGCAGAGCTGGATGCCATGATGCAGACTATATTGTGTGAGGTCACAGAGACAAATATAAATTGCAAGAGAAGAACAAGCAGAGGAAATTGAAATACATAGGAGACATGGACTTGGTCTTCCATAGTTTTTGACAGGTTTGTTTTGATATGACAGCTTGCTGCTGTTCTCTTTTGTCTTGCTTTTTTCTCTCCCTTAGGCTGTCACGCTGTAACTTCTATTGCTTGACCTTTCAGATAAAAAGCATGCAAACCAGGATATTCTGAACAGGTAAAGTGGTTACTGAAAATGAATGAATAAGCAATGTCAAGAAAGATTCAAAGAATATGGAATATTTAGATTCATGATATTTTGTAGTTGGAGAACTTGTGAAAGGTGGCCTGAATGTCATTTGACACTTTCAGGTTTTCTCAGTATTGCTCCAAGTCTGCTTTTGAAGAGAAATGATAATATACTACAAGTGATTACTGTGTCCTCTTCAGGATGATGCACCTATGATAACCCCATAAATGTGTGAAATCTTCCTCATTCACCTGAATCATTTCCAGTCATCCTCCAGTTGCCCTCTCACACACCACACCACCTGCTCCCTACCTCATCACTAAAATGTCTGTCCCACTATTTCAGGACATTATTAAACTTCCTGCAACTATAAAAAAAATGGCTTGAGATGCTATACTCTTACATGAGATCAGATGCTCTTCAAAACTTAAACTTGACAATACATCAATTGAACATTTGAACTCAGAATTTATTATTAATGATAAATTGGATATATCTTGAGACACAGAGTGTCTGTAGCTTTCAGACTTGACTGATTGAAAAACTTTTTTTCAACCAAACGTGCCCAAGACTGTAAAAATCTGTTGTTAGGCAGAAAAGGAGACTCTGGTTGTGGTGAAATTGTTCCTGCATATCACACAGTCTGCTTTTTGTGACTAAAAAAGTGGGATGCTTTAGTATGACAGCTACATTTCAACTACAGTTCTAAAATATGCAAGTTCATGTTATATCATTTCAAGACCAAAAGGATAAAATGAAATAATTGGAACGTATGGCTGTTCAAAAGTCTGCTTGGGAATTAACTTCTTATGTAAATGAATTTGAGCACAAAATATGTGTGCACACCCATGTAAAATCAGACTGATGTGAAACATGCACAGACTGATGTGCTCCGTTACTCAGCTGTAACATGGTGCATGCTAAAGTTATAGTGTGCATTCATCTATTCATTCACTATGCAGTCATGCCAACATACAACAGTATATACAGCTGTAATAACCTTGCTGCATTTAAAATACTGAATATCTAGTATGGGATCACCAAGAGTCAGGTTCAGTCAAAAGAATTATTTTTGTATTTTTTTCTGTATTCGTTTCATTTTCTTTATTGCCATGGGAAACTACCACATGAATAAAATATAAACTGAACATCTAAGAATGATCATGTCATGCAACATTGCCACCCAGAGGCACAATCTCAGCAGCTTGCTTTTATTTATGGCTTATATCACCTTATTAGTCCAAACAAATATAAAAATATCTAAATGGCCCACTGAAATCATATTAGTGTTTTATATCACACTTCGGCTTACAAATGGACACGTAGCATGTTTCCTACATAGCCTCAGATTCAGTCTCCAGACAGCTGGTGCCATGAGCACTTCCACTACCGACCACAAGGTGGTGCAGAAAATGGAAACCAGTGTTGCCAAATCCCACTGAAATGGACTGCTTTTGTTTGTAACTGAAAATGTCCTTGGGCTGTTGAACACCATTTGGGATGGTGTGCCAATGACAACAAGTTTAACAAGTTTTAAACTACACTATATGGCCAAAAGTTTTGGGAAATTTATTTAATAATTGGTGCATTTATTTGAAATGACAGCTTCAAGATGCTTCCTGTAGGGAGAAACTAATCTCTCACAGAATTCATGTGGGATAATGGATCATTCTTCTACTCAAACAGTCTTTAAATGAAATGGTGAATCATGATCTTCAGTTCTGTCTACAAATATCTTATTGGGTTTAAGCGTGGTGCTTGACTGGACCATTCCAATGCCTGTATTTTCTACCTATGGAACCAGTAGAGAGTCTCCTTTGCAGTATATTTTGGATCATTATCTTGCTGGAAAGTTCGCTTTAGTCTTATCCTTATCATCCTAGTGGATGGCAACAGATTCTTATCAAGCATTTTCCAGTACATGACTCCATTCATTTTCCCTTTGATAATTTGGATTCAAGTGGTACCATGAGAAGAAAAACAGCCCCAAATCATGATGCTTCCACTTCTGAACTTTACTATCAGTATGATATTTTAAGAGTCATATGCAGAGCCAAACATGGTGCTTTGAAACATGGTTCTTTTTTTTATTCATCTGAGCACTATACATTCTTCCAGTAATCTACAGGCTTCTCCAAATGTTCTGTAGCAAACTTAAAACAAGCTTCAACAGGCCTTTTCATGTCTCTTCAGTAATGGAGTCTCCTGGGGTGATCGAGAACAGAGACCATGACTGTGGCGTTCATTGCCTATTGTTTTCTCTCTGACAACTGTACCAATTGCTTCCAGCTCTTTCTAGAGCTCTTTTTGAGTAGTCCTTAGCTTTTGGGCTGCTGTTCTGAGTAAGAGAATAGTGGACATGTTGAATACCTATTTCCCTCACTGTATGTGCTTACTGAGCATCCCATTTTGAAGCGGGCTGTGGGGATTTGTCCATTCAGCCACAAAAGAATTAGTGAGGTCAGGCTGTCATGTCATGTAGGACTGGGTACTTCAGGCAATCCAGTTCATCCCAAAGGTGTTCATTGTTGTTGCACTGTTATTCATGCAACTAGTGTTGAATAACTTTTAATAAAAAGCTTTTACAGAAGGGAAATAATCCCTGTTTGAATGCTGAATTTCCCACAAGGATAAGAATATATGATAGTTTTAATGAGGTAGGGGCATTTGGCTGCTTATTTAGATGTATCATAGCATTAATTAGCTGGCTTACTAATCATGTCACTAGAAAGTCCCGGTTCTGTGTGTGTTTGTGTTGGGGGGAGAACATGTAAAACAGACAGCATAAGCAAAGAGAAAGAAGGATGAGGCCAAAAGTTAACAAACATTTAGTCTAAAGACATTCAATCTCTTTGAAATGTTAACAGCTCCAACAATTTTCTGTGTTAAGTCAGCTAGGGCATCTACTTTATTTCCATACATGGTCATTTCAAAATCATAGCAAAGAGACAGATTTATTTATTATTTACTAGATCAGATTTTAAGTGGGTCAGAATGTCACATACACTTTGTTAGTGCCTTTTAATTGCTTAACTTCAATCACACTCTTGTATAGCCTTCCATAAGCTTCTCACAATAATTTCCTGGAATGTTTGCCCATTCTTCCTGACATAACTGACGTAACTCAGTCATGTTTGTGGGCCTCCTTACTCAGGTACATGGTTTCAGTTCAGTCCACAAATTTTCTTTAGGATTCAATTTAGGTTTTGAAATGGTCCAATACTTTTACTTTGTTGTCTTAAAGACATTTTAAAGACATAAATCTTTGGAGACATGCTTAGAATTATTGTCTTGCTGGAAGACCTAGTCGCAACCAAGTTTTAAATTTCTGGCTGATGTCTTGAGGTGCTTCTTTAGTATTTCTAGATAATCTTCCCTTCTCATGATGCCATCTGTTTTCTGAAATGAACCAGTTCCTTTTTGAGCAAAATGCCAGCACAACATGATGCTGCCACCCCCATGCTTCACAGTTGGGATATTGTTCTTCATATTAAATGCCTCACCCTTTTTCCTTTATACATAGTGCTGATCATTATGACAACACTCCTCCAAAAAGCTAGGTTTTCATCCTGATGATCACCTGGCTTTTTTATGCCAGTATTAGAATGGGCTAACCAGCTACTTTGTTGTTGTCTTGGGATTCAGTCGAACCTTTTGGATCAAATATATTAATTCCTGTGAGTTCATTTGTGCCTCCTTCCTGTACGATGCAGTGTCTTTGTGTTGCAAAAATTTTTATATTTGAATACAGTTGTTTGTACAGATACTTGTGGTACATTCCGTTGTTTGGAATTTGAAAAAAAAAGGTGTTTTATATAGTTGAAAACCATGATTTATTATTGTCCAGGGTCAGTGGTTTTTGTTCATCATAGATTGGTATGTAATAAAAAATATTTTGCATTACTTTTCTTTTGGTAACATTTCATTTATTTTATGTATACAATGCCTAGATAGTCAATTTCATAATTCTATTAAATTTAAATTATTTTAAAATAACATTTATCTCTCCAAAATATGTCAGAGAATCTTGCATCAGTTCTGTTACCATATCATACTTTTCCTTTAAAATGGTGGAATTATCTCCCACACCTATGTAAGCTACAGGAAATGATGTCACTTTCTCTTATTGATAAGTTCTTAAGCACATGGAGGTACTTATGCTCTTCTCTGTAAAATAATTTTAATTTAAAAAGTACTTGAACCAAGAGTTTTTTTTTTAATATTATTATTATTTGTTCCCACAATATCATAAGGAAAGCACTATTGATTATTGATCAAACAGATGTTTATTTAAAAGTCTTTTAACCATGTTTTGATTAGTGGCATGTGGTGTTAGCATTTATGCTAGTAAGTGTAGTTTTCCTCTTAAAAGTTTAAAATTGTCAATTCTGTTACTGTCAATCTCTATTACCAAGGTAGAGTATATAATGAGTTTTAATGAAAAATGTTTGCTCCTGTGTGGACAATTCTGTGAAGATTTATGTTTTGGGGGGTTGTTGTTGGTTTTTTTAAGGTATGCTTAAGTGAAATGTTATCTAAATTTTGATTATTTGTGTATTAGGACTGTTTGTCTGATCAAGAATGATCCTCTTGGGATTTTGCCTAATTTGTCCTTAAAAGAGATGACTTATTGTACTGTAAACAAACCTGTTTTTCTGAATAAAAGGAAGTAAAATAGGTAGCTTGCGTTCAGTCACTGGTTTGTTAAAATAGAATGTTTTCAATGATATACTTGAAAGAATTTCTGAAAAATGAAGGTTTTTTTCTTAATTTTTTTGAAATGCAAATGTACCTCCAATTATAGAATGAGTCATTTGATTTTTTTTCACATTTGCAGTTCTGTTAAAAATGCACTAAACAAAAAAATCTATTTTCTCCAGACTTACATAGAACTAAGTTCTGTATGAAACAAGTCTCTATAGTTTACATTTGAGATTTATGACCAAGAAAAAACTGTGTAAAATGAAATTAAATATAGACAACTATTTGTTTAAAACTTGCTGAAATTCTTGTGACATCAAGTTCAAAACCACCACATTTTGTTTTTTAGGTTTTCATATGCGTTTAACGTGTTTCTGATCCGTAATGAGAGACATATTGTGTTATGTGCATTAAATGGCTGCCAAGCTAAAGTAGGCGGCAGCAGCAGATGAAGTTGGGGATGAGTTGAAAGTGCTTACTTTAGAATTAAGGTCTATGTGTTTTCATATTTTGATGATTCACTGAATATCAAAGTACGAAAACATGTCGATATGTTATAATCGTGTGGTTCTGTTGTTTTATTTTCTGTTATTTTGCTCGCCTAGTGGCTCTATTATATACAACACATTAACACATTCTTCCGTTACGGTTGTCTGGCAGCTTGCTGCTATGTTTTGTTTGCTTCCCAACCACATTCCGTCAGACTCCGCCTCCCTCGCGAGGAGGTCTTATTGACAAGCAGTTCGACCAATAGATAGAGGGGTATGACAGTCAGTTAAAAGGTAGTAGCCAATCCTTGTGCAGGAGGCAGTATTTGTCTGAATGTGGTTGGGGAAAAAAAGGCCCTTGCCGGCTAGTGCTGTTGCTCTCCACAGGTGATTGGTGAGACTGAGCGACCAATCAGGAAGCGTCTAATCTCTCGGAGAGAAGTTGTTAACCCTATGACTGACGACGAGTCTCTCAGCTGAAGTGATCATTAAAACGGTGTTAGCTACTTTTTGGTCGACAGTTAGTGAGTGAAACTGATCTGGATCTTTAGTCTTTCTGGTAAATGATCACCGGGGACTTGTGATGGATGAGAAAATGGGAGTAGTGATTTTGCTGCAGAGCGTTTGTTGTGTCGGAGCTCTCGGTCTTAACTATGCAGCCGAAGCTTGTCATGTACAACAGAATTGTCACCGTCCACCCTAGTGGTTAAAATGGGTAAGTTGCTCTTTTTTTTGTGAACGTAAGTCTTTTTGTTGTTGAAAAGAAATCACCTATCTCATTCACGTTCATATTTATGGTGTAAGGTTTTTCTTGTTCAAAAACGACGTCATGTCTAAGGGTTTTGGCAAATCGTCGCTTGAATGAGATGAACATTAGCTAGGTGGCTAACCTCGATAGGAATGTCTTGGCAGGTCCATGGTGTCGCTCTAACCTTCCATTTCTCCTTAAATGTCTAACAAGCAAAAAGTGACCAGTCTGTAGCAGAAATGTATTTCTTGTTAAAATAAACAAGTAAACACGAATTTCGGTATAATGCTAAATATCTTTTTATTTGGCTTTTCTTGTCCCGTTTCAACAAGAGCTTATGAGTTTGTTTGGGGTTTTTTTTTTTTTCTTCGACTGCCTGTGGTTTTAAATATGGTTTAAAAAAAACTCGATATTGGAAAACATTTCCATATTAAATCGGCTTATTTCTCATTTTTACTTCCACAATATGGTCCATATGGATGTCTGGAGTGTGGTTCAAGGGGTCATGGATTGTAATTAATGGACGTGGGTCGACATTTTAAACTTTCAGCTGTTTTCTTGCCAGTTTTGTTCACTTTGCTTTACATTTCCGGTAAATGTCATTTGCAAACATGTTGGCACGCGCGTCCAACTTCCTCAGTGTTCGGCGTCAGGAGGATGCACGCGCCAGGGTTCACCGTGCATCAGCCACGTTGCTTCGGCATTGTGGCTGTCTTTCTGAAGTTGATTTGCTCTCATTTCGACGCTTTAAGTGTGGTCACGTATTTGGCCTCGTTTGCCATAGGGCCTTGATCGTTGTCTAAAGCGACTAGGTGGCGACGCCGTGAATATTTGCTTCAGCCATGACACACAGAGGTAGCACCGGGCATGATAATTACACTATAAAAATCGGCTTCGCGACGTCGAGAGTGAAATTCTTGTCGAATTGTGTAGTGAGCTTGAATTGCTTGTTGAGGTGATTCAGTGTAACGGGATCGCCCCCTCTTTAGTCAGACCGCCATGGCATTATGTAATTACAGTAGCGAATTACAGACAGGCGGGACTGGAGCTGCTGCTGCTGGGTTTGTTTAGTCATTCCCACATTTCACCGGGTTTAAACTGTTTCACACCTAATAATCACCAGTTTTTCTAGGCGCTTATCGTTATGATGTCGTCCCTAGTTGGTTATTCCTCCTTTTCTCAACACTGCAGAGTGTAGCCCTGGCTTTGGGCCATGTCCTTTGGGTTCTAATCTCTGATCCTCGCCAGCCACACACACACACACACACACACACACACACACACACAAAGCCACAGCATGCATCTTAGTTCTGCCCCAGTTTACTGTCTGATGCAGTTGCAGTGGGGGAAGGGTAGAGGTGGCTGTTAGGTTTTCTGAGCCTCTCAGTCTGGGGTATATGCTAAAGATTTTCTGATCAAAAGTCTTTGAAGTTTCTCTAGAGTTCTAGGAGCTCACTGGGTGTCTTTTTTTTTTTTTTTTATTTCCCAAGAAAATAATTTTTTTTTTTTGCTGTGTTATTGTGAGGGAAGAAAATGGGAGGGGTAGGAAGTACAAGCAAAGCAGGCAAGAACGATAGCATCAGCTGTCAGACTTCCTATTTTATTTTTCACTATAATGTTCTCCGTCGTCATGGCCTAAACTTTTTCCCCCAGTGTTACCAAAAGAGCCAGAAAAGGCCTCAAAATGAGTGGTCTGGGAAAAGATCACAATGCTCCACTGTTTCACTGTTTACATTTTTTTTTCTTTCAATTGTAGTGATGCAAAGCCCAACACCTAAAAGTTTATAAATTCTGAGAAGTTAGCTGTATAAAATTGTAATCATTAATTTGGTCCACATGTAAATAGATGCAAATTTCGGTAGCTGGTTTGTTGCAGGATCAAACAAATTCTAAGAAATTTTATGAAGCAGTTGTACACGCTGCACAATTTTTAATTATAGGCTTTGAGTGGAATGTGGAAGTAAAGAAAAGCCTACATTAGTGTTCTGTCTTAGAGACCATGGTCTTATTGTTTTATGTTTCAGTGGCTTGGGAACTTGGCCTAGATGAACATGACACGACGTGAAATCACTGCCAGACACAAGTTGATTAAAAAAAAATAAATAAACCTGTGCCAAGCCTGTTTTAAGTCAGTACTGTATTTGAAAAATGATTTAAATTCAGTCTGAGTGCTCCAGGATTGTGAGCATTCTGTTGGAAGAGAAATCAATTGTGTATATATCTTGTGTTCATTAAAAGGAAAGAAATACTCTCATAAGTGTTAATGACTTCTTTGATGGAATTCGACCAGTGGTGGATTTAGAAACAGAAATACAGTGCTTTGTATTCCCCCTCTAAACATTTCCACAATTTATAGTGTTATAACCTGGAACCTAATTGCTCTTAAATATTATTTTGTCATATATCTACCCAGAATAGCCCATGGCATTGGAATTGGGGTAAAAGGAATATATTTTGCAAAACTATTTACAAATATAGAATATTTAAAAACTGATTAAGTAATCCCTTAATTAATTCTGGTGCAGCCACTTAGCCCCAGAAGTCACATAATTAGTCAAATGCAGTCTGCATATCTGCAGTTAAAGAGTCACGGGATCTCAGTATAAATACATCTGTTCCTGGAGGGTCTCAATTTAACAGCATAATGAAGATCAAGGAGCAGAACAGAACAAATATGGGGCAAAATTGTGGAATAATATCAAAACAATGTTTGGAGGGTGAGGGAGGGAATCCCAACAAATTGAAAGAATATGGCAGAACTGTGACTACATAGAGGAAGTCGTCCACCGAAACTCCGTGACCAGGTAAGGAGGGCAATTGTCAAAGGAGCGACCAAGGGTAACTCTGATAGTTGGCGAGATCGACAGCTCAGAGGGAAAGCTGTTCACAGGACACCATAGCCTCGACACGGTACAAGTCTTCGTGAAATAGCGGCAAGAAGAAAGGCATATGAATTTATGTTTGGAGTTTGCAAGGTCCTCTGGTTCGATGAGACCAAAATTGAACTTTTTGGCCTTGGTACAAAGCGTTATGTTTGGCAGAAACCCAACAAGTGTCATCGCTCTGAGACGACCATCCCCACAGTGAAGCATGGTGGTGGTAGCGTTATGTTGTGGGTGTGCTTTTCATTAGCAGAGACTAGGAAACCAGTCAAGCTTGAGAGCAAGATGGATGGGGCCAAATCAACCCCTGGCAAAAATGAAGGAATCGCCACACTTGGAGGATG
>JAQQZR010000006.1:12807380-12836553 GCA_030068235.1 Notoglanidium macrostoma | reverse complement strand
GGTCCTCTGGTTCGATGAGACCAAAATTGAACTTTTTGGCCTTGGTACAAAGCGTTATGTTTGGCAGAAACCCAACACGTGTCATCGCTCTGAGACGACCATCCCCACAGTGAAGCATGGTGGTAGTAGCGTCAAGCTTGAGAGCAAGATGGATGGGGCCAAATCAACCCCTGGCAAAAATGAAGGAATCGCCACACTTGGAGGATGTTCACACAGCTTGTTTATTTCGTGGCAAACAAACAAATCGCAGATGATAACCAACCAATTTTTGTCTATTAGCAGAACATTGTGGCTTCGTTAAACATACTTCTAACAAATTAAGTAAAGTTCTTTTAAATAAAAGTATAACTTTCCAGATTAAGTACAGGAAGAAATTATGGAATCAACAACAACAAGAAGAAAAAAAATCAGACTTCGTACTTTGTTGCTCCTCCTCTGACTTTTGTGATCGCTTGAATTCTTTGACTTCAAACATGAAAAACAATCTGCTCCATCAAGCTGGTTCCAACTTTCTCAAATAACAGTTAACAGCCCAGCTTTGCAGGATGGAGCCTTGTCATGGACCAGTTTTTTTTTTTTAATTTGCACCATACATTTTCAATCTGATTGAGATCCAGACTGTTTCATGTCTCTGAGTTTCCTGAAGAATAGTTTTAACACTCTTTGCTCTGTCGCAAGATGCTTCATCATCCTGGAAAATGGTTTTTATCACCGAATCTATTTTCTCTCGATGGACTGAAAAAGTGTCCAGAATCGTGCATGTAATGACTGCCATTTCCCCTGGGACTTTACCTGACATTCATATCATAAACAAGTGGGGAAATTAGATTGTATTCCTCAGGCAGTCATCACTTGCGTTTCATTAAAACCAGCCCACTGTAATCTCCTTGGCCAATACAGATTTGTGATTCATCACTGAACATCGCTTTCACTCAGTCATCCGCACTCCATGATTGCTTCTCTTTAGGTCATTGTAACCATGTTTTTTTCTGTTTAGGTGTTGGTGCTGGATTTCATTTGGCTTTTCTGTATGTAAATCCCATTTATTTCAGGCAATTTCTTATAGTTCTGTCACAAACTAACTCCTATTTGTTTGTCACTTGTTTTGTTGTGCATGTTCTATTTTTTAAAGCTTATTGCTCTAAGCTTTCTATCCTGACGCGTTGACGTCTTTCTTGGTCTATCCACTTGGTCTTTTTTTTAAACCTACTCATTTTGTTTATGCTCGCAACAAATTTGACACGGCTGACTGGGAACAGCCAACATCTTTTGCCACAGTCCATGTTGGATTTCCTTCTTGAAGGATTTTTATAATCCGTTTCATTGTTTCAATTGACGACAATGAAGCAGCATTGGTTTTCCGAGGCAATCCTAAAAGAAAACCTGTTCCAGTCTGCAAGAGAGCGTGCCTTCCCAAAGGACAACAACCCTAAGCATACTGCTGAGGCTACAGAGCGATAGTTCAAGACCGAGAACCTGAATGTGTTACAGTAGCTGACTCTCTGATTGAGAATCAGTGGCAAGACTTGGAAAATTGTTGTTCACCATCCTACAGAACTGGTAAAAGGCCATGGATTTACATATTTGATTGTCTGTTTTCTCATGATCTTGACTTGTCATCATGACATGACATAAAACATTGTTTTCCTGTGATAATGACTTTTCTTGAGAACTCTATATAAAGAAACCAAGTTCTCCCGTGATGATGAAATAATTTTCTCCAGATCGCTAATGAAACTCAGTTTTCCCAAAAGCATTACCGAGTCATAGACTATCATTCTGTGCAGCAATGTCAAAAGAGCAGGAATATATTGATCAGTACATTATGTCTGTTCAATCAAGGCCTGACCATGTGAAATAGCTTTGTCTTGCCCGTTACAATGCTCACATTACTGTGCGTCATTTAAAAAGAAAGTTAGCAAGACTACAGCTTTATCAAAGGCGCAGTAAAAGTGAGCCCGATTCCACCGTGAATTACATCACTGACCAACTACGAGGCCCAGGGCAACTTCATGGATACCAGGCGATGCAGATGGGCATCAGCAGGATTACAGGGGAAGTGTAAATTCGTAGCTTCTCAGGGCTTCCATGCTATCCAGTTTGACGGAGCTTAAGCAGTTTTTCCAAGACGAACTGACAAAAATATAAGGATCCTGATGTACAAGGCTGATGGAGCTGTAACCCAAATGCAGGCATATCCTAAACTACTTGTGGCTATACTTGCAACCAAGTGGTACCATTATGTGATGTGAAATGGACACAGGTCTCAGCCAGGGTACTATAAATTCTCTAATCAGTTTAGAAACTGTGCTGTGGTGTACCATACAATCTGATGAGAAAACACCACAAGTCTGTTAATAATTCTGTACTAACATTTACAAAGATTCAGATTTTTCTATTGAATCATTGTCTTGTTTTTTTCACATGTATTGCTTATATTTTCAAAGGCATTGTACATCTAATCCAGTTTTTCATTGACTGTGTAGTTCCTGGAAGATCTGACTTAATGCATAAATTGGATATTGTAGTGCATGGGCTTCTCTCCATCCTCCGTATGCTGAGACTACAGGGGCCTAAAGGTGAGGATGGTTTATATTTGAAAAATTATCTTAGTCATTGTATGAACCAAGATAATTTGACTGTTTTTGGTCAGATCAGGTTGTAATATAGGGCCTGTAACCTGAGAAAAGCTAATTTAATAAAAAGTCAAAAAATAATGTTTTTCCCCAAATATATACAATTTAGGTTTTATCATATGTTTGTTGCATTAACATTTCTCCCCTAAATTTTGAGTGCTATCCCAGAAAACAGCATATTTGAAGAAACAAAAAAAGATCCTAAACTTATTTTATGTGTTCATGCATGTATCAGTTCTGAAAATTGTGACTTAGGACCTTTTGGTGTTGAAGTGGATCCCCCAGAAAGCCGTACCATACTCTGAGAAAAGTCAAGTCAGTTTTGTTTTAGTATGCAGTGGGATTTAAAAACAAAACAACAGCAGCAAAAAAAACAAAAAACAAGCAGGGCTCAAAGACCTGGCTCAGTATGCAGAAGCAGGCTCCATACCAGCTTCACAGTATGTTGTTTGTTGCCTTTTTTTTAATTTTGCAATATTTATTGCACAATTCTATATTATTTTATATATTGTGTTATTTGAGAAGCCTGACCATCTCACACTTTCTATATACATCATGAGTGGTTTCATGTTTCAGCTAAGCCGTGACATCTTCACTAGTTTGTCTTGATAAATTGCAAGGCATAACTCAATGTTTAACAATATAATCACTCTGGGCTAATTTTTTGTTCTGATGTCCATCTATGCTTAAATTCAATGAAATGTAGTAGAAATGAATGTTATGATTAAAGATTAGAGATATCGTTTTTGGCAAATGCCTTTTAATCTGGTGTTTTATGACTTCGTACCAAACGTCTCTGTTGCAATGTGAAAGATTTCTTTTTGATTGAGTCCTGGTGGTCATTTCCGTGTTTCACCAGCAGAGGGCGACAAGCGGTCTGCGTTTACAGAGCATTAGCAGTTCAGTCTTTAAGGCTACGCGCATGCGGTAATTTATTTTACCTCAATGTGTATATTTTCATTTTAGGAATTGTTATAAGCTTTAAATGTAGACCACGCTGTCTGATGTATGACTGGAGAAATAGTCCTATAGCACTGTATGTTTTGGCAGAGGAGGACATTAGTGTGTAATTGACAATAAATATATACGCGTTTTTTATTATCATTATTATTTCTGTGTGTATACAACTATAACTCAATTAATAATTATTTAAGCAAAAAAAAATGTTTTTTTTAAATAACAGTTTTTTTTTTTTGCATGGGCGTCACATCGTAACAGGTAGCAAATCTAATAATAAATGAATGACAACATTATTATTGTTGTGCACTTGGATATGAAGGAATGTACAGTATAATTCAGTTTTGGCAGCTGGATTTAAAAAAAAAAAAAAAAATACCACAACACAAAAGCCGTTTTTTTTATTTGCGTGTGTTGCACCCCTTCCCCCAGCGCGGGGGCGCGCACGCGTGTTGAAGTGCGCGGGAATGAGTGACGCGTGAACGCGCGTCGCAGGAGGAGGGGGTCGGGCCGCAGGAAACAAACCCACAGCTAAAGAGTTTTTAATGTCCGCCATGTTGGCCATGGCGCACTGAACCAGGGAGACAGCGCGGCGCTACGGCAAAATCACACCGAGAGAGAGCGACCGAGCCCCGGGCCTTTTCGGCTCCGTTCTTCTCGCTGGACGCGTATTTTTCAAACCAATCCGACGACTGACTTCGAAGACCGACACAGATTCCTCAATGAGAGCTCTAACAGTGTCATTAGGGAATCTAAAGGGACATTATATGTTTATGTTACGTCTGTCGATATAAAAATGAGTAAATTGTCGTTTCGGGCGCGGGCGCTGGACGCTACCAAGCCCCTACCCGTCTTCCGCTGCGAGGATTTACCAGACCTGCACGAATATGCCTCTATCAACCGCGCTGTGCCGCAGATGCCGACGGGGATGGAAAAGGAGGAGGAATCGGTACGTTTCTAAGACGCCATGAATCATTTTTATACACAATTTCTTTATTTTTTCGATAAAAGGAGCGCCTCAGTATCGCCTGCGCAGGTTTTCACAAAATGGCCGCCGCTTGGCTTTTTTTTCCTCCGCGGTAAATCGTATTGTTTATGTGCCTGGCGGTGAATCTTTCAGACCATGCAAGAACATCAAGACGTTATCTTACGATTTTGGGCAAAATATTCGTGTTGTATCGTTGTGTTTGATTTGCAATCGGCTTGCAAAACACAAAGGAGTCACGTGACCATGGCTGAGCAGCCATTTTGTTACAGTTCGGTCGAAGGAGCTCGTTGTGGCTGTAATGGCAGAGAGCAAACGGCAGAGGGCGGAACTGAGCTCGCACACCCACAGCACATCCACATGGAACGCTGCGCTTTCACTTAAGTAGCAACTTCAAACCGGTGCAGCAGGATTAGAAGAAGGTCTGGAAATGTATAGGGTCTATAGGCGTTCATCTCCAGATCTGAGTGTTTGGCAAATGCTTCAGATAACGTGGGTGTTTTGTCCTTGACGTGAAGAACAATTGTCTTTAGACGGTCTTCCTTGTGCTTGCTTTTGTCTTTGACAGTTGAGTGTTTTCCCAGGACAGTAAGAAGCAGTGAGTGAAGTTTAATGAACTGTGAATGTAAGCTCTGCATTTTTAAGAGAAAGGGATGAGAACTTTGTAGCAATTTCCACTTGAGTCCAGTTCATCCTTGATCCAGCTGAAGTGTGGCTAACATGGGAAGTGTTTGTATCCTCTTCATGCATCATGAGCATTCTTGAATGCTGTGCTTATAATCTGTGGTTATTTTTTGACCTTCTTGCCTAAATTGCTCAACTGGATAACATCTGGATATTTATACTGAATATTCGTAAGTTTAGTAGACTCCGAGGTGAATCCGTCACTCTCCCTTCAGTAGCACAGAATCAGGTGCCTTCTGCGATCTTTGAGGCTGGTCACAGTTCCTGCTTCAGGTGAAACACCTGCACTGCATTTTGTGCATCACACTTTATTCAGTGCTTAATAATTAACTGCGTTTGACGTATAACTTGTTAGGCACCTGAAATGACACCCTGCCGATGCAGAACCAACAGTTTTAGATTAGACTTCAGTTTCTAGCGATGTAACGGTCTTCGTATTAGCATCTGGGCCTTCACTGGCCCGGAAACTCGATCAGGGTCCACTTATGTATTTTGTCACGATTGTGTTGAGAGATTTACTGTTCACATAAATCTTGCATGTGAACACCGACTGGAACTTGTTTTAAAGCTTGCTGCCTTTACTGTATTTCACAGAAACTGGCAACAGAGAGTCTTCTGCCGTTGGTATATTAAATATTGGATTAGTGCATCCTGGTAGTTGAAGTTGTAGAAGATGAGCAAAATATGGCCTTGCATTGAAATTCATTTTATTTTAGAATTTTAATAATTAAAAAAAAAATCTTTTTAGCCAGCTCACTTGCGTCAGGACCCCAGGTTAATGGTCCCTGATGTGTGGCCGTTGGGCGTCAGGGCTACACGAGTGCTTCTGTAATTGGACTGATGAGCACGTTTTGTATTTGTTGGCAATGTTACTGCAGCATCTTGCCCATGTTTCAGTTGCATTTGTAACCTCTACCAGCGATGTCAACCATACACTAAAAGCTGGTTGAGACACCACAGGAATGCAAATTTAGTATCGCTCAAAACTTTAAAGTTCCTGTCATCAAAATCTAAGATTATTAGTGTACGAATGTACACTTGGTTTAGTAGAGATTCATGCATTGCAGTTGCAGAATGTAATCCTGTACATGCATAGAGCGGTATCTGGGTGACCCTGTGAGAGCGCGTAGTTGGTCTTTCGCTTGATTTGAGGAAGTGGGCTGTTAACGTACAAGCAGGCATTACCAGCCATTTTACAACTTGCGTAATGTCGCCTTTATTTATTCTGAGGTAAAAAATGGGAAGCTTGTGAAAGAACGTCATTAACGCCTGGCTCACATGGCTTTAATCTACCAGTGCAGAGTGCAATGCTGCAGTTTTCATGACCGTCCCAGAGTGCACTATTAAGACTTAACATAGTTATTTGGGATGATTCCATTATAAGAGAACAAGTCACATCAAATTCAAGATTCAGGGCTTACACTGCCAAGAATGGGGTTGTGCTTAACTGATTATAATTGGGGAGGGTTTGTTTTTTTCCTCACCGGATTTTATTTATTTATTTAAATAAAGAAACATCATTACTTAGAAGTGGTCTCCACCAAGAACAATAGTTGTGTAAACGCATCATCTATGATATACAAATCTGCCACTGCAGTCATTTTGTGTCTAGATATATTACTAATGGGTTGATCGTGTTCCTACATTGGTTATGTTTCATCACTATTGATCTTTACTGCCTTCTGTTAGATTTTAAGATGAATGGCGTTGTTGAGCGCAGACTTTTGCCAAGGCTAAATGCTGTATCTTGCAACGTTGGTGGAAGTGAGATTAATTTCATGGAGCTGCTCCATGACTTGGACCGGTGCCGAAATTTAAGACACTTCCTTGGCCCATGCTACACCCTGCTACCAAGGTTCATGGAAATCAGTTCATGATTTTTGTGTTCTTGCGCAATCCTGCTTACAGCAGATAGGCTAACAAACGGCACCAAAAACATACCCTCATTAACAGATTATCGTCACAACAAGTAGTGTAAAATGCAGAAGCCTCGTCATTGATTGCCTCAGTTCAATGCTTCTGCAGTGGTTTGTGATAAACATGTAATGTTAGTAGTGTGTATGTGTGAAAATAGTCAGGAGATGCAGGAGGGGGTTGGAATTGTTTATACCATGTGTTTGGTCCAGGAGCACAAATGATGTTTCTTAGCAATTTCAAATGTCCTGTTTCTTTGCCAAGACAAATTGTAGCACAATTGGACATGATTCTGTGTTTAACAACTTTCTATTTTTTTAAATTGTGACTATATCGTGTATTACTCTGACGGTGTGGACAGGTAAACACCCAACAAAGCCACAGCCATGACTTTTATTTGTCTTAACTTGACAAAGTTTTGCTGAGACGAATCGGAGCAGTGAGTGGCATGAGCCGCGTTAGAATCTGATCTAAACATCAAACACCTAGCTAGAACGAGCAGTTTTAGAGTTTATCGTCATCATGGACAGGTTCCTAGGTAGGGAAAAAAAAAATCTCTCAGAACCATGGCCTGGAAGCTCTTCAAACGGAGTCTTGCCTGGGTGTTTAATGAAACGCACATTTCATTTTGTGTAGATGCATGGGTGGTGAATAGGAGTGTAATGATGCATAGCCGTTATTAGATTCAATGAAGGTGCCTCGCTGCTTTACATTTTCAATACAGCAAAATTGAGCAGTGTCTGAGTAAATGCCTTAGATTTTCATTTGATAAAAATTCTCCATTATAAGAGTACAATTATTTTGAGATTTAACAATAGTGCTTGCATCATCCTTTCAGACTTTTAGCCGTATGTAACAAAAATAAATCTGTGCAATAGAATGAAGTGAAATATAAATGTGGCCAAGCGTCGACCAACGAGGGGGTGTTCCAGGAGGAGCCTTTCTGATGTCTTTATTTCCGATTAAGTCTGCATGGAACTCTGTCTAAAAGGCAGGCGTGTGCTGTATGGCCTTGTGGTGCTCGGTATTAGCGCCGATGTATTGTACGCATTTGGCGGATTCACCATAACCTTTCAGTCCACCACTCGCTGCCCTGCAGCATTGTGAGTTGTTGGGAAGCCGGAGTGCTCCTACTCACCAGGCCTTAAAGGCTCGCTGGGAATCTTTCGGTTTGCTTCTGAATCTAGGATGTACTAAATATACAAGTTCATATAAAAAATGGTGTGCTGAGGTGTAGCACGGTTTGTTTGTTTACTTAAATCCCTGTAATCTGTTGTTAAAAGATGAAATGAAAGCTACCTTTTCTTAGGCAGGAGTGTGGGCTTGATTACTTTAAAATATTTAGTTCCTCACACAAGCCGCATTTATTGATGAATAGCCTACTTTATCATGCAGTGTTGATGTTGTTCGATACACAGACACATCGAAGCCAGTGAACTGGCCTACTCATTCTGTCTGCTAAGCAGTCTTTTTAGCTCTGTGATGAAGCTTAAGAAAACAATGTATGTGTGTTTCATTAATAAACTCCATGATCTTACTTCTGAATGTTACTATTCATTTTGCAGTGACGAGTTCACAGGTAAGAGCTTGAAACCTGTCACTTGGGCCTGTTCGAGAAATACAAAATGTAGCGCTACGTTATATTTGTATGCATTTGATATTGGATATTATGTTTGCGTTATTACGCGCTGTGGTCGTCCGTTATTGCTGTTTGAAGGACTGGGTTTAATCATCAGCAAACTCTCGCTCTTGACTGAACTATGGAAAGCACTTGAAATGTGTTCAGATGAGCCGACTCTGCACAGAATGCTGCTGAGCCAGATGATCATGCGAGTAAAGGTTATATCGAACAATACGAGCACCTGCTGGTTATTTAGGTAATAATATCTGACTACTAAATATAAACACTTCCTTTGTTTGGGATTGGCTAGTATTTTGAACCTGGTTTTAAATTCTCAACAGCTTGTTTTCTTTGGCTTTGGCAATCCTGCTTCTGGTTGAAATGCAGTAACAAGTAATTACTGAAGTCAGTTTCAAGGTGCATGAAAAGCAAGTCTCTCTTGCTGATCCACTAGTGATCAGATCAGCTGAGACCGATGTTAACCCCAGGTGTCAGTAGGGCCCTTGTGATGAAATTGTCATTATATCATTGAGAGATTTCGTGTGGTAGTTAGATAACATATCTCTTGTAGTAAAGAAGTGAATTCCCTTTGAGTTTATGAACATGGGGGTTCTGTTATAAGCAATACATGCATTTCACAGTACTGTTTTTGGACATTGGATCATTTGTAAGAAGTCTATCTTCACGTAACAGGCGGGGTATGGAGTGTGAGGACGTGTTTGAAGATGCCATCAAGGGTTTGGGACAGGGACTGAGTTTAGTTTGTGTGCATCTCATAAGTCAGAAATGTTCATGGTTATAGTATTCAATGCAGTGCTTCAAGTTATTTCCTGTGTCCCTGCACTGACTGTCCTTTCATGGCCAGGCATCATGATTGAAGGATTGTCACTCAAGCTATAACTTGCTGATTATCGATTAACTTCGTGCGTGAAAGGCGTTAGTTACCTTTTACTTTTTAAAACCACACTAAGGTGAATTTTTTTTTTTTTTGTGTATACCTAGTGTGTGTGTGAAGCTGTAAGAAATCTTTTGAGGTTTGGCAAGATGTCTGGTGTTTACATCTTGGATTTCATTTATTTCTATCATGTCCTCTGTAGGACTGATTCAAGAGGCAAAAATACTCCCAACACTGTTAAATTAAGTGTTTGTGTTATGTTACGTGTCACATGGTTGTATTATGTTTGACAGAAAATAATTTCTTAATAGGGCTGTTGGATGTTTGTTGGAGGACAACCATGTGATCTACTGTATAATTAACAAAATGGAAATTACCAAATGCCAACACTGGTGGCAAGTAGGTGTTTAAAAAAAAAAATTAAGCAAATTAGAAGGGTTAACTAAGTATCTACCAGTAAATCCTGTGTTGGTGGGGAAATGTTCAGATGTAACTATCTTCAAGCAAGCAGTGGTCTAATTATTGATTAAGTAGAATGGTATTTTGTGATGCTCAGCAGTCCTGTATCCTTGTCCTGTCTTGAGCCAGCAGTTGAACATTGTCTTAAATGTTTATTTTGAAGTAGCTGAGATGCTTCACGTCTTTATGGAGACTGGGCGAGAGGTGATGGAAGTGTTCCAGTTGGAGTTGACCTGATTTCCCCTGGTTCCCAGGCAGAATGCTGAGCCAGAGTAAATAGACAGCCGGGGCTACTTTAGTCAGCGTTTAGTGCCCGCCTTCAGGAGCCACAAGTCATTCTAGAGCTGCAGAGCTGAAACAGGCTGATGAGGAAAGATCAGTAATAGCTGTCTCTTATTTGTCACGTCCATGTAGGTAGCTCTAGCCGGAAATGCATAGTTAGCACGCAGCTGTGCAAGTACAGTCTTGGAACAAACTCTTACCATCTTTAGCTACTTAAATTGGCTCTTTATGTAAATGTGTACAATAATATTTGGCTATTTATTGTTGAAGTTTGGGCTAAACCCATTCATTTCTAATAACCAATCAAGCAAAACTATATAATTTTAAATATAGTAACTTTTCTTACACTTATGGAAATTACAGCCCATTATCATCCGGGTTTGAAAAAGAAATCACAGGCTCTCTGGTTATGTTCCCTAAACCAGCACTTCTTAAAGTGGGGTTTAGAGGAGCCCAGGATACTGACCCAAGGAGTAGATCCAGTACCTCCTGCTTTAAATTCTGCAAACACATTGTGCTCGTTGTTGTGCCCAATGAACAGTTTATTAACCAGAAAAGAACAGATTTCTTATAAAGTTCTGGAAAAGTAGTTATACAGGCAGAGCTAAATAATACTGTAATGTGTGTGTGACCTGAAGTAAAGAGCATGATGCAGCAGTTAGAAACTCCTCAGCTTGTTGGCTTCAACCTGTGGCGCAGCTTGAGGGGAAAGAACAACTCAAGTTGGCTGCATGTTAACTGCTGGACTACGGGGATGCAGATGCTCATGCTGCTGTTTTGAGACCACAGACACCTGTGTTCTGCTAATTGTTTTGTTCAGGAATTTTGCTGCAAAGTGAGTCATGAGTCAGATTGTGGATGCGTGTACGCAGGAAAGAAAGACGTAGCGGTTGGTTGTGTTGAGTTTAGAAGTAATACAGCGTCTGCGTTTTACACACTGTTTAAGTATATACTTGCTAAGTATATTGCTTTTACACACTGACTGGATATTAATTTTGTGTTCGTGCAGTCTCACGATTCCTCCATCAATTACCATGTCCACCAACAAATATATTTCAGTTTATAAAGTGAGCAGATAGTGAAATATCAGGTTCAATGGACCGATATATGCTGCATGGTTGCTGTGCACTGAAGTCTTTTTTCACTCGCTTATAGAAAGCTGATAACGTGTCTTTGGTGTCTCTTGTGTGGAATATGGATGGAATTATGGTTTTCCTTAAACCGTTTGAAGTTTGACTTTACACCACAGCATCTGTAGCTTTTTGGCACTGCTTCTGCCTACAATAAAGGCTAAAGTTATAATGATTGGTTTCTCATGAGGCTTTCCCTTAATACATTGCCTGCTGGATATTGTGGGACCAGGTTGACATGGAGATCAGCGGAACTTGAGGTTTATTTAGTTATTTATTTGGGTTTTGTTTGTTTTTAAGTGAATTCAGTCAAAACTGAGACATATTGCAATACAGAATACTACATGCATGAGATGTAACTTAATGTTAATGCAATGCCCCAGGGAGTCATTATGGAAAACCTAGCAGAGCATAATTTATTTTTGCTGTGTGAAACTGTACCTGTAAGTGTTGTCCTCAGCTTGACCTACGTACTGAAACGGTTTGTCCTGAACCCTGTGTGTGGTTTGTTGTAGGAGCACCATCTCCAGAGGGCCATCTCGGCACAGCAGGTGTACGGAGAGAAGAGGGACAACATGGTAATCCCCGTGCCCGAAGCAGAGAGCAACATCTCCTACTACGAATCGCTGTACCCCGGCGACTTCAAGATGCCAAAGCAGCTCATTCACATACAGCGTGAGTTGGCAAGCATTTGGACCTAATATGAATGTTAATTAAGCAGAAGGGCAGTTAGTGAGTCCAGCAATAACAGGACTGCTCATGAATGCTAAAGCAAGTGTGTGTGTGTGAGTCAGGGTTGTTCGTGTTTCAGATGCACATAGGGTGTTTTTTGGAAGCCATCTGCCTCTTGCCTTTAAGCCCTCACTTTAAGGTTTTTCTTTGTGTGATGCCATTGTTATAGTAATTACGGAGGCTGTGTGAAGAGTGCAGGTTGTATAGTAATCACCATTTGTCCATCTGTCCACAAATTGTATTGGGGTATATTTTCACACTAGCTGTATTTCCTCATCTGCAAGCCCTTTTTTAAACTCTCTGGAAATAGTTATTCTGAATGTGCCCAGTTTTAAAACTCCCCCATAATCCCCACCCCACCGACCTTTTTTTCCCCTCTCCAAATTTACAAATCTAAAGAATAAAGCAAATTTCTCAGTGGCATCAAGCAGACAGTCTAAATGGAAACTAGCATAATAAACTGAATGTTGGAAAAAAAAAAAATCTAAACCTTATCATTCTTACTCATTGACCTTGGCCTATATTTAAGGTCACGTGGCTGAATAATTACAAAATATTTTTTTGAACTATGACTGTAAACATTGCATACAAGAAAGTGGCTTAATGCCTGCCTGTTCTTTTTGTCCACCCTTTGATGTCTTTAAGAGAAGGCAGTCCCAAAATGATCATTTTCCTTTTCCTAAAAAATAAATAAATAAGACCTAGATGCTGACCCTTTAACCAATTGAAAACGGCAAAGCTCTGGTATTAAGACTTCATATATTGTGGAGGAGAAAATATGAAGAGGTTAGAGGTACTATCTTCTTACGTATGATTTTATCTCATGCAATTTAAAAGACCTGTAAGTATGTGTAGATTGATATTGATTTCTTTATCATTCTCTGCGTGCTTATTTAGTTTTGTCTAGTTGAAAATCCCCAGGGTTACTGCTATGTGTAATGAGTTTTCTGTGCTTTTCAGCAGCATGTCCTGAAAAGCATTTAAATGCGGTGCAGTGTTCTCCCTGGGGGAGCTTGTTTATCATACTGATGTGTAAATATATCCATCAGGGAAAATGATTGTTTTATTAAACGTTTTCATGATGTGTTGAGGTGCTTGGGGTTTACAGCGGATAGTTTTCTTTGCTGCAATTCCTTTTTGTTTAAGGGGCCGACCAAATGTATTTGAATGCAGGTCTGTCCAGTTTACTGTTCGTTATGAGTAAACACTGGTAGTTGTGGCGTGGCTGCAAACCTTGTTAAGCATTAGGATCGTGCTGTATAAAAGAATCATCATGTACTGAATAGAGCTTTAGTTCTGTTAGTTTGTTAGCCTCCAGTTTGTTATGCTCATGTGTGCGTACAGGCCTGTGTCTCTGGCCTGAATCCATGTATGCATTACTAATTGGAAATATCCTGCTGCTGAAGGGTAATCTTAACACACACCCCAACTACAGCTTTCTGGGTTTGTCAGTTCACCACTGTAATGAAATGAACTAGGTGTAGGTGTGTTGATAAATATAGTATACCTATTGATACATTCTTAAACTACTCTGTTTTATAATGTATTCTGGAAATGTGGTTATTCTCTGTCTGGGAGCTCTCATGGTTAGTTCAGTGTGCTTCCTTAATCCCTTTGAGACATGCAGCGGATACTTGTGTTTGTGTGTGCTTGCCCTTGTCGTCATTTTAGCTAAGGCTTCCAAAGAAAACATTGAAAAAATGACACGTATGAGGCGGAAGTTATTGAATTTGTTGTTAAGCACAGAGTGAAACCTTTTAGTGAAAACTTAACTTTTTTTTTTTTATTATTATTATTTTTTCTTTCTTTCTCCCCCTCATTGTATAGCTTTCAGCCTGGATGCAGAGCAGCCGGATTATGACCTGGACTCTGAGGATGAGGCGTTTGTGAACAGGCTGAAGAAAAAAATGGAGGTTGGGGCGCTGCAGTTCGAGCAAATGATTGACCGGCTAGAGAAAGGCAGTGGCCAGCAGGTATTACCATTTGTAACATCTTACAATAAGTTTCAAAACTTTTTCAAAACACTTTTTGAAGCCAGTAATTAAACATTCACTGTAGGTTATTGTTGTTGAGATCAGTCTTGTTTTTGTGTTCTATTTAGTAGAAAGTTTTAAAAATGTTGGCTTACCTGTTAACTATAGTAAAATTTGAAAGACAAAACTAAAGAAAAGTTTTTTTTTTTTTTTTTTTTTTTTTTTTTATTTTTTTTTATTTATTATTATTTGTCGGGTTTTCGTGTGTGTTCTGTTTTTTCCCCCCCTTATTGCTTGGTGAAATTCCTAAGTACTTATCCCATGACACTGGCTTTTCAGCTGGTGACTTTGCAGGAAGCAAAGCTCTTGCTTAAGGAGGATGATGAGTTGATCAGGGAGGTGTTTGAATACTGGAGCAGGAAGAGGAAATCGTGTAAATCTGGATCACTTGCATCAGTAGTCAAGCAGGAGAAGAGGGATTGCTCCAACACCAATGATCCCTATGTGGCCTTTAGGCGCAGGACTGAGAAAATGCAGACCAGGAAGGTGAGTGTCCTGAGACTACTCTTAGTCTTGTAAGTTAATTGAAAATATACACTCATTTATTCTAAACAGCATGGACCATTAACAAGAGGTATCATAAAACTTGTGCTCTGTATTTCACTTTGTTTGCAAATTAAGTGAAAGGACTCGATTACTTTGCATCTTCTCAAATACCTTATCCTGCATTTCAGAATGTCAAAATTATAAAGAATACAAAAACATTTTCATAGAAAATTCACAAATTTCCTCAGTCCGTAAGTACACGCGGTGATGAATAATTTCTATTCCTGGTTGCTTATAACAGAACCGTAAGAATGACGAAGCATCATATGAGAAGATGCTGAAGCTGAGGAGAGACCTGAGCAGAGCCGTCACCATTCTGGAGATGATCAAGAAGCGTGAGAAGAGCAAAAGAGAGCTGCTGCACCTCACACTGGAGATTGTGGAGAAGAGGTATGACCACACAATAGTAGATAGCATATTTGCTTGTGCATGTTTCCAAACAAATGATGAGCAGTTGGCAGAGTGAGCATCACACTGAACGTCACTCTGTCTACCAGTGAGCGTGAACTTAACTTGACAATGTGAAACTAGGTCCAGCTGCTGAATTTAAAGGGGGATTGTGTTCGTAGGCTAACACAGTAGAATGTGCTATTTGACTGACTTCATATTTTCAGTAACTTGGTATTAACAGTTACTTTAGGAATTAATTACTGCTCTGTTCCATGTGGGTGTAAAAGGAGGAGGTGTTGATATCTGTAGTAATAAGCTCTGCATCCACCACAAAAGCACATAAGTAACAAGCTTCATGGTAGTTCCTAACATGGCACATTATGTTTGTGTCTTTGACACAAAGTCACCAAAAAGTTGACCTACCCATCCGCTTGAACTGCGGTCTTTCTCACAACAATCTATTTCTGGCTAGGTTGTGGTTTTTTCTTTTAACATGTTACACAAGATGACCAGTGTGTGTCTGCTGTGTGTAGTAAGCATTAGAGTTTGATGGCTGTGCTGCTCTACACTTCGTTTTGCTTGGTTTAGTTAAAGATTTTGGGTAACATGTTCCTGATACCGAAAGGGGAGTCGATCATCCATGCACGCCAATTAATCTGCCTAAAGCGTAAGAAAAGTTTTATAGCCAACCAAGACCCACCTTTGCTGGCATGTGTAGTGTGGCAGGATTCAGAAGCACTGTAGTTAGTCATACCACCAGGAATTGGAATGCTAATCCAAGCGTTTAGTTTGCATCTATAACTAAAAATGAAAGAGGTGAATGGTCATGTTTGCATTGACTTGATATTTTAATCATAGACATTGATATAATACAATGATGTTTGGCCATAAGAGGGTTATTAGAATTAAGGTGAGCTCTATGATGTATATCTCCAGGAACAGCATGCCTGACTTTGGTGCTGATGTCATGGCGGAAGCACTGGCCATGGCCAAGCCCATTTACAAGATTCCCATCATTCCCCTACCCAGCAGCAGTCAGTACCGGCACCAGGACCATGTTGAGCTCAAGGATTATAGGACTAAGGTGAGGGTTTATCTGATCCTACTGCAGTTAAACCTGGGTAATGGATATTGCAGTGTCCATGAAGTAAATGTTTTAGGGCTATGAATCATAGTTCCATAGTTTAGAAGTAACAGAATGACAATGTCTTCACATCGTTTGCTATGAAGCAAACTTACACAAGTGTTCTGTTTCAGCCCGAGAAGCCTGAGGTGGTCCGGACAAAGAGGAAGTATGAGAAAAAGCCCAAGATCCAGCCATTCTCCACTCCCCAACAGTCTGGCTCCCATTTATTCAACCTCAAAGACCTCAACCAATATGACTTTCCCAGCTCAGATGAAGATCCTTTCTCACAGGTAGGAGCTTGTACAAACTGAGTGCATGCATTATTGCATGAAGTTTTCATGTGCATTTTCCTTAAGACATCTACATGAACTGTTGTGCTACTGGTTTCCTCTGAACACACAATACACTTTAAATTATTTATACTGTTTGTTTTTTTTTGTTTGTTTTTTTTCCCCCTTGTATAGATGCATTCTGGGTCATCAGAAGCTGAGGAAGAGAATGACCCTGATGGAGCTTTTGCTTTCAGGAGGAAAGCAGGCTGTGTTTACCACTCTGTATGTCCCACTCTTCTCTCTCTCCCCCCCCCCCCCCTAGTTTTTTTAATCTTTTGCTAGTTTGTTAATCATTTGTCAAGGCTGTATTCAAATATCACCAGGAAAAGCATTAATATAAGCTGCAACTCATCCCATGTATTGACATCACTTTAAGATAACCTGCATCTCCCCCCAACCCCCCCAGGCTCGTTTGGATCAGAGGGGAGGCTGGCCCTGGTGTAGTGAGGATGAGGGCGGGTCAAGTGATCCACGATTCCGATATTCTCTCACCAGCCTTTCAGCACCTCGCCGCTGTTTGGGGTTGGCACGACGTCGGGTGGGACGCGGTGGAAGGCAAGTCTCTCTGAAACAAATGATGCGTTTCCACCACAGGAGCCTTTTAAAAAAACTTTTTCAAACAGTGGCATGCTGCTCAAAGGGGGGGGGAAAGACTTCAATTGTATGACTGTCAAATATACCTGGTGCTAAATTCTGTGTTACAAATGTTAACAATAAGATTAATATTAATCGGATCTTTGAGCTCATCCTGCTCTGTTTATTGTTGTTCGACTTGTGCCACATGTTAAAATGTCATGTCTTGTCATGCAAACATTATTTTACATAATGGCCACAGTTCCTTCAGTGTTGTGGAAATGCGAACTAGAATGTATGTTTCTAGTTCAGGATAGCACCAGAAACCTTTACTAACTCAAGTGCTTCTTTCCTAATGTGTAATTCTTGTGTCTGTGATAAACAGAGTGCTCTTGGACCGGGCCCACTTGCATCTTGACAGCATTTTCCACAGCCTAGATTCCCATGTGGAAGGGGATTTGGCAGTTTCTGCTTCTCCTCCTCTTCCAGAAAGCTCCTCTCATAGCAGTACCTTCTTCTCCACCTCGTCATCACGGACTTCTACTTCCTCACCCGACCTGAGGCAAATCCTACAGAACATTAAGGCATGCCGCTGGAGACACTTTAAACCACGGACACTAAAAAGCCAATCGGACACGAGGGGTCGCTTGTCCCATTGTGGTCTCCGAGGCTTCAGTCGCTCCTTAACCACAGCGTTGGGATCAGGCATTAACGCACCAAACAGAGGAGCTGCGACTATAAATTCTTCACTGGGTGAGTTTGTATGCATGTCCTCACATACACAAGCTCCACTGAAACACACTGTTTCAGTTGTTCCCTTTAACACCTTTCTTGGAGAAGAATATCATAAGTTTAAGCAATCTGCTGTAACAGTATCTAATAATAGGCCATTAAACTAGTGGTTTCTCATTTGTAAAGTTGTTAATCTCCTTTTCCTTTGACTCCATGTGTAGGCATACCTGGAGAGGAGGAAGAGTGTGTGGGTTGAAAAATTAATTTGTGCAAATTGTCTGGTGCTTGGTCGTGCTGTGGTATCTTGGGAGGCTATGACTAGCAAACCCACCTGCAACCTCGCATCTTTCTTTTGTGTGTTCACACCCACATCAGCATTGTGATTTATGGGTATATGAAAAATGAAAGTGGAAATAGTTTGATTATGAATGAGTAAAGGAGAGGGGAAAATAGATTATGCTTTTGGGTTTTCTCCCTAACCTCAGAAGCACAAGCTCAAGTCTTGATTTCACTTTGAACATGAATTTCTTTAAACAGGTGTGTATAATAAAACACTTTTATATGAGATTGTAGGCAATCTGATAATGCTAATGAGGTTAAAGGGCTCCATTTCCACGGTTATGAAGAGTTGCATCAGATACAGAGCATGAACTGTCAAAGTGAATGGAGTTGTTGGTCCACATGATGAAGCTAAGCTGATAGATGTTGGAGAACTGTTGCTCTGAGTTAATTAGGTCACAGCTGCTTATGCTTGTTTTAAAAATAAGAGTACATCAGTGTGGTGCTTTCCATAAATAAATTGTGCAGTGGTTTAGTGCAGCTTTGGCTTAATGTGCCACTTTAAATACTTTACCATTTTTCTTCATTTCATATGCACAATAAAACAGCTGGCCTAGTAGATGGCTAATGAACAGGAAGACTGTTATCAATTAAGAGGATAGGAGAATGAACACGGACATGCTGGATAACACACTTTGACAGTAATATTTATGCTTTCTGCTAATGATTGTCATGTTTGTGTTTCAGTGTTCACAGCAGAACAGTTCCAAGAGCACCAGGAACAGCTGGCTCTCATGCAGAAACAACAGCTGGAGCAGATCCAACAGCAGGCCAGTGACATCACACAGGTGTGTGTGTGTGCGCAAGTGAAAGACTGACAAGGTAGGCATTGTTTTTCTTTTTCATGTAATGACTTTCTTTTCTTTCATCTTTAGTCTCAAGTCTCCGCGTCTAAGACGCTGGATTCAGCCACTGCCCAGTTTGCAGCTTCTGCTCTGGTCACATCTGATCAGCTGTTGAGCCTAAAAGTCAAAGAGGATGGCGTTGTAGGAAGTGGAGTCAATGGCATCCTCCAGGCCTCAGGTGAGAAGTATGGACAAGCATTTCTGGAAATTGCTTTCTTAAGTAGTATTTATTTTCTTTGTACATTCTTTTTTTGCAACATTTCTATAAAAAATTAATACAAGCGATACAATACCGTTTGATTGCATGTCCACATTAGTTGTTACAGTAATCTATAGGCGTGTATGAGCGGAGTCGCCATGAACATGGACAGCTCAATCTGGATTATGTTTGACATTAGCACAATATCGAAGTGGCACAGCATATTTTGGTGCAGACATCAGAAAAAAAATTGATTGTTTGGATGGCATTTGCTGCTGTCACTACTACCCTGACGCACCTTTATTCTGGTTTTCATTCTAAAGGTTTATGAAGTACAGTTGACAAAATGAGGTTAATTGGGCAAATTGTCATGTCCATAAATGAGATTTGAATTCAGCATGCGTGCGCTGATTACAAAAGGATTTTAGTGGCTGTTGAAACACAACCATTCACCTGGTGTCTGCTAATTATTATTACTTGTAATTATGCGGTCATTATCTTATTTTGTCAACTGTGTTAAATCTATTCCAGGAGTTTATAAGGGCTTACAACACTCTACTACATCTGCTTCAATGCTCACAAGCCCATCGCCAGTGACCATGGCCTCCGCTCCTGCTAGCTTACCTGCTTCTAACAGTTCGAACTCCACCACCACTTCTATCCACAATACACACAATGTGCTCAGTAATCACGGGAACAGTACTGCCAACTCCGCCCCTCAGCTTCTGATCGGCAACAGTCTGCGTCTGAGTGTTGCCACGCCCCAGATCGCCAGCCTCAACTCTCGCCATCTTTCCAGAAGTCTTGGTGGTGTACCACCTGCTGCCTTAAAACTCGCAGCCGCTGCTAGCAATTGCCAACTTCCCAAAGTCACCACTGGGTGAGTGCGCATACACGCCACATGATTTGATTCATTCAAACTATAGATTGTTTTAACCTTCCTTTTAGCATGCAAATTGCCAGAGTAAGAAAACAAACTTAGAAATACTGATTGTGTGTTTGTCCTTTTTCTCAGGGAGAATCATGAGCAAGAGAAGCAGTCCCTCAACAGTATAGCAGAAAACACAGTTGCCATGGAGGTGACGTAGTAACCGTTGCCTGGGCGATCTTTCCCTGCCCACTACATTCTTTTGGTGCTGTGCACCAATCACTTTTGGGAATGCAAAGAGACAGCCGGTTTCCACAGCAACTGTCGGGCCTTGACAGCAAATCTCATTTTTTCCCCCTTTTAATATATATTCATTATTGTTAGAGAAAATTCATATGTAAATTATGAATATGGCAAATATTCAATGTACAGTAACTGCATATTTGTATAAAAATCCCTCCTCCACCCCACCAAAATCTTGTATATATGTTACTTGAATCCAGATATGTTCACTTGTGATGTTTTGCACTTGGGAAATATGGTAATCTTAAAAAAAATAAAAAATAAAAATTAAAAAAAAAAAAAAAAAAAAGCAGAAGGGGAGGAAAAAAAATAATGGTGAGTGAGCGTTAGCTGTGTTGCGAGCGAGAGTACTGAGTCATTGCATTGTGCATGGTGAGGAAACCTGCTGTTTTACCTATTTATTGTGCTGTGTTTACACTTTTCTTTTTTCCATGAACACTGTACCGTCATTTGTTCCCGTGTTGTAGGTGTTTGGGTAGCTACAGGTGTGTGTTGTGGGTTTTTGTTTTATTTTTGTTTTGTTTTGTTTTTTAAATATACTTTGTGAACAGCATCAGGTTCTTCATTCTCCATTTCTGATGGGTCTTTGCAAATCATACGAGTGCAACATTTTTGTTTTGTTTTTAAATGTATCCTGTTGTCTTTTAAATTGTTTATCCCCTTTGTCTTCTGTTGCCTGTTGATTTTGTTTAGAATGGGCTATGTGGGTTTGTCACACGGAGGGTTTGGTAATGGTGGGTGGGGTGGGGTGTAGGAATCTTCCATTTAACTAATAATCCCGAAAAAAGTGATAGACAGGTCATGAAGTCTTCACTCGGAAGCATCTGTGGCTTCCACCTCAACTAAGCACTGTTTTGATTTTTTTTTTTTTTTTTTTTTTTGTTGACTTAAGTAATTATTGCTGCTTTTGTATAATTTCAGTTCCTTTTTCATACTCTGAAATATAGCATACCCCTCCCATAATAGTTTCTTTGTACAAGAGACAATTATTTTTGTATCTTTTTTTTGTGTTTTGTTTTGTTTTTTTTGTTTTTTTGTTTCCGTTCTTGTGGTGAAGCGACTTTGTGCTTCGCGTGGTGGAAGACTTTGTCCTTGTCAGTACCCTTCACTGATGAGTGAATGCCGGTGACTGTCCATTCTTGCTGTTCCCGTGTCATTATTTCAGCTAAACGGCACGTGAGACATGGAAGGAGCGGGAGGAGTCATCCAGCTCCAATCTCCAACAGACTCCAGACTATTTCATTTCCTAAAACCACAAGTTAAAAAGGTGTGCCTTCCTTTGGGAATATGCTTCTTCATCTCTTCCATGAAGAGGATGGCTCTCGGGCAAGGCTGCAGTTCTGTGGTCCTGTGTTGTCCAGAGCCCGGATCTCCATACTCAATCCACTGGCAGAACTGAACCACCATCTAGTCCAACCTGGTGGCTGACAGAATTAAACTATTGCGGAAAAAAAAAAAAAGAAATCATATTGAAAATCAAGAGGGGAAAAGATGAGACCATTCACACAGAAATCTGATAATAAAGCCCAGGTTATTATATGTGATCAGAGGTCTTTGTGTGCCTTTGTGTTTGTTTGTTCAAACATGAGTAAATGAATGCTGGTTGGTAGTTGCTTTCAAGATTTACATTTTAATTCTGTCGCACTATTTTGCACACACGCGCTTCATTTTTTTATTTCTTGTCAGTGACCACTGTATCCTGTTCTGGGGTGTGACAGACGCTGAGCCTATCCCAAGAAGCCCGAGAGCGAGATGGGAATACACAGCAAACCATCTATGGCAGGACTTCATGGGCATTCATACATTTAATGGTAGAAGTCCACAGACAGAAGTATATATTTACTTTTATTTTTATGGATATCAAGTATTTGTAAAAAGCTCACCGATGTAGTGAAACTCCCTATGGACAGCAAAAATGAGCTGGTCTCTTAAAACGGGTCTAACCTGGGTTTCTGACCATGTGTCCAATATCGTACTGCCTTGATGCTTATTAACTTTTTGTTAATCTGTTATTACGCTCTGCACATAAATACATGATGGTTGCATTGAACACATGATCGAGAAAGCAAAACATTCTGAAATGACTAAATTGCTGGACAGATGCGCTGTTTAGTGAAGTTGTTTGATATATATTTAATCTCATCTTAATTTTGTGTGTGATGTGACGGGATGGAGCTGGTGTTGGTAATGTGTTAGGAAATCTATATACATGCTATAAAGTTTACTGCTGGAGGAAAGGCGAGGAATGCTGGCAATATGCTGTTCCATTTAAAAGGAATAATGATCATTTCTATGGTGACTAACTTATGTCATGGAATAAATGTCATTTTCCTAACCGCTGATTTCCTAGCAGTCCTGAACTTGCGCATGAGGATGTTAACCGTGCAGCATGTTACCATGGCGATGTAACCCACTAAAAATTGAACCACCATTGTGAAGGAAAAAGTCTTTGAAAGATGCAATTTAGCTCAGAGATGGCGATCTACCCAATGTTTGGTTTTGTGAGACAAGACCTTGAGGTCACGTTAGAACCCTGGACCGCTGGCACTACCTGTAGTGCAACTGAGCCACCATCACGCTTTCTCATCTCAAAATAACACTGCTGATAGAAGCTGTCTCCAAAGCAGCAGTCTAATTACTTTCTCAGTTTTTATTGAGTTGAAATGTAAACTGTCTGGAAGGCAGAATGAAACAGTCACTTAAATGGAGCCTATAATCACCTTCCTCCTGGCTAAATTCAACAGTTAATCATCGTCCTCCTGTCCTGGAGTCTGTTTCCTCCCCATTTCAGCTCCCAGCCTGTTTTGCTTCTTGTCTGTTGTGTCCCTTTGGAAGCTTTAAACATGGCATCTTCTCAGCTCGTAGGAATGGGTAGCAGTCATCAGTTGCAAAGCATTTGCCACTAAATAAAATACGGTTTCCAGAAATTAATGATGATACAGCATGATATAAAGAGGGCTCAAAGGCCTCTATAGTTCAACTGATGGATATGAAAAGCTAAGGTGCTCTGTACTTTTAAGCCCTTAATCATTTTAAATCCAAAGTGCTGGAGTAAAGCCCTGCAGCAACAGAATGTGAGCTTGTGTGGAAACATGAAGGAAAAATAGTGATTTCTTTTGAAGTGTCTTTTTAGGAGGTTTTTTTTCCGTCATCGGATTCTGATTAGTTGCAGATGTACCATGCGTACTTTCATTATTTTTGAGCAATTGTTTAAGAAACTTGAGTGTATATTGTGCACCTTTATCTTAAATGTGTGTACCTGCATAGAAACATGCTTTAGGTTGTACTTCTCAAAGCTTATGATCCCTGCTGAACCTTTGTATGTGTGTATTTGAGGGAGGGAGAGATACGACTCACTGTCATGATCACAGGAGATCCACTCCATGTGTTGGTCATATTTGAAGATAGTATTTCTTTATGAGCACTCAGAATGAGTGACCTCATCTCACACACACACAGTTATCTTATTATTTATTCATTATCATAGTCCCGATGGCCATTTTAGTGTTTTTTTTTTAATAAATAAAAGCCGCTGTCATTTTTGTAAACGTGGGGACGTTTGGTTTCTCGCCGCAGGGTCGAAACTGTCCGATATTTCTATCCTTGTGGAGCCGTTTGGTCCTCACCAAGATATAAAACATGACCCACACACATACTGACTATTTCTTCAGCTGATGAACAGTTCTCCTGGAGGGTTTGAAGGTCACTACTGCCAAATGTCTGCCTGAAGCAGAGAAAATCATCATTGGTGTAGGCCTGTCTCAGCAAAATGTCAGCACTGGGGCGCTTGATGAGTAGAAATCCTATAAAAGTTGATCTGTTTCATTATTTAACTAATGAGCTGAGCTGTGTGTGACTCATGCGCCAGAGTATTTTTTGCTTTCTTGTTTTTCTCTCTCTCTCTCTCTCTCTCTCTCTTTTTAATAACCAGTGGACTCTAGAACCATATACATTTGGTTCCTGTTGCTACTATAAGTCACGATTTCTTTTAACAGAGGCAGGTGACAAACGGATACTGATATCAAGCTTAACAAGGTGGATTTAAGTCTGTTGGCTCAACGTGAATCAAATACTGCAAGACATAATAGATCGGTGAACTACACTGTAGTAGTTGATATGACTGTTTATACACCATAAAAGTTCCTGTGAATGAGAATTGATAACATAGTCAAAACGAATGTGTTATTAGTAACCTGTGCTTCAAGAACGGTATTGTGGTATAAACATTATACATGTTAAAATAATGGAAACCAACTGAGGCAGTTGCTGCTGCTTTCATACTGTACAGTTCATGTGATTGGGTGATCTTTGGCCAACTCATTAGCTGAATATGTATGTTTTGTAGTCACTTGCGTGTCACGGAGACTCTATGGTTTCGACTGTGTTAGCGTAGACGCACTGAGTCACACTGTCGCTTCAGTTCCGAGCTCTCAGCATGCTGCTTGATCTGAAACATGATGAGCGAACAGCAAGCCGGGATTAAAGAGGACAAGCCTGAAGTGGTGTGTGTGAGTGTGTGTGTGTGTGTTTACCAGTTCTACCTTTCCTCATGAGCTTGGCTAAACCTGCTGTACAGCTCTGAGTCCCTCTGACCAGCTTGACTAAAATGGTAGCCAGCTAAACCTGGCTTAGACCAACCTGGCCAAACTCAGATTTAAGCTGATCTAAGCTAGGGTTAAGGTTAGAGATTGGTGTTACGGTTAGGCCTCCCATATGGGAAAAAAGAAAGAGTTCTACCTCTGTCTCTTCTAACACTGGAGGCTCCTTCCAAAAATGCTAAATAAACTGTGATTAACGTTGTAGCTGGAACCAGACTTTTAAGATAGTCCCAAGAGAGAGATGGAGGAGAGGAGGATGTGATGGATTTGCTCATTCTTTTAGTCAGAAAACACACAAAATAAAGATAAACGCCGGAATAACGTCCATATCACATTATGACAATCTCACTGCGCATGAAAAATGTTGTATTAATGGTGTTGTTGCTTGTTTTGTACATGGCAGATACTAATCTGCTACAATGCTTACATATAGCCCGTACTGATATTAATGAAAGGGCGCTCTTGAATTTGAAATGTCTTTGTCAATAAACACTGAAACTTCCAATAACGAGTCAACAAGCCAACAAAAGCGCTCTGAATCTGTGCATAAAGAAATGACTTGAAGCAGTCAGATACAGAATCACACAGAAGCAGGAAAGTGTGAAGTAAACGCCTTGGTTTGGAACTATCCAATTTTTCCAGTCCGGGTCAGGGGTACCATCTGATCGATTAGAAGCTGAGCTGTGTTGCTGCTGAGGAGTCATTCTATTACGGAAAATGGGAATGATTCGGAAAATTATAAGCCAGTTTTCTCAGTGTTATTTATCTCAATAACATTAATGATATGTATAATGGATATTCTTTATAACTATCTTTGTAATACAGCTATGTTAAATTCTTGAACGTATAAAAGTGTTCATGGGTTTTTTCCCAGCATGTTAGGCAGTAGTACTACAAGTCACAGGTTTATATTAAAGGTCCGCTATGTAGGATTTAGGGGGATCAGAAAAGGAATATATGCAGTATGGAATATAGTATTTGTAAGTATGTTTTCATTCGTGTATAAATTACCTGGCGACCTGCCCAGGGTGTACCCCGCCTCTCGCCCGAAGATGCTGGGATTGGCTCCAGCTTCCCCGCGACCCAGACGGATAAAGCGCTATAGATAATGGATGGATGGATAATTACCTGTAACAATCAATCATTGTGTTTTTGTAAGCTTTGAACGAGCCCTTTATATCTACATAGGAAGCAGGTCCTCTTATACGGAGCTGCCATGCTGCGCCACTACAGTAGCCCGGAATGGACAAACCTCTAGAGGGCGCATTCTGCGTTTCACGTTTTTACAAGTGAAGAAGAAACGAACCATTCTCAACCCTGGGAAAATGTCTTCAGCAGGGTGAATTTCATATTATGTGGCGCATGTTGCGTCAACAAAAGGCTACAATTTAGATTTACAAAAATGCTGCATTTGCCAAACCTGTCAGTGCTCCTGACTCTGACTTTGTGTTAAAACACTGGCTGAGACATTTTCATTAATGATCCAGTGGAGCGGATCAATGTTTCATGCAAGCTCTACACTGAGAAGCTGGACAGACATTGGGACTGATGGGTAAAGAGAAACTGTGCAGCAAGTATAAACAGAGCTGCCACCAATTCTAACAAGAAAATCTTAACATAAAAAGGGAAAAAACCCCGAATATGACCCTTAAAAGCCTAGTGTATTTGGTGGACAGAGCAGCTTGATGCTCAAAGTGATAAAAAAAACCCACATTTTTATCTTATATTTTTTTAAACACAATCAGTGGAAAGGTTTGGATTTATGAGCAACTAGCAGAGTGTATAAGCTTACTTTATAAAGCTGTTAGAAAATTAAAATAAGTGCATGTCTGCTCTGCACTCTGGTCCATGTTGCACATAACGATAAACTGACTTTTTTTTGTAGAGCCAAGTATTATACAGATTTAGACCTAAATAATTAGTCTTCGCAGTTTTATTATTGACATGAGAGGAAAACATCCATCGAATTACTTTAAATGTCTGCTTAAATTAGAACACAAAATACACAAAATGCAATATTGTCAAGGTCCCTCATGGCTTTACCCCTGGGTGACATTTATTCACGTTTGGTCTGATAAAAGCAGTCTGAAAAAGCAGAAGAACTTTGTTTTTCGGGTGTTTCCCATATCATCATAGCAAGTGATGAAATTCATAAATGCTATGGTTAAACCACATACAGTATGTTGGCACCTTTCTATAACCATAATCTCAAACACTTTGGTCCAGTGTTTACTTTAAGTTCCAGAAGCCCACAAAAGAGAGTAATATCTTCCCAGATGCATCTCGCGATAAGAACAATCATAAATCCAGTGAGATGAATGACGTGTGCTCAGTTTCTGTCAGACTGGATTTAAGTAATGCTGCTTTACTTTTGGTTTATGTTGCCAAAAGACTTTTCGCTTTTCTCCGGACGCTGTTACTCCTCTGAGAGAGAGTGAGTAGCATGCAACGATGAAAATGATGAAGGCTGAATGTTAAGCGGGTTTTGAAACAGAGGATACTTTTCATTTTCACTCTGTGTGTGTCTGAAAGATTTCTTTTTCCTAACATGAATAGGTCCTAAACTATCAAACTACATTTGAAGAAGATTACATGGACTGAGGGTCAACGGTCATTAAATAATGGCCTTATAATAACGGGAGCCGCCAATAAGAGTAGTTCTGTTTCTACATGTGTGAACATCAGAGCCACGCAGCAAAGGTTAGCCCTTTGCATATCACAACCCTAGGAACAGGATGCGAAAAAATATGAAATTCGAGTGCGGCATTTGGCAACGTTAGTTGGCATCCAGAGAGGGGATTTGCATGCACCTGTTCAAAGAGGGAGAGAGAAGAGAGGTTTGATCATCGTGAGGGCTTACACACAGAGCTTCTGTTTGCCATGCACCTGCCTAGCTCTCATTTAGCGAATGGGCAAGGGAGAGGGTGGAGGGAGGGATAGAAGATGGGGAAAAGTAAGAGATGGAGGGTTGGGGTAGACGCTCTGTCTCCACTGGTTTTTAAGCAAGTAGATATACAAAGCAACAAAGAAGCTCTTTGTGAGATTAAAGGGATGGAGAACAGAAAAAACTGCTCTTCCTCTAGGTACCACTCCTTGTGTCTATTTTCTCTCTTACTCCAACTTACTGCCAGCCTTTCCGCACTCTTGTCTTGTCTTGTCTTGTCTTCTTGTCTGATGTTCTGTTCTGGGCCTTTGGCCCATCTACATGCATTTCTGAGACAGTACTGATCTGCTTAATCATATATTTACATAAATAAATTGTTGTAGGACCTCTGACAGACTGGCTTTACCCTCTTTTGGATGGTGGTGTTGCTATGAGAGACGAGGAAGAAAAAATCGATCTGAAGTAATTTGGTGAACAACCATGTTCTTCTGATCAATACATGGATCAATGAGAAGCGTCTTAGTGAGAAAAAAACCAGACTTGAGGATCATCGCTGGAACTGGATATTCTACTGTTCCTTCAGAATCAGTCTTCTCATTAATATAAAACCTCTTTATTCTTTGGAATCGGTTGTAATTGAAAGTAGACGTTCGTCTCCTTTCCCATGTTGAATTAGAGGAGGTAGCTGGTGGCAAATACTTTTCTTTTAGGTTTCCTGTAATGAATAAAGGCAGCTGTGTTTTTCTATGTTACATTGTGGTAATAATGTTAGCTGTCAGAGATGTGCTGTCTGTGCTAATAACCCATAAAATAAACATCGCCACCAATTCTCTATAATAATATAATAATAATTTATTGCTGTTTTTTACTCCTGTGCAATTCAAGCAGTTGAACTGCTAAATGCACTGTCGCCTCACAGCAAGAAGGTCCTGGGTTCGATCCCCGGATCACCTTTCTCTGCGAAGTTTGCATGTTCTCCCCGTGCATGCGTGGGTTTCCTCCGGGTACTCCGGTTTCCTCCCACAGTCCAAAAACATGCAGATTAGGTTAACTGGCTACTCTAAATTGCCCATAGGTGTGAATGTGAGCGTGTGTGGCTGTTTGTCTGTG
>JAQQZR010000006.1:12777300-12807280 GCA_030068235.1 Notoglanidium macrostoma | reverse complement strand
CTGGCGACCTGCCCAGGGTGTACCCCGCCTCTCACCCGAAGATGCTGGGATTGGCTCCAGCTTCCCTGCAACCCAGATGGATAAAGCGCTATAGATAATGGATGGATGGATGGAACTGCTAAATGCTGATGATTTAATTAATATAACTAGCTTATGTAAAATTATATCAGTGTACATATTTTGACCAAACCCCTTGAGCATCAACAAGTGTGTAGCAACTATGATACCAATACTTTATGAATACAATACAGACATGTCATTATAAAATTATCATCCATTTTAAAGCAAGAGAAAATCAGATATTCTTCAAATCCAACCTTGTTCTATATAGGAACGGATCATGACACCCTTTGCCACATCATGTCTAAAAAACCCGGACACGTAAATGGAGAATAGATCTAAGTGACCGTGCAAAAGAAAAAATGGGAGCTTTTCATGTTGACAAGAAGAAACCTGTTTAATCCTTGAATTTCAGTGATGATTTTCCAGTCGAAGTCACCATATTTGTAAATTACATAAATTGCTCAACTTACTTCAGAAGGGAATACAAATAAAAGAGGCTGTGATCCATGTGTACTTCCCACCACACTCCAGACCTTTCTTAAATTGATATTTCCTGATATATACATATATTTATCTCATATTCACCCCCTCTTTCTGTTCTGGAGCATTTTGAAAGCACAGAAGCCTAGCAGCTCTTCATTTAAAGATTTCATGTGGGTCGAAAACTGTCTCTCTTTTGCGAATGTTAATAATACGTGCCGCTTAGATAAACTTCCCAGTTGTTCCATAACATCAGCACACACATGTTAGCTAGTTAATTAACATCTGTTTAAACATCTAACATCTACAGGATCCGCTGCTGGCTGCTTATTGAAGATGTATTGTATATAGTTGGTGTGTTAAGGCAGTCAATTGTTAATAAAAATGAAAATGAATCTTGTAATGAAGCATAGACATATGCAGTCAGTCCCTTATTCGATCCTCAGAATGGCATATAGTCTATGATGTCAGATGAAACTGAAGGATAAGTAAGCTACACATTAGTAGAATCTGGGATATCACAGAGGCTGGAGATTTCTGACTTATAATTTCTGACTAATTATCACTGTAGTTGGAAAGTTAACATTCAGTGCTGATGGTCTAAGAGTTTAATGAACCACTTGAGCTCTGCAGGAAGTCCTTGACATTTTCTGACTTCATTCTTCGGCACGGGTTATCAGCTCTTTCCTAAAGTGAATCGAGCCAAATCATATTACGCAGAAAAATCACATGAGTCTGACCTTCCTGTATTAGTAACTATCATACAGAAGTGTCCTCTCGATAACCTACTTGCAAGAGGGTGGAGTTCACTGTGGTTTGCTATCTGTGTGGGAAAGAGAGTACTCTGGGGCAATAGTTATTGACTGTGTGTCCTACAGAATTACTATTACTGCTCTCTGAGGATACAGATATTTAGATAGAATAGTTGGCATGGATTTATATAGATCCCACAGCATGACTCAAAGTGTCTATTTATAGAGGCTTTGTTATTCTTCCACTCCTCCACATGCACTCATTCATTTAAGCTCTCAAACTGAAGCTGTTGCGTGCGTGTGCGTGTGTGTGTGTGTGTATTTATGCGTGTGTGTGTTTGTGTATTTTTATACCCTTATGAGGACCAAAAGTCCTCACAATGATAGTAAGATCTGACAATTCTGGCCTTGTGAGAAATATTCAAATGTGATTTTTTTTTTTCCTAAACAAAAATAAGAATAAATAAGAGTCAAAATGTTTTCATTACTGGGGTTAAGGGTTACGTTTAGTTTTAGGTGCAGGAATTGCATTAATTAGCTGCATTAATAATGATGTCAATGGAAGGTCCTCACAAGGATAGTAAGATGTGTGTGTGTGTGTGTGTGTGTGTTCATATTTAATGATCTACACCTGTGAGTCTAATGAGGTATGAGTTGGATTCCCTACAGTCTTCACATCACACACACATATATGCACGCGCACACACACACACACACACACACACACGCACAGTCTCAGCAGGAACATTCTCTCTGTGGTACTCAGCTGCTCTCCCCACACCTTCCTATTCCCCATGCTCCTAAATCACATTACTCCAACGTCTTATACCCTCCAGAGGTTCCCTCATCCCTCAGTCTATGTAGTATAAAACAGCCTTGATTTCTATCATCTTCATGCATCCTCCCCTTCCACCTAACCCTTGGGTTAGGGTTGGGGTTAGACTCTATTATTAACTCTATAATCTTCCTCCATCTGATATGTGTTTGTTTAGGAATTACAGCTACCGCAATGTACAGTATCCCAATCAAACCAGACGTCCAGCTGGGCGGTCTAGCCATGGAGAACAGGTTTAAGAATGCAAACGGATCTTATTTGCATTTACTGAATGAGCATGAATGTAAGAGTTTTGCAGATTAGCAGATTTCATCACACATCGTATTCTTTCTTTAAGGATCTTCAGCCATTGCTAATTCATTCTCAATGTCAAATCATATATTAAATTTAGTAAGAAGTATTTTATCTTGCCATGCTCATGATATATGGTATGGTATAAATGAAATGGCTAGTATTACATAATGGATTATAGTCAGCTTTGTGACAGTCATGATTTTTTTTGTAAATTATATTTACGAAATCATTTTGTAGTTGAGACATTCGTGCTGGTTAGACTGCTCTGCATTCGGCCGACTCTCAGTGAGCGTGAGTGTTACAGAGCAGAATGTCAGTGTGCAAACTCACACAGTGAAAGTGTCAGTAGAGATGCTACACCAGAGGAAAGGCTACGTTCCCTCAGGTGCTACACTGCGCCCTCTATGGTAATAGCACGGTACTGAATGGAGAACCAGCTGTCAGTGCATATTTTAAAACAGAAGAATAGTCAGAGGTGGTGAAAATCTATAACCTCAATTTATAGGATAATTATTATCCAAATGCATTGAAATATTTATTCTTTTAACTAATGAAAAATTACAATTATGCAAGAAAGTTGACTCTACTTGTTAGGTATATTTTGACTACCTATTAAAAGAATTATGCACATGCATGTAAAAGTATTATCAACAGATGGCCATAAGGTCACAAGAAAACTATTGACTACAGATATTTAGAATGAAGATAACATAAATAAAAAAGGAAAAAAATACATTTCATATTCTGCATGTGTTTGCAGTCATGATGGCTGGAGAAACCGCAGACAGAATTCAGATCGTGTATTATCCATTCATACATTTTCTATCACATTTTCTGGTCACAGGGAAGCTGGAGCCAATCCGAGAGGTGAGGTACACCCTGGACAGGTTCCTGATCTATCGCAAGGCTAACACAGAGACGAACAGCCACTCACACTCACATTCGCACCTATGGGCAATTTGCCAGTTGACTTAATCTGCATTTCTTTGGACTGTTGGAGGAAACCAGAGCACCCAGAGGAAACCCGCGTAGGCATGGGGAGAACATGCAAACTCCACACAGACAGGCCCTTGGGTGACCAAGGGGGTCGAACCCAGACCTTTCTTGCTGTGAGGCAACAGTGCTAACCACTGCACCACCATGCCACCCAAGATTATGTATTATGTAGATTTGAATTCCATTATTTTATAGATATTTTATAGTTAAACGCAGCATGGAATATTGTTGAGCTGTTTTAAACAGAAAAACAAAAACAGTTAAGTGAAGCTCTCTTCAGTGTTTGCTGGGTTACATTTGGTTATTCCAGCACAATGAGTGGTAACCTTGGTTAGCTTATGCTCGTTAAATTATGTGCAAACTGCCATAATGAGCTAGACAGGTGCATTATGTGATACAGGAACGTACAGGAGTGTCAAAGCTGATGTGCCAAGAATGTTATCCTGTTCGTATATTGTTTATTGTTTTAAAAAAATATGTTCTTAAAAAAATTTAATTGATATTATATATGCTTTGTATTTTTAGAGTTCATATGAGATTAGCACTAAGCTGACTCTTATTAATTGTCTCTCCATCCTTCTTTTTGTCCTTGGACAAGAGGTTCTCTTTCCTAAAGTAATTACATTGAAATTAACTTTGAACACCCATATCTTTCTAAAATAACCTATTATTCCCCACACAAGATAACTGCCTCTTTTTTGTTAAGGGAAAATAAGCACTCTTTGAAGAGTTGTCTCTAATCTTGTAACCTTTATTTGAGATTGGCTCCATCATTACACTATCCCCATTCAAGTGAGAAACATGTGTGAAACTGTGTACCTGAATCCTGTCCAAAGCAATAATCACTTAACACTTGTCTGACTGCCAGGCTGCCTTTCAAACTTACATAAGCGCATTAAAGAAACAGCAAGCTTTTCACACCACAGATTTTTAGTATGTAGAGTGTGATGTCTGACAGAGAGAAGGTAAGCTAATAGGCATTTTTAAAGGACTGAAAGAGATGGACAATGTAGGCCTATGAACTAATATTCCTATTTTACCTTGACAAGGTCTCTTCTGATTTAACTGAGAGAGAAATGTTCGATAATTCACTACCAGCTACACAAGGCATTTTATAGGCATACAGAAAGCATTATGAATTTAAAAATCTACTTCTTTACAAATTCACTCTAGTAAGATTGAAAAGAAATTAATTCCCGTTAAAACTACAATTTCCTCTTACAATTAATTTTCAAAGATTTGCCATTGTTCGACATGTTGTATATAAAACCGCTGACTGAGATGGCCGAGGAGTTTTAAACAATTTTTCAGTAAAAATTCCTCTTTGTTTACATTCTCATTAGTAAGTGCTGGTAGAAAGGATATCATTTCTGAATGACTGCTACTAATGCTACATTCATATACAAGTTGTTTTGAAGAAAACAATTCCAAAGTGACGTAAATTAAAACATTTATTGAGCAGTTTAGTTAAGGAATAAGGAAGCTGGAAAATTATTTTACTTATCAGGCAGCAAAGATGATTTACCAGCATGATGTTTTGGTAGCGTGTAACTGGTCAGCCCAAGCTGTATTTTTCAACAGAGTAAATATGTCTAGGTTAATGAATGGTCCAACAATCAAAACTATTCTGCCATCTGCAGTGCTGTGGTTAGAAACACTTATAACAATGTTTTAAGTGACATATAAAGAAATTGAAATCAACATATAGTGTGCACAAAAACATAAGCTTTGTTCTCTAAATCTGCACCAACAAACTGGACCAGAAATGTATTTGTCTACAAAAATGGCCTGCTGTAATACACAGGGCATAGAAATCCTAATTCTGCAGTGAGCTTACACTCACACACACACACACACACACACACACACACTACAATTTTAGTTTTACATCAGTGCTGAGAATAATCTGCCCCCAAATAATGTATTTTCCGCAGTGATCCCATGTTTCCTTTAAATGGATGGATGAAGTAGAGGAGATGACAAATTATGAATAACAGCTGGCCTACAGTTAATACATGTATTGTCTACAAAGTACAATAATGCAAGGTTTACCTAATGATGTGGTCATGTGTGTGCATTCATGTGTGCGTATATGTATTCTGTGTGTGAGTGTGTGAGACAGAGAGAGAGAGAGCAAGACTTGGTCACTTACTGTTCCTTTGATGATAGACATATTGTGTTTCTGTTGCACAGCACACTTGTCAACCCAACAAATCTGATCATCACTTTAGACTTGACAGGATGTAAAAATTTATTAAATACTGAGGAAAAGTCATGGTTTGTTTCACATTTATATTTTGAATGTTCAGTTTGGAAGCACAAGCAGACAGACACATATTTGTACTAATACACTGACATTAAAGAGAGACAGTCAGGATCTGTAAAAACAACTTTTGTGTGTGTGTGTGTGTGTGTGTGTGTGTGTGTGTGTGTGTGTGTGTGTGTGTGTGTGTGTGTGTGTGTGTGTGAGGGTCTCACTGGGCACTTGTTAGTGTTTTTCCCCCTGCATCCCACACTCAAGTCAGCTGGGATGCTGTGTGTCAGTGCCTGTCTCTCAGCACCAACAGGGTTAATTAAGTGTGTGTGTATGAGAGAGAGAGAGAGAGAGAGAGAGAGAGAGAGATAGACAGGCAAAAAACCAGAGAGATAATGAGCTAGCTGCAATAAAGTGTAATGATTAATTTTAGTGCAAACAAATTGACTTGCTATCGTGGGTGTCATTAATTTAGAGAGATGGTGAGGGGTGTGTGTGTGTGTGTGTGTGTGTGTGTGTGTGTGTCTATGTGCCTGTGTGGGTGTGGGAAACAAAGACAGAGAGGAAAAAGTATGTTCATGGAGATGATTAATTAAAGTTAAATGAAGTTTTCAACTGCAGCTTGTACTTTACTTTAGTGGTTCTCAAAATTGGGTCTGTGAACCCTAATCAGGTGGTTCAGGATGGGGTTTTGTTGTTGTTGTTGTTGTTTGTTTGTTTGTTTGCTTGGTTTTTTTTTTGTTACAGTGGGGGAACAACTGACCATTATCAAATTTATAATATATATATAATACATATTATTATCCGTCAGGGTCATTGGTGAGCTGGAGCCAATCTCAGATGACTTTGGGTAAGAGGCAATTTAGAGTAGCCAGTTAACCTAATCTGCATAATAAGAGAACAATGCAAATAAAATAATAAGTAATAAAAAGCAAAAATTACACAAAAAAAATAAAATAACGCAAAAATAAGTAGGTCTATAAATAATATTACTTGGACCTAATGTGTGGTCTGTCAGTGGAAAGTTCTGTAGGTTCAATAAATGGCAGGAATTCTGTTGTACAATGTGCATATGTTCATAAATCAGATCTGTACTGAGAGAGTCTGTGAATTTTATTTTACACTCAAAGGGGTCCCTGCACAGCTGGTAAAACTTTTGAAAAACCTGCTTTAGGCTTCTACTTCAGTTCCTGCTAGGTATATTAAAAATGCATTTCTTCAAACAACTTTCTGCTGTAAAACTGTTAACTGGCCTTCAATTGCATAAGGTGATATAACACGGGCTCGCCGTACTGAGTGCTGCAAGCGCCCCATAGTGGATTGTATAGGTATTACATAATGTTGACCATTTTTATTTCTGAAATAATTGAAATTACAGATATATTTAATCTGAAATATGGTATATGTACTATGTTTTAACAATTCCTAACAATTGTGTTCAAATCAAAAGTGTAATTAAAACATTTAGCCTTTTTAAACATTTTATTAATAATTAATTATTGGGCCTTTTCTACTTTTTGTTCAGTTGTTGTAATATTCATAGCTTTGTAGTTAATTCCTTAACAGTTGTAAATTGTTCCATTATTGTGCTTTACCATGAATGAATAGAGATGATGACGATGATGATGATGACTATATATATATATATATATATATGTAGTTTAACAGTAGCATGAGTATGTATATGGCAGCGGTACAGGCCCAGCCAGTCTGATCAGTTGTACTCTCATGTAACCTGCGGGGGTCAAACAATTAACCTTCAGAATACTGAAAGCAACAGTAGAATACTAACACAATAGCCTGTACTGAAGCCGAGGACGTTACTATAGTAACTTGCACTGAAATCAAAGACATGTCAGAGTCTCTGCTTTCACATACTTTCTGTTGCTAAGGGAACTTCTTCATTCATAATTTTCAATTGAAAATGCAGGCACACTATTATACAGAAATGACAGGATGGTGTGGTCAGTAGGTGAGGACGTACTCTTAATGTCTGTTGAGAGTTGCTATTTGGATACTTTGCATTACTCAAAAATGTTACAGTTTTTTTGTTTGTGAGATCAAAAGTGAATGAAGGGGACTTAGGATTCAGTTGTTGTGTGGATTGATCATAAACATAAGCATTAAATGGACAGGATTTTCTAAAATGCCTCAAAAGAATCACAGCCTATGCTGCTATGACAACCTCTTCGATTTTATAATTTATTAAAGATAATATGAACTTCAAAAGATCTTCATTGGAATCAATACAGGTAACATTATTGAGATGCTAATTGTTACCAGGGATGTAAAGTTCAGATTTATGACTCATGATTTTGATTCATAAGGAAACATTTGACAATATCACTGAATCTGGAGTGATACAATACATTTCGATTCAATTTAATACCCTTTGATTGATCCATCCATCCATAATCTATACCGCTTTATCCGTCTGGGTCGCGGGGGAAGCTGGAGCCAATCCCAGAAGTAGTTTTGGGCGAAAGGCGGGGTACACCCTGGGGAGGTCGCCAGTACACCACAGGCCACACACGCTCACATTCACACCTATGGGCAATTTAGAGTAGCCAGTTGACCTAATCTGCATGTATTTGGACTGTGGGAGGAAACCGGAGCACCTGAAGGAAACCCACGCATGCATGGGGAGAACATGCAAACTCCGCTCAGAAAGGCACACTGGGTGACCCGGGGATCGAACCCAGGACCTTCTTGCTGTGAGGCGACAGTGCTTTGTTCAGAATCTGAAGTAGGCCTACCATCAATTTAGTGATGTTGATGACATAGGCAGTTACAGTTACAGCGTTACAGGCAAAACATCTTGCTAATCTATTTACACATAGGCAGATCATTACACCCCTAATCACCTCTGTTAAAAAAGAGCTAACATGGATTCTTTAATAAAGGTCTTTTAAACCTCTGACCTGTCTTCAACAAATATCAGTAAACCTGTGTCAGTATGACCTTGTTAACATCAAATCTTTTTTCTGCAAATGATTAAGACATCATCGGGTAATTTTTATCAATTCAAATGAGCAATACCTAGATATTTGGAGTAAACCCGTTGTAGAAAAAGTATAGAAACATGGGTTGAATATCTTGTACAGTGTTTCTGCAGTGAGGGTGACAAGATTGCATATGAGTCATTTTTGTGATATTTATATCCTAATGGGCCTGTTTTATGTCTGTATTACACTCTGTGGAACAGGGAGTTTACACTGAGTTGGTAAATTAAAGGGGCCAGCTCACCTTTCCCAGAATCCTGTGCGCCAAGTAGCGAGTCGCCATTTTCAATGCCATCAATTTTATATTTTCACCACTATTGTAAAGACTTTTACTTTTGTGTGTGTGTACGTGTGTGTTTGTGTGTATGAGTATGTGGGTGTTTTGTGTTTTGTGAGTATTTTGCCTTTAGTAATGCGTCGACCCTGTGATGTGTTATTATCTGTACTGTGTCTGTATAATTTAGACCTACTTACGGGACCGTGCCCTAATTGGTTCCTGTAATTAAGGGAAACGTTGTGGCAGAAGGCTGAGGACCAAATGAAAAGAATGAACAGTAATGAATGCTTTCTCCTTCCCTAGTCCCCTCTTTCTATTTCACTCCCATTCTCTCTCGTGCTCTTCATCTCTTTTTGGTCCCCGTAGAGTTACATTCGTGAATCTTTCCATCTCATATTTAATTACAACGCAGCTCTGTGACGTTAAACAGTTCCAGATGCAGGCTATGCTGATTCTGCTCTGTACATTTTAAATGAAATCACAGTAAATCCAGAATCTCATATCAATATGTTCATCCATGTAGGGTGCACTGTGTATGAAGTAAAGCACTTTTCATTCACAAGCAGACTTTGTCACGAGATTGTGGATAAATTACAAATTCTGTTGTCTTGAATCATTTGCTTGTTTGGTATTTGGTTGCAAATCCTTTGAGTCTGACCCAGAGACAACACATGATGCAGATGCTTTACTGTGACCAGTTGCTTCAGTTGTTAGATTCTTCTCCATGATTCAGAATATATCGTGATGCTTCTGTAAGAAAAGACGTCAGAAAAGCATAGCAGGAGTGTTCAACACATCTTACACAACATTACAAATTCATAACAAGGTTGTAGCATGTTAGCATTATGGACAGATTAGTGTTTGTAATATTGCATACAGCTTCATTTACGTCAAATCGAAGAAATCCCATCACATCGCTCTTAATCATTTCATGAGATCAGCTTAAAATTTTGATATATTTGACTATAATTGACCATAAATTATACATATAAGGACAAATGTTAAAACGTTTGCGAAAAAACAAGACAGAGCACATGTGCCAGTACATTATATTTTGTCAGTAATTAGTGATTTGAACTTACTGTACATATTTACATAGAAATACAAACAGAAAATAAACATCTAGTTTAATTTTGTGTGAAAAATACATTTTTGATTATATACTATGCTATTATACAGGTAACTCTTTTTTTATTTATAATATTTTAAAAGCAATTTATCTGTTTGTGTAGTGAAAATGTCATCTAACCGCAGAAACACACAGACAAATCATTTGACAACCTTCTAGTCATTTACAGCATTTATGCTTTAATACACAAACAGTGAATTGTTGTTTCAATTTGAGCAATAATGTGAGTAACTGTTGCATACAAAGGTTAATAAACCTAACTAAAAACTAAAACTAAAACTAAAAGATTTGGATAACATTAGCAATGTGAAATATATTGTGAGAAATCCAGAAGGCTGATGTAGTGATTTACAACATTGCACACAGTGTGCTCGACTGCAGTACTCTGTTCTGTACACGGGTAGGTGTTAGTCTGTATTCTGCTCATTAGTTTCTTTTATGCTTCTCTATGAATGCCTGGAATGCGTTTTAATTATTGAAAGATTGCATGTGATTAAGTAATTTTTAAATCCACAAATATTAGGAATTTCAGCATAGTTAAATCACACAAAGCTCCATATGTTATATATAACATTCCACAAACAAATGTATGCTATTCAAATAGTAAAGACTGCATGGCATGCAGGCATACATCCAAATAGAACAAGTGTTTTTATATATAGGGATGGACACACACACACACACACACACACGCACACACACAAACACACACACACATACACACACCACTCCAATCGTGGCCCTTCCCACAGATGGCATCTAAGTTGGGTGGGTTTTTTCTATTATGCTTATAAAACTGTGTGTGATATGCCAAGACCAAGCCATGTTTTATCTTAAGGCATGATGTTGAAAGTTTTCAAACCTATGGGTTGTTTGGACCGGACTTTTATGTTAACGTTTGCATTTATCCATGTGATGGGGTCTTAACATGCCCAGCCAGTCCACATTTTCGGACTTTTCCAGCTGCAGGAGCTGAGTCAAATATTCTTCATTCTACAGCTCTTGTTGGAAGCTAATCACATGGGTTTGAAAATGCAATAAAACAAAAAATGTATACACTAGAAACTAATTATGTACAGCTTAAATAATTGTTTATGCTATCAGGATGCACAAATAATTTATATCTTGAACCATAATGCTTACTAGGTAGGTCTGTCTACAGTTTTTTTTTTTTTAATCCATTCACTGGGAGTTACACATGGTGCACAGTGGTGCGGTGGTCAGCACTGTCGCCTCACAGCAAGAAAGTTCTGGGTTCGTATGTTCTACCCGTGTCTGCATGGGTTTCCTCCAGGTGCTCCGGTTTCCTCACACTCTAAACTGTCCATAGGTGAGAATGTGAGTGTGAAAGGTTGTTTGTCTCTCTGTGTTAGTCCTGCAATAGATTGGTTCTTACCCGAAGTCAGCTGGGATTGGCTCCAGCTACCCCACAACACTGACGGATAAGCAGTATAGATAATGGATGGATGGATGGATGAATGGGAGTTCAGCATCCCACTAAGGACACACCAACACCCGTTCTCTATCCAAAGTTTTATTTCCTCCTGCAGCACAAGCTTCCTGTTTCTCACTCCGGTTTCCTGTAGGCACACACTTACTCATTCACTCTCCTTTGTAGCTTATTTGCCTTCTACAATTGGTTTGCTTAATGTACAAATTTTCCCAACCTTGGTCCTGGAACATCCCCTGTCCTACACGTTTTTGTGTTTTCTCTGCTCTGTCACACCCACTTCAATTTAGGAAGGGCTGTTTAATAGCTGCTTAGTTAAATCATATGTGTTAAAAGCAGTGAAAACGCTCAAGGACCAGTGTTGGGAACCTGTGGCCTAATGAATGTAACATACAGGTCTATATCTTTAGTTGAATAGGCAACAATTTTATCTCTTAATTCTTAGACCCCCCAACAATATATGTAATATAATAACTAACAATAGAATAATGTTAAAATAACCGAATAAACAACATATTAAATATTTTTGGGAGACACCTATAGATCCAGAGCTTTAGCTCCTAAAGTAAAAGTTGTGTAAAAGGTGTCCTCCCTGGAAAAGGAGTTCCTCCAAAATCTTTTGTGTTTATAGAGCATTTAGTTCACAACAATAGAGTTTGAGTACTAGCCCTACAGGTCTTAACGGTAAAACACGTTCCTGACTCACAATACAAAGTGCTGATCTCAGTCATGAAAAACAGAACAGGATTTCGGTTTCATCATATTTATACAGAGTTGTTTGCCCAGTTTCTAGGGATCAAAACAAATATAGGTGTCTGCTTGAAACGCCATAGACAGCAGGTCTGTCACTGTTGCAGCTGCTAATATCTGCAGGCCATAACTGCTTTGGTCACTGAGTTTTGTGTTTGAGCAATGGAAATAGCATGCTGCTATTGATTTTACAGGGGTGAAATAGTAGGTAAACCTTTCATCAGAGATTAAGCAGGTAAGAATAACGTGAACGATATGAGTCTGCATCAAATTTAATGGTGTAATTAATTATTAATGAAAAATCTATCATAGCATAACATTAACGATTGATCATTCACTATCAAGGAACCACTAATTACACTTAGGCCTACTTAAGTGATTATAGTTCTATGTCCAAATGACTTTTTACTTAATTGAACTGGACTTAAGCCAACCCTTAATAATTAAAAAGCAAGCATAAACAATGCCAACTTGAGCTGCGGTTTCAACCCATAATAAACAGTTAGTTTAGTTGTACTGTAGTTTCAATACAAATAATAATATGGGAAAAGGTTTCAGATGTCCATTTTAATACAGTGAAATTGGTTTGGGTCTGGCTTCTGTGTGTACAGAGATATAAAGACCTCCTATATAAATATAAAGAGGTGGTCTGGGTAACACTGCTGCCTTACAGCTCCAGGGTCCCAAGTTCAATCTTAAGCTCGGGTTTCTATCTACGCAGACTGTGAAGATTTCGTCCGGGTTCTCTGGTTTCTTCCCACTTCCGAAAAGCATGACTATAGGTGGATAGGTTATGCTAAATTGCCCCTAGGTATGAGTGTGTGATTGTGTGTGTGTGCATGGTGCCCTGGGTTGGATTGGTATTACATTCAGGGTGTGTCCCCATAAATGTTGCCAACTCAGAGACTGTCACTAGATTTGGTGACTTTTTAGGGCCTTTAGCAACTTTGATTCAGAAAAGAACCTTGTGACAAATCTAGCCACTTTTGGAGCACACTTTAGGGACTTTCTGGAACTTGATACAGCTTTCCAGCTCATATCACAGCTGCTGATATATGAGGTGAGAAAACAGGTTCACTCAAATCACCATCAGTGTGTAATGTCTAACTGAGTTGTGCTTGTGACCAATTTCTGATCACTACTGTTTCCCAACAACCAATAACTGAGCAATACTGCTTTTCCTACTCTCAAACATCTTTGATTCAGGCTGTCTTGGAGATATTTACAAGTGATAATAGAGAGTAATGTTTCTTTCTTGACTACTTACTTAGTACAAATACATGCACATTAATATTCTACTATAGATACAGGTCATGTAAACAGTGTTTGGATATTCTGAATTTGGACTTATTCCGAATTTAGTATTTTCCGACTAAGACATGGGATTTGTTGATAAAATTCGGGTTTTAGGTGCATTCTTTGGACATGTATACAATGCATTGAGAATATAGGTCTCTACTGGGTCTCATACTCTTTTATGGCTGTTTGTGACACGCAGCCTCTTGCCTGTTTATGGTCAGCTCTGTGTGTTGTACATAAACCAACCAGACAACAGTTTGCAAGGCTGGGGTAGAGATGCATGCATGTTTATATGGGAATGTTAGCGGAATATTCATTTTCATTAGCCATGTAAACAGCTTAGTAGGATTATTGTCTTTTACGGGAATTAGCGGGGGAAAAAATATTTTGTGCATGTAAACCTAGTGACTGTCACTGCTCATTTTTTCTGCATTTTTGATTCTAGTATTTTGTAAAGGCATCAACATTTAGTTTGGGGGGCCATCACCAAAGATGAGTTTTTTTTCTATAAGAAATAATTTATTGAAGAAATAAATTAAATTTTAGTTTTCTGTTCTGGAAAAACTCTATTCAATTTTATTATATTCTAATTCAGACTCTTCCTTCTTTATGCACCCTAATTTGCAATTTGACACCACTGATCATGATGAATACATTTATATGCAAATTACTCTCTGATGTCATCTAGTGACTTGTAAAGTCTTTTTGAGCTTTAGCTACTTTTCTCTCACACTTTTGCCTCAGTGTTCCTGGGACAGGCGCTGGATCTGTTGCCATCCTGATTAAAAGAAAGGAGTTACTGAAAATGTGCTTTCAGTTGCCTAATGTGCCTAATATGTGAATAGTTGATGACATCTATAAAATAAAGCCCTGCTGCAGTCATAATGGCATTGGGATTTATGTTTTTTTTCCCTTTTTTCTCAACTTTATTAAGGGTCTGGCTGCAAAAAGGCAAGAACATCTGACTTAACGTTGGAATCTGTATCAGAATCAGCTTTATTGGCCAAGTATATGTACACATACAAGGAATTGGACTCCGGGTTTACCTTGCTCTCTGTGTGCTTAAAAGGATATATGTATGTATACAGCTATTACAAAGAAACATTAGTGCATGTACAAGAAAGAAATATATATCTGTATATACATATCTACATGTATGTAGGAAATGTGCAAAAAGACCATAGTGTAATTGTGCTGGAATAAATACAGAATATAGAATATAGAATAAATATGGAATGGGTAACCAGTTACTTTATATACACATAAGAGTCCAGTTTGGTACAGTGATGTAACGTGGTAACGTGATGATGTAGCTACGCATAGTACAGCAAGATCTCAGAAATAACCTGCATTATGTTATATGAGTGATCATGTGCAATTCTTCTAATTTCGGTATGTTCATCCGGCTCTGTGGCTGACCCATGTGTCCGTGTACCCAGCCCAGAGTGAGAGTGCGGCCAGGCCTAATTCCACACTGATGAATAGCTGAATGAGGTAATGGCTAGTTTGCGGGTAGTTAACCAGCCTAGCGACTGATACCAGTGACAGCCAGAGGAAGTCAAACATGACCTTTCGACGTGGCAGCCAGGATTTCCCTAGGTTCACTGCACAGAGTGGACAGTAAGATGATCTTAGCTGTAAATGGATGTGTGATATTTGCTTTCGTGCTTGTTGTTATGAGCCGCAACCGCCCCCTCGGGACACAGCAGTGACGTCACCGAGCATCCGAGCTCCGCCGAGAGCTGAGGCAGGAGGGTCTGAGCTTAGCGTGCGGTCTCAGGTACACACCCCGCGATGGCTTCGGGATTAGCGGGGCAGTGAGACGAAGAAATAAATTTGTATATAATACATATTCGAGGACACCTCAAGTGAATAAACGTCTAAATTGTGAAACTGCACAGAGCGTGGCGGGGCGCGGCCTCCTCCTGGAGCAGGATCTCGGATCTCGGCAGTGTTGACACCCCATCAGCAGCTCTGGGGGAAAGATGGCGGACCCGGCGGAGTGCACCATCAAAGTGATGTGCCGCTTTAGGCCATTGAACAATTCCGAAGTGGAAAGAGGGGACAGATTTATCCCCAAATTCCAAGCAGAAGAAACTGTGGTGATTGGGGTAAGTCAGCGGAAATGTCGGTGTGCATTTTTGCTAGGTTGCTAGCTCGATTGTACCCTTGGCTAGCTAGCTGGAGCTACGTCGCTAAACGGAAGCTCGCCCATTGTAGGCCAGCCAAGTCCGAAACCTTCTTTAACCAGCCCTGTCGGCATTTCACTGGGTTTGGATGTTAGCGAGATTTTCCAATAGCTTTTCCAATAGCTAATTAAACCAGTCTGTCTTAATTCTAACCTTGAGAATCAGTGACACTGATTACAGCTATTGCGGGCTCTTGGCTAAGCCGCTAGCTACATTTGCGATAACGGGCGACAATTGTTATGTGCATGAATGACTTTATAGCTTGCTAACTTTGGACCGTGTAGCAAGCTAATCTCAACTGTTTAGCAAGCTGGGCTAAGCTAGCTAGCTTGGTCAGATGTGTAGCATCATCCTTTGGCCCTCCCTTACAAAGACTGCGACGAAACACAAGACAGGAGAACGCTAGCTAGCGGTCGCGGTGCTTGTTTAATGAAAGATTAGTAGTGACCCGCCTTGTTAAATTCTCGTTATAAAGGCGGATAATGTTTATTTGACTTATTTGAGCTGACCTGGAGAGAGCTAACCAGTTAGCCACCCACATATCCGCAGCTAAGTCGGCCTTTTTTATTCATTCGTTCGCTCTTGGTGCATTCTTGGTAACGTTGCCAGCATTAACACAGCTCCTGAGGTAAAACATATTGGAGCTTCAGTCAGCCAGGAAATAAACACGAATAATTAAATATGTTTTCAAATGTTTTAAGGCATCTTCATTACTGTTATTTAATTTTTAGCCAAGCCAGTTGGCACAGCATCACAGCTGCGGCTTGTCCATCATGGAGCACTTGGCCTACTTTAATCTCTCATGGCAAGTTGGACAAAGAAATGCCCAGTTTACACATCTTTATCAATGAAATATCACTTTGTGATCATTCTTGTACAAATTGTCAGATGTTTTAAGTGAAGGACGAGGAATTGTTTTTGATAGTTAAGGGATAAGCCGGTTTGGTTTGTGGTCACGACCTGTTCAAACGTACGTAGCGTATACTCTATCCACAAAACAGCACAGAAAATCCAAGAAGTTAGAAATGAAATGAAGTGAGCGAGTTTGAAGAGGAAGAATTCAAAGTCTTTCCCTGGTCCCATGACCTGATTTCAACAAGGCAGTGTGCAGCATCTGACAGATAGATATGTGTAGAAGAATGAACAAAGATTGTCCAAAATACAAGAGAAACCGAGTAAAAACAAAGATCTCCGAAAGCACAGTGAGGAACATCATAATACTGAAGTAATCAAAACGCTCAAACGGTTTTAGAGGCAGATTTAAAAGCCAAAAGAGGCTGGAATACAAAATTATTTGTATAACATTCAGAAAATAGTTTAATGATTTAAATCTTTAAATACACAATCCGACCATTTTCCGTTTATGCAGGAACTGAAACTGTAGATCCCCCTCATACTAAATCAGTTTTTTTCTTAAATAAAATGTCTCTACTTTTGTCCCAAGGGTATGCTGTCTTGCACTCAGCTGCACTTAACCTAGAGGAACATGGTATCTCAGTTTCCCTCTTATTAATGCTCTAACTTCTCGTTTCTGCACCAGTAGTTTCAGTTACGCCTTCCAGTGTTGCACATACTGTACTGAGGTGAGCAGTTATTAGGCCAGAGTCCTGTATGTTCAACTAAGAGGTGTATCGATGAACTAATAGCTACGAGTAGGGAAGCTTTCAGGAAACGGGATGGAGATATTTTTACATACGATAAACCAGTGTGACTTGCAGAGAGCCGATTCAGCCCTGTCGGCTTTATTTTGCACTGTGTGTGGTCGGATGATGGTATAGGTGTGATTATTTATGTACTCGCCAGTGATAATTATAAGTCATGACGACATAATAAATACTATGAAAACGCGAAAGACTTGTATAGGTTTTATTTTGCAAATTCAAGTGGTTTAACACTGCCAAACACAACTTTTAATAGTTTTTTATTATTGGCGCAATAATAACACGGTGTCTTATAACCCTGTTACTAGTTAGAATTCAAAATCACCTCTCATTTAACTAAATACCATCAACTACCAATAAAGATTCTGGTTTCCTTTTGTCAAGGGAATAAACATGCTATAATGTATGCTACTGGAGTTAACTAGAAGTTTTGAGAGATCCACTTTCTCCAGAGGTTCATTTGTCAGAATAGACTTTGTGTTAGTCCAGTATTGCTGCCGGTATTGGCATGGCCGCCCTGACTGAAGTACAGTATAGATCAAGCTGGACAGTGAGCCTTCCTGTTATAATTTTGCCAGCTTGATGAAAAATTCAATGATCAAGCTAAAATGTAGCCAAGAGGTCATCAGTTCCAGTCTCGAAAGGCCAGAGTCCAGCACTGCTTGGTGATATTCCTGCTTAAAGCTACAGTGTGTCAGAGGAGAAAAATATTTTATAAGACAGTGTTCCTGAGTTGTTGTCTGTCGCCCTGATGATCTTGCAGTAGTAACGCAACGTCAAACCCGTGTCATGGTTGTTGGGTCCAAATTCACTGGAAGTTTGTACTTGGGCATAGTACTCCAGCTCAAATGTGGTGTTTTGGCAATGTGACCAAGACATCACTATTTTTCATGTTATTGAAGGTACTATGATGTTTCATGGTATTTTATTTCCTAAATCAACATTAAAAAAAAAAACTAAAAAAATAAAACTTGACCTTAATATTGGCTGTGGGTTTTGGGGACACATTGTCCCTTTTCAAGTATTTATTTTTTGTTTATTCATTTAAATGTTAAAAAAAAAATGCAGAATTGTTTTATTTTGGATTTTTCCTCAATTTCTACCTGAGTTGTTCTTGGCCAATTCCCATTCACCCCCATCACACATCTACCAACAGGAAGGGTGAAGGCTAACACGTGCTGCCTCAGAGACACGTGAAGCCATGCAGTGTAACACACTCGGAGGAAAGCGTTATCAGCCCTCTTCCCCATACATGAGCTCACAGACGCACGCTTTTGGCATTCCATCCCTCCCACCCAGAGCTCACAGCCAGTTTTGTTGTCCCCTGTGGTCATAAAACTTACAAACTCTCAATAGAGTGAACCATTTTGGCAGCGCGACGTCTGCTTTTACCCTGGTGTTCTCTCAGCTGTCTAGCTCTTAAATGAGCAAAAAGATTGCTGATGTTTCCATCCTTTGCAGCGGCACATCATCTGCAAAGCTTGCATATCATGTTCTTCTGCACAAGGTCTGTTTTTTAAAGCATGTTCATTCTGTAGAGCAAATCAGAATGTTGGGAAAAATACAATTTTGTAGAAAATACACCCTAGCTCTATTTTTGCACCAAATACAGCAAGTTCTCTGCCCATGTCAAGCACAGCACATTCAGTTTGTGAACAGTTGAACAGCGCAGCGGCATGCTTTCTGTCGACTGTGCATATCACGAATATATATTCACATAGAAATGTGGCTAGTGTAATATATCTATTTTCCTGCTTTTCAGCAGGTAGAGCCTGCGTTTTACTCTATTCCTAACGGATTGCATGGAAAAGTGCTGCTGCTCTCATTCACATTGTACTCCACATAGGCAAGTCTTTGGTTTGGATAGAGGGCACGGTTTGGTGGAAGTAGGTATTGAAAATAAAACACCCAAAACGTTAAAATTTGAAAGTGGTTAAGGTTCAGTGCAAAGTTTTAACAGGAAATGATCAGATGCTTCCAGTCAGGTTGTAATTGTTATTAAAAATATGAATGTTTTTGAAAATGCAGCGTTATTACTCCCAAAGACCATAATTCAATAAAGATGTATAATAAAACTCAGGAGCATCACTGATCCATAATGTTATAGCTTCAGTCATAAAAGCCCCCAAAAGGCCTTTCATGATTAAACCTTTACCCCAGCATTTGATGAGGTTTGTTGGATTTATGTGTTTAGCTGTGTTTATCTTGTTGTAAATGTATTTTTTTGGCTTGGTTGGGCTGTCCTTGTATGACTGGGACAGCTGGCACTGTGCAATATCAACAAAAGGATTAAAGGAGTAAATCAGGCATCCCTGAATTCAAAATTCTGAATATCTGCCAACTTCACCACCTCAGTTACTATGGATCAGCTGTGAGGTTAAGCAGTGCGAACAATTAGCATCAAGTGGACTGATCAATGGCTGATTAAGGTGTAGGGGGTTACACAGATGAGGTGATGAACAGTGGTGCCATTTGTGTTTAGGTAATTATGGTGTGTTTGCCTTGGGCAAAGTCCAGCCCCAGGGATGATGTGGCCTGTAAACGAATGTAAACTTGCCCGTATTTTGTGATGGGTAGCCTTCCGGCTAACATGTGTCAGTTTCTCCTTTCACCTGATGGTGGCAGCAGACCATGATAACCTGGCTATAACAGCCTGTTTTTTCTCTGATTACACCTGCAGATAGTTTACTGAGTGATGGTCATGGCTACAGAGAAAAAGCAAAACAGAAATATAACCCAGTGACCCTCAGATATTTTAAACGGGTCTTAAAGGTGCTGTCATTCATTCTAAACCAATACACGTTTACCCCATTCCCACAGACGCTGAAAGCCATTTATTAACCGTTGTTATGGTGTCCTGTGGGAATTGGAGCAAAACGCTAGGTAAAGTTGAAATCAATCCACTGTCTACCGAGTATCATTAATGGTAATCTTTTGCCACGGCTCCAGAGGGAATCGGGCCCACGGGATTAACATGTTGTGATTGGTCGACATTGCTGGCGGTGATGTAAACAGTATTTCCCACAGGTCTGAAATATGGTGGTGGTGGCAGCCGGCAGAAAGGGTCGGCATTACCTGCTGGCACAAACGTGATCTACTGCGTGTGATTTTTGGATCGCACTGGGATCTGCTCCTCTCATGTAGATTTAAATCCACTTCACTCGTTTGCGATTTCATTTTCTGACTTGCAAAGAATGAAGCCATACGCAATTTGATTTTAAATTTGGAGTCTGCAATTTGTTAATAAAAACAAAAATAGACTGTTAGTTTCTGTTACTAACATGGAAATAGAATGACCAAATGTGCCCGTGCTGTTGATGCATTTTTAATAATCAGTTAAATAGGCTATAGGGGAAAGCGTTTACTCACTATGCACTAACGTCAGTTAACTACCTACTTTCCGACCCTTACTGTAGAAGGCTACGTGCTGGTACGCTTGCAGATGTAGTTCGACTACTATTAAATGTTACTATTAAACTACGCCTAATGTTTGCGCCGTACTGTTTTATGCATATTGTATACCGTAGTATGGCAATATGGGGTTTCGGAAATTGGAATACGTCGTATCCGATCTCGCATGTTTTGCATGTTTCCCAGGGGTTTGCTCTCCAGATCAACCCACTCAGGTGGGGGGGTGGGATTCCAGCCAATCCCAGGATGGGAGGAGGTGAGATGGGGGGGGTGGTGGTGTTGGTGCTGTTGCCTTGGCAAGTCGCAGCCATGAATTTGGGGGCGGAGCTTCTGAAGGAACACTGGAGGGAGTGTGTATCTGTTTGGCTTATGTGTTCAAATTTCACCAATCTTTCTTCAGAATCGATGACTTCCCTTTTCTCTGACAGCCTTTGAAAAAAGATTGGACATCCCTGGCCTACGGTTTTGGCCAGTAATTATAATATTGCTATTTCCTGATGATTGCTGCCATCTTTTTGAGTATCTGACCAGATGTTTTATCCAAATAGTTGCTAAGATGCTTTAGTTTCAGTTAGTTTTTGTTATTGCCTTCCTTACAGCTGATTCACACAGTGAAGATTCTGTATCCATGCCATGCTTTGCTATGTTTCTGCTGTGTCATCGTCTGCAGGTTTTATCAGACTATTGAACCTTAAGAACCATTTTGTAGTAAGCAGGACTAAACGAAGATTAAAACACATTGTGGTTGTGTAACAGGCTTTGTCCTCTGATAACTAACAAAGTTTGCTTAATCACAGGCTCATTTTATCACTGATTTCTCAATAGTAATTGCTGAATTCATCTGGCACCACACGGACAGCCCAACAGTTTGTGTGCCTGTGTTTTACTGTGATTGCCGTGTCTCATGACTGCGGTCAGCTGATTAGCCAGAGATACAGTTTATTGCCAGCCAGCTACAGTTGCTTTTAAACATACCGTGGCTGAATAAAGAGAGTCTTTATATGTCGTCTTCTAACACAAATGATCTTTTATATGTAATCCAGTGAACACAGACGGGGAGAAAGATGCAGAATTATTCAGACGCTTCTTTTCTTGTGTTATTCAGGGGAAGCCGTACGTGTTTGACCGTGTTTTCCAGTCCAACACTAGCCAGGAGCAGGTGTACAACGCCTGCGCTCAGAAGATTGTTAAAGGTGAGGAGTCTGAGCACTGAAATGGGTTTACTCACAGAGCTTCATGGACATGACCATGAACCATAATCGACCATGGACTATAAAGTGATGAACGAATTTAAACATTTACATACCATTGTTATTCAGTGGCAAGTTTCACATGTCTAATGTGATATTTTTCGCCCCACTTGTAGATGTTCTTGAGGGTTATAATGGTACAATATTTGCCTATGGACAGACCTCTTCTGGAAAAACGCATACTATGGAGGTAAACTGCTGAAGCCGTGGAGCTGCAGACAGTCGTGCATAACTCATTTTAATGCGTAACCATGAGTCACGCTTAACATGCACAAAATCTCTATTTTTCCAGGGTAATCTGCATGATCCAGATGGAATGGGAATCATTCCACGTATTGTACAGGACATATTTAACTATATTTACTCCATGGATGAAAACCTGGAATTCCATATCAAGGTACATGAGCTGAACCATACAGCAGCTCCAGGGGCACCGTGTGTCATGTTTCATAGCACTTAAATAATTGGTCAGTGATCGTAGTTAACTTGACTGGGTTTGTTTCTAGGTCTCCTATTTTGAAATCTACCTGGATAAAATCAGAGACTTGCTGGATGGTAAGTGTGAGACTGATGTTAATTTCTATAAATACTGATTATATTCCCTGTGCTTAAAGTAACGGATCGCTCTGTCGTGCGTCAGACTGATGACTTATAACTTTAGACTAGATTTGTAGAGCGAATTTGCAGTACGGATTCACATATGGGGAAATTTGATTTCTTATGATTGATTAGATCTAGTACTTGTACTATTTGTTTATTAAATTCATTTTAAAAATATGTCTCTTGCAGTGTCCAAGACTAATCTATCTGTGCATGAAGACAAGAACAGGGTCCCATATGTCAAGGTGAATATGAAGCATGAACAGTCGTATCAAAGAAGAAAACTGGGTGGTTGCTTGTGTTTATGGATAAAAAGGGATAATTCATGGTTTATCTGTTTTCTCTCTCTCTCTCTCTCGCTCTCTCTGTGTGCAGGGTTGCACTGAGCGATTTGTTTGCAGCCCAGAGGAGGTGATGGACACCATTGATGAGGGCAAATCCAATAGACATGTGGCTGTGACAAGTATGCCAAAGGACTTTTTCATCTATCCACCAATATGCTGAATTGCCAGTTTATTAAATATATTATGTATCAGTACTCACTGGCTATTTTGTCAGGTAAATTTACCATAGCTGTTGGTATCCACCCATTAAAGACCACCACTGAACAGATATTTTATACGTGGTGGACCGCCTGGTACGAGTGTATTAGGCACGGTTTGTGTTCACTGGCCCTAATGATCAGTTTTTGATCTCAGTACACTTAGCTGGATTTTTAGATGTGAACTGTATTAAACTTGGTTTAAGAAGCTGCATTTGATTCACTTGTACAAGTTCCACATACACGACCACGACGCTGCTGCGCTGAGGGAAATCGTGCATAGCTACAGTTATATACCTGCAAAGTGCACTTAGCGTATATGGTATGTATGTGGTATAAGCATAAGCACCTATCATCTCAGTGTATGACTGACTTATTTTTAGAGAAGGTTGAGACGGAGTATGATCCTGAGTGTGTTTTTGGAAAACTTTCACAGAAAAATTTGCACTCTTGAGGAAATTACCCAGGAAATAGTCATCTTGTAAATCTCAACACTCTGACTGGTGTGTTAGTCTGGAAAATCAGACAGGATGTGCCGTAGTATGCTGTATTTATTGTGGTCACTGGAAAGTTGCAAGTACCAAGGGATGTATTAAAAGCTACTGCTGTCCACAGCCTTGCATTTCTTCCTGGCATTGCCTGGGACTCCAACAAATTACTTAAGCTGAAATGTTCCAAACGATCCGTGATCGTTCAAAACAAAGCAGGGTGGTGATGTATGCATCACAGAGGAAGCACATGTAAGCTCTTCCCCTTCCCTATTGAATTACTGCCACTGATCTGGACTGCTTGAAGCAGGTCGGCTGTGACTAATTTTGAGTTAAACCAAAAAAAAAAATCCCCAAGTTGTTCCTGATTACGTAATAATAACCTCCAATAGCCTACATGTATGCTACAACAGAATCCATAAAATGGAAGTAACAGCTTGTATTTTCTCCCTTGTGTGTGTTTGTCAGACATGAACGAGCACAGCTCTAGGAGTCACAGTATTTTCCAGATTAATGTGAAGCAGGAAAACACACAGACAGAGCAAAAACTGAGTGGGAAGCTGTATCTGGTTGATCTGGCTGGCAGTGAGAAGGTAAAACTAACCATCATTTCAGTTTTGATCTAATTCTTAATTGTTGGTGGTTCTCTTCATCTTGCTTTCTCTCATGCGTGCCGTAGTCGTTATGTAGTTTTATGTGCCTGTGTGTGTAGGTCAGTAAAACTGGAGCTGAAGGAGCTGTGTTGGATGAAGCCAAAAACATTAACAAGTCCCTCTCTTCACTGGGAAATGTCATTTCTGCACTGGCCGAAGGATCGGTATGTTTAGTACATTTGTATATTGTAAATCATAAAATGACATGAATAATATATACATGATATCCACTTTATCCTGTATATGAAGTTAATCTACCATTCCTTTGGCGATTCATTGATATCATATGCATGTCTCTGTCAGACGTATGTGCCGTATAGAGACAGCAAAATGACCAGGATTCTTCAAGACTCTCTGGGTGGCAACTGCAGGACTACCATCGTCATCTGCTGCTCTCCATCCTCTTTTAATGAGGCTGAGACCAAATCTACTCTCATGTTTGGACAGAGGTGAGGATGTACACAGTGGACAACAGAAGAAGGCACACAATCACACCATCATGAAATCCAGATTCTATAATTATGTAAATTGGTCCCCAGACCAACACAGTCACCTGTCACGGTTTTAAGCAACCTCTGTCACAAGGGTAATATACCAGTGTACCATTTGGTTAATGTCCAGGTACATAAAGTTCCCTGCTCACAAAGGTCAAGATAAGTGACTAATAATGACTTGATATGACTAGTGGTGACCATGACCGTTACTTCATGGCTATAAATAAGACATCATTTTTGAATGGTTTTCGTTTATTCATTGTGACAAACAGAAGAGACAACTTTTTTTTTTTTTTTTTTTTTTTTTTTTTTTTTTTTTTTTTTTTTTTTTTTTTTTTTAAACTTAAAGCAGCGAGTAAACTTGCACTACTCTATGTGGTCATCTTTAAACATTCTGTTTATATTGTAAATTTTGCTATGAAAACTTTTCAAATCAGACCAGAAAGAGTTTATGAGAAAACAATCTATGATTATCTGTGAAAACTCTCTTCTCTTTGCCGATGAGCTGCCTTCATATAAATAATTAATAATTGCATGGGATTGACTCCATCAGAGAGTCTGCTACAGAAGCTGCAATGGGTCATGTTTAAAAAAATAAATAAATAAATTGAAGCTGACATACGAACAGTTTTTTTCATACTTTGATTCTTTGATCTGCAACAGTGTATTTGTAGTGCCTGCTTCTGAAATGCTGCGGAGGAAAATTGACAACCCCTTCTCTGTAGTTACAGTTTTCAGCCTTTGACTATTAAAGGGAAAAGATTTGGGGGGCTTAGTGTGTTTGTGTTTGTGTGTGCAATCTGTCTTCAGGGCAAAGACCATTAAGAACACAGTGACTGTGAACGTGGAGCTGACAGCAGAACAGTGGAAGAAAAAATATGAGAAGGAGAAAGAGAAGAATAAGACACTCCGCAACACCATTACCTGGCTGGAAAATGAGCTCAACCGCTGGAGGAATGGTAAAATCCTGCACACACACACTAGTTAGGATGACGCATTTCTTCAGAGCACAATATAAAATAGCTTTATTTTAGACTGACTCTGAGGTTCGTGTGGTTGTTTTTAGGCGAGACTGTGCCGATTGATGAGCAATATGATAAAGAGAAGGCCAACGCTGAGGTATTGGCTCTGGATAACACCATGAATAACGACAAAATAGCTTCCACTCCCAGCATCCCTGGAGTGCGTCTGACGGACACTGAGAGAGAGAAATGTGAGGCTGAGCTGGCCAAGCTCTACAAGCAGCTCGATGATAAGGTAAATTTGGAGTATTTTATTTTGAACAGCTGCCCCATTTGTGTGTTCTGACATTGCCTCAGTATAATCTCTCTCCTCTTTTTCTGGTTTCTACCATTCTTCCTGTCCTGCCTGTTGTAGGATGATGAGATAAATCAGCAGTCTCAGCTGGCTGAGAAGCTCAAGCAGCAGATGTTGGACCAGGAAGAGGTGATTCTCTCTGCGGTGTTTTTTTATTTATTTATTTTAGCATTATTATAATTTTTTTAGGGACGAGGTGTTTTTCGCAGTGCATCTGTTCTGTTAGCTTTGTTTAAATAAAACCGTGACAACCTGTAGGTTGAGCCGTGGGTATAGACCTGTCTGTCTGCGCTGCATTAATGAACGTATGCGTTGTGTAGCTTCTGGCGTCTTCACGGAGAGACCACGATAACCTGCAGGCAGAGCTGATGCGTCTGCAAATGGAGAATGAAGCGTCTAAGGAGGAGGTGAAGGAGGTGCTGCAGGCGCTGGAAGAACTTGCCGTTAACTATGACCAGAAGAGCCAGGAGGTGGAGGATAAGACCAAGGAGTTTGAGACCCTCAGTGAGGAACTCAACCAGAAATCGGTGTGCAGGCATTCATTTTGTTTATAGGCATTTGAATGTTGAACCCCATGTTACACAGTTTAAAAAACAAACTGCTGAAGAAAGCAAGAGAAATGACTGTACTTGGAGTTCTAAGCAGGATTTTATTTGTCTTGCTACAGGAGTACAATTACTCCTTACCAGAATATTTTTTTTTTTATCATTAGACCTGATTGCAAATGACACTTTTATATATGTATTTGGATTCCTTGTAAAGTTTAAATATTCATTTAATTGTCCTACTCATAGTTTTGCCTGTTATGTTTTTCCAGAGCGTTTTAGCTTCTTTAGACTCTGAGCTGCAGAAGCTGAAGGAGATGACCAACCACCAGAAGAAGAGGGTGACCGAGATGATGTCCTCACTGCTTAAAGACCTGGCAGAGATTGGCATTGCTGTGGGAAGCAATGACATCAAGGTAAGTCACAGAGTGGCTGTGCTTCAACACATCTGCAGAATGCCGGTGTTGAGAGAACTGGAATAGAGCTTTGCATGAGCGTGTGCCATCTTTTCTTTTGTTTCACTCAGTCAAACGAAACAAAGTTGTTTTTTTTAATGCCGGTGACATTACTCGCTTTTTGACCTCTGCATTTTATGTTTGCCTTTTCTTTGCCGCTCCTCTTTTTAATTTCACTCTTTTCTCATACCAATCTCTCTCTCTGTCTCTCAGCAGCACGAGGGCAGCGGGATGATTGATGAGGAGTTTACCGTGGCCAGGCTTTACATCAGCAAGATGAAGTCAGAGGTCAAGACCCTGGTGAAGCGCAGCAAGCAGCTGGAGGCAGCACAGGCCGACAGCAACAAGAAGATGGACGAGAACGAGAAGGAGCTGGCTGCATGCCAGCTCCGCATCTCTCAGGTAACTGACACGAGCACTAACTGTCAACTGACATGAGCGCTGTTGGACTTTTTTTAGCTTTAGTTGCTAGTCAATTGGATAAATCAGCTGTTTTGTAATTGTATATGTCTTAAGTCAGATATGTATTGAATAATGTGTTCACTGTGGAAAAATGTTTTGAATTTCTCTTCAGCATGAGGCTAAAATTAAGTCTCTAACGGAGTACCTTCAGAATGTGGAACAGAAAAAGAGGCAGCTGGAGGAAAATGTCGACTCCCTCAATGAGGAACTTGTCAAAATCAGTGCACAGGGTACGCTCACAATGGCCTGGTCTTGCATTTAACTTGTTTATATACAAATCACTTCAAATTGGTTGGTGGAAATCTGCCTGCATTATAGTTTTTCTTCTGAATACTTGTTGCATGTGATCTTTTGCAGAGAAAGTTCATGCTATGGAGAAAGAGAATGAGATTCAGACGGCCAATGAGGTCAAGGTATGTAACTATAAACCATCCCTGCAATATAATGCTGCTGTTTCACCAGACTGTATCGTATGGTTAAGCAAGTTTATACCACCAAGTGAGTCTCCTGTTCGGTATTTGGTTATCCGTTTGGGACAAATGGGCACAGCTAGAAATGGTGCAGACCATTGACTGACCAAATGCAGTTGTCATAGACTCGTCAATCTTCTGTTCAGTGGGGTAGTGACTGTCTGCCAAAGCGCCTTCCTAATTTCAAATGCCTTTTTTGACAGGTTTAGGAATCGGCTTTACAGTTTTCTACAGCAATTTAATGTTTTAGTTTCATTCTTATTTATCCCCAGCAATGTTTTTATGTCACTGTTAAGCTCGTTCTTACGATTCTTCCTTTGATTCACATAAAATCCACCATCTGCCTGTCTGATAACCTCCAGAGAACTTCTGCATTCATTTGTGAATTATGTGATGTGAAACCGAGACAGTATATTCATTCAGCCAGGATACTGATAATCCTGGGTTCACAAGAAAGGCTAGAGAAAATAACAGATGATATTTTCATCATATGCTTATTAAAATTTAAAGCTACTCAATTTGGTTTAGAGACCATTTGCCTTCAAGTGTCACTGTGTAATTTTTCCCCGGCTTTTCTCCCCATTAATTTGTCCTCCGTCTTTATTTTATATAAACATTTTCTTCCTGTGCTATGCTGGACTCCATTCCAGGAAGACGGAGCAAAGAAACCTGGATTAAATTCAGTGATGAATTAGAAAATTCTGTGATTGTGGAAAGCAGAATACAGTTAGATAACTCGGACAGGCATCGAGTCCGAGTCAGGATTGTGTGTTTTCACAATAAACTTGAAAAGCTTTCGTCACTGGTGCTCCGGAAATGTGATCAAGGATAGGAGCCCAAGAAAGGAAGTAGACCGGGAGCAGTACTTGTCTTGGAAAAATGTAGAGAAAATGCACAAAATTTCTCCGTTCAACCTCATTTGTTGATGCTTTTTGATGCCAGATGTTCTTTATATGGAAGCGACACAGCATTTGGATATGAACAGAATGAGGAGTTCTAATGGGATGTGTGTTTGTGTGTTTAGGCTGCAGTGGAGCAGCAGATCCAGAACCACAGGGAGGCTCATCAGAAGCAGCTCAGCAGCCTGAGAGACGAACTGGAGACTAAGGAGAAACTCATTACTGAACTACAGGAGTAAGACGCCCAGTGTCCCACAGACAAATAAGGATAGATTACAACCCCTGGCATATTTACTTTAATCATCTCCCGTTCTGTCTCTGTTTGTATACAGTATGAACCAGAAGATCATGTTGGAACAGGAGCGTCTCCGGGTGGAACACGAGAAGCTCAAATCTATGGACCAGGAGAAGAGCCGCAAGCTGCACGAGCTAACGTACGTGTTTGTTAAACACCAGTCATCTGATTGGGGTCTTAAGTGTTACTTTTTTGTGTGTGTGTGTGTGTGTGTAGAAGCTGCTTTATTTTGGTAAATGTTATTTGCAATGGTGTTTTTCTTAGAGTTTTTGAGTGCAGTTTTTCATGTCCTGTCTGTGTTTGTGAGAACAGGGTTATGCAGGACAGAAGGGAGCAGGCCAGGCAAGACCTCAAGGGCCTGGAGGAGACAGTTGTGAGTTACTTCTCATTGGTGTGGGAGTTTCAGGTTCTATTTGATGGGGGGGTGTGTGTGTGTGTGTGTGTGTGTGTGTGTGTGCTCAGTCTACTTTTTCACTATTCTCTCCAGGCTAAAGAGCTGCAGACTCTCCATAACCTGAGGAAATTATTTGTCCAGGACTTGGCAACCCGAGTCAAGAAGGTGAAAAATATATATATTTTTTACTTATAGTTTGTTCATTAACTTTGGGGATCTTTAAGGGGTTTTTCCTTTTTGTGCAGTTATGTAAAATTTTGCACAGAGTTATGTAA
>JAQQZR010000006.1:12753809-12777200 GCA_030068235.1 Notoglanidium macrostoma | reverse complement strand
ATATATATATATATATATATATATATATATAGGCTTGTGCACTTGGTGGTTAAATGTGTTCAGTGAAATCATGGTGTTAGGACTGTTGGGTCATATTTGAGTATACAGATCTTACTTGTTTAAAGTGACTCTGGAACGCTAATCCTGGAGTGCATTACTCACTCAAGTGTTTGTTTTAACAAATAATACAGATGTCTGCATTATGAATGCTTACGATGTGTTCATCTTGATGATTATTTTTTTCTTTTGCAGAGCGCCGAGATGGATTCAGATGACACGGGTGGCAGCGCAGCTCAGAAACAGAAGATCTCCTTCCTGGAGAACAATCTAGAACAGCTTACTAAAGTCCATAAGCAGGTAAGATAAGGCCGCAGGATGATGGATATCATCAGAATGCTACATGTGGAAATCATGCTTATTATTCACAACCATTATATCATAGAGGAAAAATGAGTTTTATTGCACTTTCACTCTAACAATACGCATAGTAAGTGCATGTTCCTAAGCCTATATGTATCTTATGCTGCCTCAGTGGAACAGTGGATGAAGAGATTGATTGATAGAGCTTATTTGAAAGTCCTTTCTCTCTTGTCACTTCTTGATAAACGTTATTCTTTCTCTGTGGCTCCACGTGTAGCTGGTGCGTGATAATGCAGATCTGCGCTGTGAGCTGCCTAAGCTGGAGAAGCGTCTGCGTGCGACTGCTGAGCGCGTGAAGGCTCTCGAGTCCGCACTGAAGGAGGCCAAAGAGAATGCAGCACGCGACCGCAAACGCTATCAGCAGGAGGTGGACCGCATTAAAGAGGCCGTCAGAGCCAAGAACATGGCGCGCAGAGGACACTCGGCACAGATCGGTACACACAATACTTCATTTCTTCTCACAATGCTTCATGTTTATAACAATTAAAGGGGAACATGGAGCTAATGTTAGATTAGCATAGAGAAAACTATGTATGCGTAAAGCATACCAACTTGAGTCAGGCCTCTTAATTAATCTCAAACTGATTAGCCTTTTCTTCCTCAGTAATATTCCAAAATTTCTGGAATCATTTGTCATGAGGGAGGCGTTCGCTTGAACTGAATTATTATGACACGGAACACAACTGCTGGGGAGCAAACTGTTGGATATGTAACTTCCTAAAATGTTAATTTCAGTCTTTATCAAGTTCTTTGAATCTTGGAAAGGGTTAAAAAATATTCTTCAGCCAACCACTAGAGGGCATTCAATACATTTTAGCTTTCCTGCTTATACTGTACAGTGATGATCATTCCACACTTATTAGACTTTGGTAAGAAACATGGCTGAAAGTTTCTAGGAGGAATTCTTGGATAATATATGCAAACAACATACTCATTGTTGTCTATATTTAGATATAAAGTAAAGCTTGAATATGGATAATGATGTTAAATGAAAAACGTTCATGTACAGATGGTGCTGCTTTGCAAAACAATTTAATTTGAGGCAAGTGTTTGCTAAACTGATAGATAAGCATTTCCTTTGTAGTCTACATTATTCTTATGATTAGAGTACAAAATTCTGGATTGGCTAATAGACTACACACAGACTATAGGCTGATTAAACTATATTTATAGCAGGGGCACAGTTGTGGCATTTTATTGTGTGAGTGTGTGCAGTGATTATGGTTTTCTGACCTCACTAACTCATCATATTGCTTTTCTATCTAGCCAAACCCATCAGACCCGGCCAGCCGCCTGTGGCTTCTCCCACCCACCCCAACCTCAACCGCTCTGCTGCGGGGCTCTTCAATAACCAGCCGCCTGGGGTCATCCGGGGAGGAGGCGGAGCCAAGCAGTAAAAACGTAAATTAACTGATTTTTGTCCGTTTGCGATTTCTGTTTGGTTGCAAGTTTCATGTTGATAATCTGTACTTTGTTTCTTCTTGTAGGATTTGAAGTCTGCAAGTCTAGATGAAGTCTGAAGAGCTGAGCTGGCCTTCCAACACTGCACAGTTCAACAGGCCTAACACTTTAAACTATATATATTTGAATATAAGTATATATATGTATGAAATATTCCTACATTGGCTGTACAGTTGTCCTTACTGGTCATGTTTAGAGATTCCATTTCCCTGTTTAAACACACACCAAAAAAGAAAGAAAATAGGACAAAAATGAGTGCAATCACTGCTGTGTAAGTAGCTTGTAGCTTCACTCTTAATTGCATTAGATTTTTAGCCCTCACTGTGCCAAGCGGAATGTATCATCAAAAAAAAAAGAAAAAGAAAAAAAAGGCAGGAATGAATGGAAAATTAACTTTAAAAAAAGGGTAAAAAGAAACCCAGCTACTGCATCCTCGTAGCTTATTCATGTATGCATCATGCTACTTGTTTTTAATTGTTTTGGAGAGAGTGACTGTTCTTTTTTGCTTCCACTGAGCAATTTCCAATAAACTAATTCACTTGAATGGGTAAGTTAAACACTACAGTCAGAGTACGTGAACACAGAACGTGGTTTTGTGCACTGGGATAAGTTCTTGGGGCCTTAGCATGGTGGTATGTTATAAAAAGGAATGAAGAAAGTGGAATGAAAATGAAGGTTTTAAGAAAACACAAAGCTGCTGATTGTAGACACTCCACATGTTACTTTAAAGCACTGTACAAAAACATAGTGGTAAATGTGCATCATTACTGATGATCGTGATATCAGCATTACGAAATGTGTGTAAACGCTCACTCTGTGTAAATGGAAGATCACCTGTCATGTTCTAGATCTTGCTGTTTTTATAATTGAATTTAACCTTGATGGAGTTAACAAATCAGTCACTACTCATCAGTTGATTGGGAGTACTGCCTTATAGTCTTTCATTAGCTCAGCCTGTGATCTAATATAATGTGGCTATGTGAAGAAATGCAGTAGCATTTTAACTGTAATAGATTTAGACATTTTACTTCTGATGGGCTTTGAATCGATTCCCCCAATTTGGAAGTGGTGTTGGGCTCTTTTAATCTCTCCTTTTAGTAAATGATCATGTTCATTACACCCATAATAAGCAATATAGAGAATGCTGGCTTTGTGGTCTCACTTCGCTTAAAAGCAGCTGTTCGCTGTATCTCGGTACGGATACAACACCTGCGGAAATGGGCAGAATCCATTCTAAAGAACTCCTCCCTGTTTTGTTCATCTCTAAACAAGCCTGTGCCATGTTTGAAATAATATTCGACCGTGACTCTTTTGCAAGTACTTCATTGGTGACCTTGGCCAGTTGATATTCTTTGCAGATTATCACGGTCAATGGGCATCGGCGGTCATTGACTATGATTCTGAAATCTGCCTTTGCGGATTGTATGGACTAAATGCTTTCATCAATCTGGCTCGAAGCTTCGATCATGCTTTAGCACATGAGTGTTTATTGTGATTTAAATGTAGCCATTGTGTTTGGCTTGCACATTTAATAAAATCCAAATCGGTTACATGTCTCATACCCACCACTTTTTAAGAGTTTTGTTGCCTTTGTGATTGCAGTTAGACATCTAGGTTTGATCATTATCTTTTGATAACTTTTCTCTTGTCCAGTTCTAAGACTCAGCATGACATTGCAGCATTTTATGGCCTAGCTGAATTTACAATAGGGTCTATTTAATAGTTATTTACCACATTTTCATTGTGTTTGCAGGTGGATATTTTATTTATTGATGTTTTAATATAGACATGGGAATTTTTGTTGTTTTTGTTTGCTTTTCTTTTTCCTTTTTTTTTTACCATGTTTTATTTTCTCTTTGCTTTCACTGTCCAATTTCCTTTCTGATGACATTTTCACCTACATCTTAGTGCTCCTTTGTAAATTTTGGGTTGCTATAGCAAGCAGGGTGATGGCTGATTAACTGATAGAAATGAATTTATTTGTGCAATATGGATCAGGCATAATTAATTTACATACTTTTGATGTAAGTGATACATTAATGATAACAAACAAACATGACTGGTTTTGTTCCATTTCCCTCTGTACTTTTTGAAAGCACTTTAAATGTTCCATCTCAGTTGAACGCCTCACTTATTGTAATCCGAGTTAAAGCGTCTCATGTCAAACTGATTAGAGAATTAGATTTTTTTTTCTTTGCTGAGTTTTGTAATTGTTATTTTTGAACAGTTTTGCTTACAGAGACCATTTTGTCTTGAATCTGCATTGTAGTTTAAATGATGAACAGTACCTGAGATGATGGAGAGGGGTCTTCGTGTGTACACACTCGGCTCTCTGAGTTGTGCAGAGTCATAAACTGGACTGAACTGTATATTTCTTCCGAATGCTTACTGTAGGGCAGGTTTTCATCCCTTGACATGAAATAAAATTAAAATTAATGGCATAAATGGTGGTTTTCTGATTTTTGTAGGCCTACATTGAAAGAAAATTTTTACAGATTTGTTACTTTTTAATAAATGGTAGTCCTAGTCTCAGTATTGCTGAAAGCCATTGGCTTAAAATAAACAGATGGTGGCAGTATTTATCCACAAGGTTTCCCACAGGTCTCCATGGTACCATCACATAACTGCTCTCTTGTTCTAGTTCATTCATTAGAAATGTGGAATGATCCAGTTCTGAACTTGACTATGAGGACATTGCGACACACAATCTCACTCTATACAGCTAAGTACAAAAGTTTGCACACCCTAAAGACCAAATGAAGACGTTTATGTATACAAAACAAAGATTCACACACGTTTCATTATCACATGTAACAACAAATATTAGTGGATGAGTTTGCATCTCTGCAGTGGACTGGAGTCCCATCCAGAGTGTCTTCCTCCATTCCTTCAGTGTTGCTGGAATAATTTCTGGATACACTGATCCGGACAAGGATAAGCGGTTACTAAGAGTGTGTGTGTTTGCATTACCCTTTCTGAATGTGGTGAACATTATTCCATAGCTTTGTACACCCACCCATTGAATTTGTTACAGCCTTCAACCACTTTGCATATTCTCTGAGAATCCTTTTTGTAGATGATGTACACTGTTTTCTTCAGATCCAGTTAGGAGATGGACAGGATCATAGTGGAAAAAATTCTTAAAATTGTTTTTTTTTGGACACGTTAAATTATTTTGAAATGTGTTGATTTGGGATGCACCCACATGTCACTGAAATTGCTTACAGTTTGTTTAAAAATAATAATAATAAATGGACTGTTACTTGTACTCTTCACGTCTTCCTCCTGGACTGAGGGGGTGATGAAGTGACCTTGAATGTAAATGACAGCGATGGACATGCAGCACACATCATTTCAGCTCTGGAAGATACAGGGTGCGGAACACGAGCGCGCGCACTGACACGGTCACGCGCGTTCATTCTCTCCCCGAGCACCGGATTGGGAGCGAGACCGCGCAGGGACACGGGCGCGCGCACTGTGAGGTAGCGGCGGTGTAGCTGGTGCGGTTTAGTTGCAAGTGCTCGCTTCTCTGTACCGCGGATAAAGGCTTGTGAAGTTGAGCTCGGCTTTTCTTTCGGTTCGGCAGGGCAGGCCTGCAGCAGCGAGGACGCGGACAAGGTCAGTACACAGGGTTTCCACGGGCCTCGGTTATTTTGGTTAAATACTCTCTTTTGTTTGCTAAATAAAGAGTTACATTGTTGCTGCTGATGGTTGGCGGGTTGCACCGCTGCGGCTAACCAGTAACCACTCCAGCTGGAGGAAAAAAAAGCTGCGGTGAAATTCACGCCTCGTTTGAGGTTCGTGGAACAAAATGCGTTTAAATATAGTATATCTCTTGTTTGTGGAATCGTAAGAGATGATTTATTTTTCCTAATACACGTGTGTACATTTATGCAGTTTGGCTTGAACAGTGCAAAGTTACCAGTGGTGTAGCTTATAACCCACACAGGCTACCAAGAGCACTCCTGCTGCTGCTGTTAGAACAAACACAGCCCCACAGACTGGACTGCTCCATGTTCAGGCTCAGGCTCTAAGACTTGACAGTCACATAGTTGCAAAATTACCTTGGTGTGTGTGTCAGGAGTTTCTTTCTTTTCCTCCGGTTTGTCATTGCTAACCAAACAACCAGCTGCGTTTCAGATGACCAGCCTGCACACTGAGGGGGCTATGAGTGGATATTTATATTTACACAGGAGCGGACAAAGTTTTGGATTAATACTGACCTCCATGACACACACACACACACACACACACACACACACACACACACACACACACACACACACACACACACAGGTAGTGAAGGCAGACAGCCCAGTGCCAGAACAGAAACAAAACGAGCTGCGTTTATACATCATTAACTCTTCGGCATTGCGGTTTTTCATTGTAGCGTTTGAGGCTCAGGCTGCTTTTGCTTTGGCTATTTGACTGAATGAACTGATGCACTAAAGGCAGCAGAGCACATGGCAACCCGAAAATGCCATTAGGTTCATTATCCGCTCACTTAGGGCAGCAGAATAGCTAAGCAGATTGGACTTTGGGAAAGCAAGCTTTTGTTTATCCTCAGAAATGCAACCTTTTCCCGTTTTCTAGTGTGTGTGTGTGTGTGCACTTGAAGAGTGGTACCATGCTGTACCTGTTTTGTCACTGGGGTGGTACCCTTCTTATCTTTTCTACCTTTTAATATGGAGCTCTGTTTCACCTGGATATAGCCTAGTACATTCCGGAATGATTTAAAGTACACAAATGGAATCGTTTTTTACAGTTTCGAAAGTACACTCTATAGAGATTTTGATGTAAAAGATAGACAGTAAAGGTAGAAAAGTGATGCACTTGTCACTGACACATGCACAGGAACTCCACCCAGGCTGTAAGCCCTGCTCAGGGTCCATCCACTTTCACTTTCTTCAGGTAATCATGTAGCATTTGGCAGGGTTTCTTGCCCACCGTCTCAGAAATTCAGTTAATACTGGCTGAGTTTAACTTAAGACGTTTTCTGAAATGCACTGAAACCTTGAACTTCATTACATGGCGGAGCTGTAAGTGAGAACGCAAATGTCTGTATCAGTCGGACTGGCTTTACCCTGCCAGCTCCCTACAATGAAGTCCGTGTGATGTCCGATTTGACTCCATGTGTGAGAGGAGCAGGTCATTGTCCGGAAAATATACAACGAGCCAGTGGGCATGTTGATGACGTTTCTATCACGTGACTGGCCAGTGGGCTCTTCGTCCACAGTGTGAAGCTGCTTCATACTCCTTCTGCTTTCCACTCTCTTGGTGATATTGTGGATATGTCTAAATACATGTAGTATTGATATCGGTGCAAAAACAGGCATCATTACGGGCGAGCCGGTTGCCTTGTCCGCCATCTTCACTCTTCACTCTTCAGTTTATATGAGAAAAGGTCTTTATTGACTTGTTCACTCTTTACAGTAGTCTCAGCTTCGCAAGAATTTTCTAACACTCCACGTACACTATCCATCATAATGTTCCTACCCTTCCACCTGTACGTGCTGAATGAAATAATCTTTGATGGAATCTGGGTGAAATTGGTGATGCTATCCTTTAAAGAGGGAACAGATTTCTGGGAGACTGTCCATCATTTTAGTTGACCATAAACCCAGACACGCTGTGCGAGCCAGTAGTGATTCCTCTGTGCTTTGTGAGTCTGACCTCACACTCTCAGCCAAACTCGAGTCCTTCCATCTGCTCCCTGCCTCCGCTTTGGGCTCGGTTCAAATTCTGAAATAGGAGACACATGGTAGAGTGAAATCCCAGCCTTTTCTGTTTTCTGAAGGAATGAGGCTGTTTGCACACTTAAATAGAGACATGTCTTCGTCTCAGACAGCTTAATGCTACAAGGTGTCACTCACCTATTGCTCTGTGTGCACGGTGTGAAGTAGAAACTCACTACTTCACTCACTCACTACTTCACGGTGTAAACTACATCAGCATTTTAAGGGGGGTTTCTGTACAGGCGTTGAAAGATTGTGGTGATAGCTGTTTGATGAGGCGTTACGTCTGGCTGGTAAGAGGTGAGAACTTGGTTCTTGGGACATTTTGTGTAGTTTCATCCTTCTATACTAGACCTATGGATTGAAAAATGATGCTGGGACTTTTTTTTTTTTTGGAATTTTGATAAAAAGAAATTGTAACACACATGCAGAATGTCGGCTGCTCCGGCATTTCACACGTTTGGATAATTGATCGTTCAGGAAACGCTCCAGGCACCGTGCTGTCAGCATGCTTGATATTGCGGATACGTTGGAAGCCATGTACACGTAGGAAGTAGTATGTGTATGTTTTACGATAAGATACTCCATCCATCTAATCCGAGCCTATTTGCCAGAACACAATCTTGTGGCTGTATAGAAATCATGGACTATGGCATATCTAGTTATTCGCATGTTAAGATGACCCTCACACACGTTGCCCAGTCCAGCTGACCTCCAATAAAACCCGATGGCAAGCGTATTGGCCCGATGTCCTCGTTTGCCTTTCCTCTTTCTCCTCTCTTAACAGCACTTCACTTCCCCGAAGTGTTGTTTATCCTCTCTGTTTTCCTGCATGTTGTTTTCTCATGTCTTCACTCTGTAACAAGTGCTGAAATAATCTTGTTTTGCTCCTCTGGCAGCTGCAGGGGCTTGGCAACCAGGATGATGTATTATGTCAGGGTGAATAAAAGTAAGTGGGCTTTTGATTTTGTTGCCAGAAATGCTACAAGTGCCTTTAGTGCTGCATATTTGGATGCAAGAGGAGCCATATCCTCAGTAGAGCAATGTCCTGAACTGCTAAATAGGTATAAGTGTTTTACAACAGCCGATGTCTGGGGGTAAATGTGATCTAAATATTGGCTGTTGCATAAGAGAGCACAAACTATGTAACGTAGCCCGGATGTTTGAAGTAGTGACGTGTTAAGTTAATGAGAACGTTTTATCACACAGCGCGGTTGGATCCTCAGTTCAGATGGTGTGAATGTGAATACCTTTTCTGTAACAGCGAGGCTCTGACGTTGGTTCCGGCTGCAACATGAGTGATAGATTTATATTAATGCGATCATTCTAATACATTATCTTTTCACATCTCGTCCTCGGGTGTATTGCGGACACTCCGCATAATCTGAGGCTGCTAATAAACAAATTAAGAAATTGTGTTTTTAAAAAAAAAAAAACAAACGCAAAATGCAATCATCGATATGGTGAAGTTTTCCGTTGCCAGACATTGGTTTTACATTTCTGGAAGGAATCTTGGGTGTCTGTGCTTTATAACCGTTTTCTGGCAGAAGTTTCTGCTTTCTTGGTAATATGACAAGCTGCCTTTTTGACTTAACTTTCAGAGGAAAGAAAAGAGAGGTTACTGCTGTAACGTAAGTGGTACTTGTTCTAATTGGTGTTGTAATTGTTGGCAAATTGCTGCAGTATAAGAGAAAGTAACACATCGAACACATCATTTTCCTATTACAGCACAGCTCATTGTGTTTTACTCCTTACTTAATTCGTGAACCTGTTTTCCAATTTGGTTTTCCCTGTGGTATTTGGATAATTGCCCAAACATTTAGCAGAATCATTTGAGACTATTGTCTGCTATAACATGGAGCAGATACTTGCTTGTGATGCAGAATGGAGGGCAACAACGTTCTAGTTCATTTCCAGTCAGTTACGCAGCACTGTGGCTCAGGGAAATATTCAAACCTCGGTGTCAGGCTTGAAAACAGTGTCTTATTTTTGATGTTGGTTTATATCCTGGACTTTTAATATAATTTAAAAAAGTGCAATATTTCTAATTTTAGGATCAAGCTTTGGGTGTCCAGAGACAAGAGTATCTCGGCATCTGACATCGAACTTTGATCAGCCCTTTTGAGACAAGTACCTTAAGGGATGCGTTCTCAGTTGAGGTTTTATACAATAAAATGGTGAATTTGCTTGACTGTGTGTTTGTATGTGCCATCCCTGCAGTGGTTTTGTATCTGAGGGATTATCATCACTGGTAGTTTTGCTTTTCGCACTGTTTTTGGTCAACCCATGAAATGGTTGTGTGTGAAGCCCAGGGCGATAGCCATTTGGAAAATGTTAGAAACGGCACACCGTGCTCTATCTGCCACGCCACATTCACTCTTTCCGCCAATCCCAGTGCTCATTTGAGCACCCATGCTAAAAGTGGTTTATACCACACACACGAGTCATGTCACACTGAAATTGGAATGCTTGGTTTGCTTGAAAGTGGGTCATAACTAATAAACTTGCATATACGGTGCATATTAATTATTACTGCAGTATTGGTCTCTGGATTAGACCTCAATTATGTCTGGTGTCAGAATCAAGCTCTTGTAGATGAGAGCTGTAATAACTCTCAGCAACTGAGCACACATTTTTTTTGTTTTCATTTACAATGCAAATCAGTCTCAGCTGTTCCCAGTAAGGCGTAGTTATTATCTAACAGATGCAGTCATTTTTATCAACACTGTGCAGCCAGATGTTTGACCCGTTTGTCACATAGCAGCTTCCAGTAGGAGGCTTGTGTGAGGGAGCAGTAACAGAGTAAACTGACGCATGGTACAGGCTTCTTTGGGGCAGCATAATCTTCTCACCACCATGGCGGTGGTAGCTCAGTGGTTAAAACATTGGACTAGTGATTGGAAGGTCGTGAGTTCAAATCCCAGCACTGCCTAGTTATCGCTGATGGGCCCTTGAGCAAGGCCCTTAACCTTCAACTGCTCAGTTGTATAAATGAGATATAAGTAAGTCGCTCTGGATAATCTAAATGTAAATGTATCTAATATGAACTGCTTTAATAGCTACTCAGACCCTTTCATTATTTTAACAGAACTTTAATGCCATGTAATAACCAGGCTATATCCTGTAGATTTTCCATGTGCAAATGGATAGGATTAGAAGATAATTGATGATCATGTAATAAATGTTGCTGGAATCCATTAGATTAATACAGTTCAATAGGTAGTTAAACTTTATCTATAGAACCCTATCAGCTCAGTTACAGGCAAAAGTGAAAATGTCATCAACTTGTTTGAAAAGACATTTCAAAAAGACACCAGTCACATACTTTAAGAGTACAGACTGAAAATGTTGCCTTCCCAGAAGCCTCTGTGCCAAGTAGTGGCTCGCCATTTTCGATGGCCTTGATATTCCACAGCAACGCACAAACAGTCCGCGACTATGCGGTGACATCCGAGCCCGTACATCAGAACTTGTAATGTGAAATTGAAGAAATTTTGCCAAAATAGTTACATTTTAAATTCTTTCGACTGGTCCATCCCATTTTGCGATGGCCCAGAACCGGACTCGGCTCTCTCATGGGCGGCCACAAATCGTGTTCAAAAGTTCCACTTTCGATGCATGGACGAAGAAACATTTTGAGCTGGCTTCACTGGGATCACTAACAGTGAGTTTGCAGAGGTTTTGATGCAGCGCACACACAGTGGCCCCGTGTGTAAACAAAAACAAGGCAGTGGATTCTGGGAAGAGTGAGCCGGCTCATTTAATAAGAATATAAACATAAGTGCTATTTTACAGCTGCTACGTGAAAAAAAAACATAGTGACATTTATTACCGAGTGGTGAATAATTTATTACATCATAATTTTTTTTTCCACGGCTGGAAAATCATTTAGCGTATGTCGTATGTGCTTGTTTTCTCCAGGTGTGTGTTATATTTCTCGTGCGAATCAAACGGTGATCACTTTTCAGGTGAAAAGCTTTTCATTAGTTGATACTTGACCTCCTGAAGATTTTGGACCGCATCATGAGAGAGAAACTCTCATTATTCATCACTCACTTGAAATGCTCAGAAGCAACAGGTGACCAGTTTTTGAGTGTCATTATTGTGCTTTTTCCATAAGTATGTTAGTAATGGATTAACAGCACACTAGTGAGTGAGAGTAGTGGTGGCTTGTGTGTCTCTTCTTACAGTATTTAATTATGTACAGTGGGTAGCCCCTTTTCTTCTTAGTCTCCTTTGTTTTTTTTTTTAAGCTTTCTGTTTCACACACAGTCTCCAGTTCTTTTTTAGGGCCAGGGGGGTAAGACATTGGACTCCATCATCCAGCAGCCCAGTTATAGATAGACTGTTCTACATGCATGTATTTGTTCGCTCATGTTCAGAGACACTGGTTGCTATTTGTATCACTTGATAAGCCATTCACATGTGCAGGGGAGCGTTTGAGGATTTGAAAGCTGATCCAGGAGAGAGAGCATGAGCCGCTGATCGGCGGTCTGCAGGGAGTTCACAAAACTGCAGGTATTTTTATGGACAAAAATTGTTATTTGCATTACTGCAGACAGCGAGTCTTTTTCTTTAATCCATCAAGTGATTAAGGGTATGAAAGAGGAGCTGCAAGAGCTGAACCTGCTGCTGCTGCAGTCACTCAGCTGCAGATCCCTTCTCTGAACATGTCAGTGTATATTTAACTCACGTGTGACCAATGAGAGCTCCTCACGTCTGTGTAGCTATGCTTCCATGCAGCAGGATTTTGTAAAAGGGAGACTTGATAGAGTATTAGCGCTGAATTGAACTGCTGCTATTTAAATGCTCACGATGGTTAGCAGGGATGATTAGCAGAGGCTATGGGTGTGTGCAAGTGACACAAGGTGGTCTGCACAATTCAGGACGTGTTCTGGACAACGTCACCGACGACGTGTAATTTTTGTAAGTTTGTATATGTGCAACATGTATGTATGTGTTTGTGTGCTTCCTGCTATTGTAAATTGATTGCTAAGTTACTGATATGCTTGTTGCCATGGTGTCCTCACGCATGATTGTGTTACCATGCAGATCCTCTCAGTGCTGGAGGATACAGGAGAAAAATACACGGCTTCCTTTCTGTGAACGTGTGCATGCTCTGTTGCATGTTAGAGAAACGCAGTGGCTGACCAATCCCGACGTGATGCAAAATCTCCAAATCTTCAGTGCAAGTATTATATTTTGACCAACATGATCAAGTATCGATCGGATATGATCCGCTTTTCAGTTTGCTCCACGTTCAGATATTGCTCGTGATCGGGACAGCTGATCCTGAAGCTTATTGTTACTTAGCAAATAACATAATTCGGAGATTTTAGAGAGTTGGCGGGCAGCTATGTACTGCATCAGTAAAGGGATAATCGGCAGATGCTCACAGTTTTAATATTAAAACCCCTTGATGTATGTTAAATGGATTTGGTGCATGCTGACTTATTCCAAAATTTGGTTCGTGTGCGAGCGAATTACTTCACACGCTGTTTTAACACTAAAAGTCTGATGAGTGATTGTGGTGAAGTTAGCCGAGGCTTTCAATTTTAAAATTAGAATGTAGCTATAACACCTGAATCAGAGTGAAAATGAGAGGAAACCGTCACAGACAAAGTCCACCTCGTTTATTTTATCTTGTGGTTCAAGCCGAGTGCACCGCAGAGACCAGAGTTTGTCCTTCTGAGCCAAGTGAAAGGATGACTTCATTCGTAACAAATTTGACAAAAGTTTTATTTCTGACCTTGTTATTTCAGGCTACACTCTAAACACCTCTCTTTCTTCTTTCTTCTTGCAGAGACGTGAGGATAGATAAGCTTAAAAGATGTGGATCCTGTCAGCCAGTGCATTCTGAATCTCGGTGCACTCACACACACACGCGCACGCACGCACACACATACTGTGAGTCATGTCTGAGATGGAGGGGCGCAGTGATTCAGGCCTAGCCCCAGGGCAGATCTATGTGGAAGTGGAGTATGATTATGAGTACAAGGCCAAAGACAGATTCATTTCCATACATCAGGGCGAGTGCTACATGCTGGTGAGGAAAACCAACTCTGACTGGTGGCAGGTGCGAAGGGACGACGGCACCAAGGCTTTCTATGTGCCTGCGCAGTATGTGCGTGAGGTGCGGCGGGCGCTCATGCCACCCCCCAAACCCCGCATCAAGCCCCCCATCACCCTACCCATAACCCATTGCTCCTCAGCCAGCGAAAATCCGCAACAGCGAGCACCATCGGAAATGGTCAGCTTCGGACGGCCGCCCCCTTCCAGCACGCCATCCCCGTTACCAGAGCCGCATACTCCGCCCTTGCTGCTACGGGACTCCAATCAGAACGCAGGGATGAAAGACGTGCTCGCAGAGCTCGCTCTGCTCAACAACAACAACCATCATAACCATCACCATGGCAACGCCGTGCTGCTGCCGCGCACCAGGCCCGAGTCGCCATCCAAGGAGCCGCCAGGTTGCCGGGGGAAACCCCAAGGAGTCTCACCGTCAGATACAGACGGATCATCGCCGGGAAACGGCTCCGAGGTGTTGCGTAACGATTCGGAATCGGGAGACGAGCTGAGCAGCAGCTCCACAGAGCACACGCAGGTATGTGAATCATCACATGTTTCAGCTTTTTACTGGAGAGCTGCTTCAGTTCCTTTCTCTGTCTGTCTCTGTGGTTTATGCAGAGGACTGTTCTGTCTTTTTAAGAGCCAAGCTGATGCTATAAGGCAGGTTAATCTCTTGCAGCTCCCGCTTCCTGCTACAGTGCATTATTTCATGAGTGTTAGGTCCTCACACTTCACACATTTCTGTTTTGTCTCTCACAGGATGTAACATCTGTTGATCTGTTGTGGCAAACCTTTGTAGCTTGCACATTTGCACGGATGAGATTCCACAGTGCATGAATTATTTATAAAAGAGCATTTAGCCTTTAGATCTCCAAACAAAAACACCCCCAGCATGTACAGAGAGCTGAAAAGTGTGACCTGCTATGTAGTCCATCTCTGTCTTTCTCTGTTTGTCTCTGCCTCTTTGTCTCTCCTTTTCTTGTTGCCTAGAATTTCTGAGGGAATAATGGGGATTGTGGGAAGCAAGAAAATGGGTCATACCAAGCCCTTGCCCTCTCCACCCCCACTGTGTGTGTGTGTGTGTGTGTGTGTGTGTGTGTGTGTGTGTGTGTGTGTGTGTGTGTGTGTGTGAGAGAGAGGCAGACACAGAGAGGCATGGAGCGAGACAGACAGCAGGTGACACTGGGATGTGTACGGCTTTGGAGAGAACTTGGCGTTCTTCTTTGCTATCAGAGTCCGGCTTTGTCTGCGAATGTTAGATGCTAATGCTAGTAAACCAACCACTCTTGCATCAAGGGCTACGCAAATAATCCTTCCTCATTTCCCTAAAAACCTATATAACATGATCAATGTCAAAACTAATCTTCACATCTTCTTTCACGCTTTCTGCCAGCTTGGAAAAGAGCAACCTATTTGCTCTTTGAGGATTGGGTACTTAAGCTGTTTTTCCTCCTCTTCTGTCCCACTCTGCCAGCCACTGGATTCAGGATTTGATGGATTTGGTTGCCTTCTCTCACTCTTTAGCTGGCTCCCTCTTTCTCACAAGCACACAAGCGTTTATCCTTCACCCACTGAAAGCACCTGTGTCACTGAAAACAGGACGACTTTTAACCAAAACGGTTCCGTTTCAAAACCCATACAGTCGATATTGGAACATAAGTTGCCAGGTTTTGAATTCCTCATGCATGTGATGAGCATATTTACATGTGAGTTGTAGTTTTGTCTACAGCAGTTCAGCTCCGTGATTAGGAATGCTGTTACTGCATCCTGTAGCAGTCATATCGGCGCTGCCGATAATGTTATGCAGTTCCAGGCTCCCACGTAGAAAATGTTTTTTTGAATGCATAAGAACAATAGGTAAAGTTTTGTTTGTTTGTTTGTTTGTTTTTTTCCCCCCACATGCCAATTCCATTGTTTAACAACCCATTGTTGTCATTTTTGTTGTTTTGTATTCATACGGTTGCATAAATATTAAAGATACAGTAACGAAAACAACCTGTTTACTTCCAAGAGATAGAAAAAGCAAAGGTGTCAACATCCACAGCTGTAGCATTTATGATCTAGGGAAACCGCTGAAAGCTGTGCTTTTCTGCCTTTTTTTGGGTTGAAATGTAAAGAACAGAGGAGATCGATTAGAGTAAAATTGTCCCTGTGGAAAAGGCAATTCACTGAAGGTGAAATATTTACATTTGCCTCTGATAGCAGCTACTACAGCTTTGCGTTGACTTTATCTATGTAAACTTTGACCTGAAACTGAACAAGTGTCAGGCTTCTGAGCCAATAGAAACCAAGACTAAAGTATCTTTGGGTGGTAAAAAAAAAACAAAAAAACTGGTGAAGCTGCTAATTATTAAATTGTGGCCACACCGGCCTTTTGTCTCACAAAAGTACTGACTCTTCCACTAATACACACTAGGGATTTTGTAGTGAATTGTTTTTCTTTTGTTAGCAGTGTAGTTATATCTGAGAAAGGCTGATGAATGTGTGTATTAGTGTTTAGTTTTTGATATATGAAATGCACTGGTCTGAGCATCTTACCATTCTCATATTTGTTCGTTTTTGAAGAAACCGCAGCATGTCCAGCCTGTCTGTTTGTCTGTCTGTCTGTCTGTCTGTCTGTCTGTCTCCCTCCTGTTCCTGTGAACTCTGTGTGTTAAATCTTACACAAGGTTTTTCTCTCGGTTTTTTTTTTTTTTGTAATCTTGATATTTTTTTTGCTGTAATCGTGTGTATATATGTGTATATATATATATATATATATATATATATAATCAAATTTTTATTTCATGCTGTGAGCATTTTTTTGTGGGTGGGATTTTTTTCCCCTGATTTTCTCCCTGAATTTAGTCATGGCCAGTTCCCGCCCACCAGTCTGCTCTCCCCAATCATGCGACAGCTACCAAGCAGGTGCTTCCTCCAAGGCACGTGATGCCAGCTGACTGCATCTTTACTAACCACTGCTCAGGCAATGTAAGAGCAGCGTAACACCTTTGGAGGAAATTGCTATCTTCCGAACCGCCGCACGTCCATGATTGGCTAGTGTCGCTGTAATTGACAGGAGAGAGGGCATGCCACTCGTGCCTCCCTGAAAGCATGGCCAGTTTTGAGCTCCCAGCCATTGACGGCTCCGGGTGATTGGGCAAACGCTTTTCTGTAGCTCGGGAGCCCAGAACATTCTGTTTTAGCAGGAGGTGGAGAAACTGTAGCCGTCTTTCCTAGTGCTCAGCCCACATCTTTGCTTTAATGTTGTCCACATTTGTTGACTCCTGCACAAAAGTTCGAGGCAGTAAGTACTATATATTTAAAAGCTTAGAATGAATAAGTGGATTTTTTTTTTGTCATTTAAATTGAAAATATTTTAATTTTAAAATATTAATTTATGAATAACTTTTTATTTCCGTGTGATATAGATTTTGAATTTGGCAGCGAATCTTCTTTAGTGTCGCAACGCCTTCAGAGGCCTGTCTTCCCTGTGCATGCTGTAAAGGAGGCCCCTGCTTTTTCTTCTGAGCATTCCTTTCATTCCTGCCCCCCAACATGCACACGCACACGCGCACACACATACTCGTACGCAAACGCGCGCGCGCGCGCACACACACAATCTGGCTTAGTTAAGAAACTCTGTAAATCTCTGCTGATCATGCAAGTTCTCCTCAGTCTAATCTAATATTTGCTTACCTATCAAAGAAATATTTCTCCCTCTCTCCCTCCTCTCTTTTACACATACACACACACACACACACACACACACACACACACAATAGCCTTCATTGACCTTATTCTTGTTCTCTCATTCTTGATTTTGCTAATTTTTTTAGCTTTGATTTATACTTCTGACTCAACTTTGTTTTCCTAATTGTAAAAAAGGTAAATGCTGGAACCTCAACACGCACGCACGCGCACACACACACACACACACACACACACACACGCGCACGCACGCACACACGCACACAAACATGATGGATGTGCTTAGAAATTTGAGATTTCTTTGTAAATGTATACTCAGCAGTACACTAAGGTCAAGGGATTGTTAGTAGGCACAGGCCTAATGTAAGAGGAAAATAGGAACCAGCTGGAATGAAGTCACCTGAAATGGAGTGTGAGGTGCACGTGCATGTGTGTGAGGGAGCCTGCGCATGCATGTGTGTTGTAGTTGGGCAGATTCCGTGATGCTGTCACTGCATCTCCTGCCTTTTGCGTGCTGCGCAGACACTTGCGCGTTCTCCTGCGCTGGGCTTGTGTTTCACTGCATTTGGTGATTACAATTATTCTGCTGTATGTGGAACATAATCCACAATAAATTCTGGTAAGGTAAGTCAAGCCTGACACAACCACAAGCCTCCTCTGCAACCACGTTCACTCTTTCCCCCTCTTTCCATCTCCGTCACTAATTTGTGTGTATGTGTGTATGTGTATGTGTGTATGTGTGTGTGTGTGTGTGTGTAATCTAATCAGACTTGTCACTCAGGCTGCACATGTCATGTTAAGATGTAGCTTGTGCTGGTTGTTTAGCTGATGATGCATTCAGCCTAGGAGATACATGAGGAGTCACATGCATTTGTTTTAAGCTGAATGGTCATTTAAGGAAATTGATCTTGGTGTGCGAGTGTGTGTTTTGCGGCCGTTACATAATCAGCACTGAGAGTTTGCTCAGCTGACAGAGACCGTAGATTTATACCGAATACGTATATAATGCTGCAGTGCATCACTCGCTAAGCAACAGCATCAAACATTCACATTAAAATCTGTGTTGAATACACTAACTAAAGATTTGCTTGCTGTGTTTTGTTTTAAAGTACTCTTGAACACACACGTGAGTCATTTAAATAACATGTAGACTAATAGATTTCAAAATGCGAACTACTAAAACACACCAGGAACATCTCTACAGCTTTACTTACACTACAAGAAAAAGGAAGTAGAGAAATGTTAATTAATCTAGACACCCCTCAGTGTTTTTCCTCTCATCCCTAATAGCCAGTCAGCTAGCTAACTGTAATAGCTACCTAATTATAGCTAAATATAAGTTGGATTTAAATCTTTAAACAAATCTTTTTGCAGGGTTGTATTTTCAGTTTTTTTGTTTAACAGAACCAGAACCTATCCAAAGCCACACCTATTCAAATATCCCGAGATTTTGCTTGCTAGCTAGCAATAGCTAGCAATGTTAGTGGGATTTCAGTATATTTTAATCAGCTCTTTTGTTCATCGTTAGCCTTGTCTAAATTAACTAGCCATCTAGACCAGCATGGAGGTTACACGACTTGCAGCTAGTACTTTGCATTCTCTACATGACCGAGCTCATGCACAACACCCAAAATTGATATATTAGAGTTGAGCAAGATATGGAAAGTTATATTAGAGGTTTAATGTTATATGTTGCCTGTAGCCAAACCAAATTACACGTCCTAATTTACCTCTAACATATTCTTGCAGATCATGTGAAATGAAACCATGTTTCAATTAGTGCAGCGAGGTAGCACAGCAAGTAGAGTGCGAGTCCGAGCTCAGGTTCCTGTCCGTGTGGAGTTTCACATTTCTCTCTGTGTTCATGCAGGTTCCCTCTGGGATCCTTCCACACCCCAAAAACATGTTATGTGGATTGGCCATTCTAAAGGCTGATTTATACTTCTGTGCAGAATCTACGCCATAGGTACGGTGTCGAAGCTCACGCATGGAGAAGCACTAGCACATAAGTTGAGCTTCTCCTCTAGGAAGCGCCGTCACATGAAACACACCAGAATTTACTGATCTTGCACACGGAAGAAGAGCGGGAAGCAAGTTCCGTGTTTCATTGTAGGAATAATAAAGGGAAAATAGCACAGACAGAATATTGGTTTGAAACAAATTTACTGGGGAAAAAGAAGCCTTGCATGATTACTTGTGAACCAAGTGAATTCTCAGTGAAAGAATTCCCGAAGTGTTTTAACTCCGAGCAGTATGAGCGGCTCGAAGCACTTCAGTGTGACTAGTGTTTAAAGCCACAGGATTAGATGCAGGATTAAACTGCCTGTTCAATAATATTTATTTATTTATAAACATCTACAGCCGCTATAGAGCCTCCCACTTTACTTATATATATTAGCACAATGTTGTAATTTCTGATTTTTGCAGAGAACAAAAGCAGTTGTTAATGAGTAGGAAATGCAACGTTACCAAGTGGACCAACCAGTCACAGTTGTTGAGGTCTGCAACTCCTCGACGCGTAGTTAGATTTCTGGGGAGATGTACATCTGGCTAAGGCGTAGGGTGTAGCGTAGACTTGATGCAGAAATATTACTTGATCTTAAATTTCACCTAGACGTAAGTGTGTGTACGTGTGGTGCCCAGCGACGGACTGGAGTCATATTTATTTAACTTATGATTTATGAACCTGCAATTTAGTGCGTCTGTGTTTATTTTCATGTTTTGATGGGTATATTTATTTCTGGCTAGTGTATCATATCACTAAAAGTAGTCAAAATGTGCTTTTTTTCCTGTGTTAAAAATTCTAAAACCCCAATCCAATCAGAATCAACCAACCATGAGGAATTAACCATTTGTTGAGTTAAGGGGGATATGTTTAAGGCTCAAGCTGAGCTATTCTTCTCTGTTCCCTCAGTGTCTTATGTGGGACTGGAGGAGGAGTCACCGAAATCAATTTGCCCTCGTTCTCTTTCTGTGTGAGCTGTGCTGTGCTTCTGTGTCGGGCCTCGTGATGCTGCGGCCCATTATAATGCAGAGGGACTGTGTGAATGGCTCTTCCAGAGCGGCCGGGCTTATTGTTGGGGGGGACGCTCCACCTCTGGGTTTATGAATAGTGGGGGCTGAGACAATCAGGAGCAGTGAGGAATGATCCGGAATCATCTCTTCAGCCCTCCATTTGGTACAATCAACTTTGCTGTGCAAATCAATGTGTTTTTATGATGCCTGTCTGTTATGGGTCAACGGGATGGACGCACATGCAAGCATGCAGTACGTACAGAATAACCAGAGCTGGTCAAACGAATGAATTTGATATCGTGACAAAATCTTAAAATGCCCTTTACCCTTTATGCGTATTTTGTGCAGTATTTGTAATCCTGTCCATGTAATGCTCAATAACATCGTAGGTTTAGGGGACAAAATACTGAACGGAAAATCCCAGACTCAAATCCCAGGCTTCTAGAAAGTTACTCCTGAGCCTTTGAGCAAGGCCTTTAACTCCCGACTGCTCATCTGTATGCTCAGATTGCAGCTTATCTTAGTTGCAAGTTGTTTTGAATGAAAGCGTCTACCAAATGAATATATGTAAATTAGATTCTATAATCCAGGTTTAGCCCTTATTTCTTCAACACAGAAAGCATGAATATTTTTTTTTATTAGATCAAATGATTAAATGGAAAGCTTGTATTATTAGAAGGTCCGTAGTTCTTTAAATGTCACAAATTTAGTTGGACTGGAATGAACTTTTTGTATTAATTTAATGAACATTTCACTCCAATGTATCAATTTATAGTTTAGGAACACACACACACTCAAACGCACAATGAAAACAAACCTTACTACTGGCAGTACTATTCTAAATATAACATTTCTCATCAACACCTCAGTGTGCGTGTGTGGCTCCGGATAGGAAGTACAAGGCCACTGGACCACGTGTTCTTGTTTGTGATTGGATTATCTGGTACACTTCTTCTTTTACTTTTTTGGTTGCTTCATGAAATAGCTGGCCAGGTTCAAACTGATATCTTGATGTTGCGTGTATTAAATGTATTCTCCCTTCTATCCATCTGTTAGACAACTATATATTGGAAGGATTACGAACAGATTAATCAAGGTTAATCAAGATTAATCAAACGGTATGAACAGACACATACATACAGGGTTTTTTTTTAATTTTTATTTTTTATTCTATAAAGAAGTGTCCTTTTAGTGATCAATGTTCAGACCCTGTGGCTCAGTGAATGCTGGAGTGTGCAGGAAACAGGCTAGTAGTGCACTCTGTCTCACTGCGTTTCCCCTAACCCCCCCTGCTGACGCCTGTGAGCTGTGTGACCACGTGTCTGCATGTGTGCGACCCTATTCAGTAAAATGCAGATCATGGGACTCTACAGTAGAAACTATGAAATGGCTTTGATTTGGATTGTGCCTTGATTTGAATGTGTTAATCAGGCCATTGATTATTTATTCAGACTTTAAATTGTGTTTACATGTGATACCGCATTGAAGTTCAGGCTAAAAAGGAATTCGGACAAAGTGGTATGCAGTTCTGCTTTTCTACCTGGTAAACAAGCACACATGTAAATAACACGAATGCTTTCAACAATGCCATTTTACCAGAGAATTGCAGATTCTAGGAGTGCTTCATAATCCTCAGAAAGCAATCTGGACAATTCTTCCCCTTTCCATTCCTTCCAAGCCTGCAGGCCATCTGCTCCTGAGAAGCTCAGCTTGAGTGTCAGTCACATGGAGTCTTTTGCTTTTCTGTCTGAGTGGACATTCTCACTTCCCGATTAGTCGGCAGGTTCACGCACATGTGCCACCAGAAGTACTTTCGAGAAAGGGCTGAAACAAATTTCTGAAAGTCTGGAGCAGTCATGAGCTCTCAGAAGGGAAGGAGGTTCTAGGTATTTGCAGACTGTCTAACAAGGATGTGTAGTAATGGCTGAAACTGTGGTCCGCTGTCAGTTCAAACAAAATGGTGGCAAGTCTGAACTTGACTCTGTAAGGAACGGTGCCATTGCATCCAAAAGTATGACCCCAGCCAAAAAACTCATTAATGGAAAATTCTGATTAAATGGTTTAATTAGAAGCTGCGTGATTGAAAAAGGAGCAAAAATCGTACAACCCCAGTTCTCAGAACATGGCAAGTTTTACTACTTCCAACGATGCTGCTTCCAGCTCATCCCTGAATCTCCGACAGCCTGTTCTTAAATGTGTATCTATTCAGAGCAGCTCCAGATAATTCTCCACCCTTGTAGGTCGCTGCTGCTAAGTCTTTGCAGACGCGGAGGTGTTTATGAACTTCCTTGTCCTCCCCACTCTGAACTGCTTTTTCTAATATTGAAGTCTGTTCCTGAAGAAGCTTAACCTGTCTTTAACTAATCCCACTTTCTGCTGTGTTCACAGTGTAAATGTGATCTGTATATATCTGATTATATACAGATAATATAATAGATAGTATACATGCAGCTCTCGACTGGAAATGTGCATCAGATGCTTAACGATGGCATGTCCGGGCAAATCTAAATATAGTTTCCTTATTGATTTTCAGTATTATGCACAGATCTGTTTGAACAACTTGTGGGTGTGTGTGTGTGTGTGTGTGTGTGTGTGTGTGTGGGGGTGTGGGTGTGGGTGTGGGTGTGTAAGCAGACTCATTATGGTTTTGTCTTTGTGTGGATTACTAGGGCATGGACAGCTTTTGTAAGCATCTGATTAGTGTGCTAACATTAATGGTGGTACTATTGTGCAAGACATGAAAATCTGCATACTGCTTTTCACACTCAAAATCATCTTAACACCTCTAAAAACTTCTTATTGGAGCTCTTTGTGGAAGCTGGGGTCTGGGCGGATGAAATAGCTCCTACACATCTACCTGGTTTAGCAATATTTGTCTGTTGATCTGTGGCCTTCTTTAAGCTGCATACAGATACAGTGCACCCGGAAAGTATTCACAGCACATCACTTTTTCCACATTTTGTTATGTTACAGCCTTATTCCAAAATGGATTAAATTCATT
>JAQQZR010000006.1:12730466-12740474 GCA_030068235.1 Notoglanidium macrostoma | reverse complement strand
ACACACACACACACACACACTTCTTAGCTCACTCAGCCAGAGACATGACGAGGCAAGAAAATAAAAGCTTGGCTTCATTATGTTTCAGTTATATGCATATCTTTGCATATAGTATGAAACATCCTGAAATTATTGTTACTCATTATGCAGTAGTTATACATTGTAATTGATTCTGTGATTCAGTATAAAGCCCATAAACAGAATTACAGCGGTGGCACAGTGATGTAGCGGGTAGTGTTGTTGCCTCACAGTTCCAGGGTCCTGAGTTCGATCCTGCACTGGCGTCACATCTAGAGTGTTTTCCTGCCTCATGCCTACACCGAACAAAATTATGAGTGAGATGATGATGCCTGATTATGCTGATGGAAATAATACCTATTTCTGCTCTGCTGTTTGGGCTGCTGATGTACCATAATGCCTTTCTCTTTCATTTTTTAGAAAAGTCTCTTATTTCCTTGCTTTATTGTTGCTTCAGCTGTCAGTGTCAGGGTTTTTTTTTTTGTTTTTGTTTTTTTTAAGGACTGATATGTTCAGCTCAGTCCTGCTGCTCCTGTTTTTCTGATAGTTTTAGTTTCACTTAATCCAGGAAACACCATTTGTGCAAAGTAGTGTACAGTAGGAAAACATGAATCAATTTGCTGTTGGGGCCAAAGAAAGAGATTCTCACTAACCCTGTTAAAGGGTTTCACAGATATCAAGTCTCACAGCTGGCAAGCACAAACAGGAGAGGTGCAGATGACCATCATGTGTAAATATTTCTCTGATCGGTGTTTCCACAGAAGCACCTCCTCTTCTATCTGGTGCTTTCTTTCAGTTAGCAGGTTGTAGAGCTTTTTATCTCTCCCTCTCTATGTTGCAAAGTTTCTGGGGTTTTTTTAATTATTTTTTTATTAGATTTTATTATTTTTATTAGTAACTATTAGGTAAGTGGCTATTAAATCTGTGTTTGCAAGGGGGGAAAAAGCCCTTTTGCTTTCTGTAACTGAAATCTGTTCTCCTTTAGTCCAGAGCCTAGGACAATGTACCCTGTTGACATTATTGAAACAGTAGAATAAGCCAAAATTCCTTGGCCTGATCAGAGCCAGACTTTTGGACCCCTCTAACGGTTTACTCACTGCCTGACCGAGCCATTCAAACCTCTTTGAGCCACATGTTATGTTATGTTCTGGGGGTTATTTAACTGTGCAGGTGCACGTGTGTAAAACCTTTTTGTTTGACGTGTAGAGTCAGCTAGCAACTTGTTGTCCTGGCAGTGAAGAATTTACACGATTGCCCAAGTCAGTATTCAGATAAAAGAGACCCCATGTAGCCAGTCCTTTCAGTCCTCTAAAATCACAGAGGCTGAACTATTGTCCCTCTCTATGTCCTCCAGACAGTGTCTCCTACTGGCCATGGTCGTCCAGAGTCTCCTGTCTACACCAACCTGCGGGAGCTGAAGATCTCGCAGTCATCTTCACCTCCTGTTCCTTTGTCTTCTCCTCTGCATGTACTGGGGGACTGGGAGACGCATAAAGACGTGAACGGAAGACATTTCTACTACAACAAGACCACCCAGGAGAGGACGTGGAAGCCACCACGCTCTCGGGACACCACCGGGGGCAGCCGAGGAGACACCCTCAACACCACTGACATGGAGGTAATGCACTATTGATGCCCATGTGAACAGCAATGCATTGTTGAATACAGCTGAGTCATACTGCACCCGATGATGAGATATTAGGGTTTATTCTGTGTGCTGTGTACTAACTGAAGGAGGAAAGGCAGAATGGACAGTCTCTTCCCAGCATGCACCCTGGTGACGGCAAAATTAGTCCAGCTCCAGCTCAAAAGTCCTGCTAGTTTGTTTTTTCACCAAAAATAAAGAAAAGGTTGGAAAAGAATTATTGTAGTGCCGGAGTACTGAACCTTATTGTTCGGCACATTTTTATTGTTAAAGTATCGAGAGCGCATAAGCCATATTCAGACAGAATTAGCTTTACATGGAGATCTGGAGTAAATCATTGGCCTGTGCTTTTTATTTCTAGCTAGACTGGCCGTATCCGTGGATTTCTCTCTCCTTCTCTGAGAAAATCCCAGACCAAAAAAAACATATATTGTTTTTGGACCAACTGTGGTGGTCTGATCATTTTTTCGTCCTGTCCGGATAGACACCTCTGCGATTTTGCTAGCAGATGCTTCCTCTTGCAGTGGAGGTTTTGACCGCTGCTGGCCTTGCGTGCATGTCCATATGAAACGCCTCCTGACACAAAATTAGGAAAGTGTGAAAGTCATCCTAATCGGAACTACATGTATAATTTTTATCCACATACTCCATCATACCATTCAACCTTTAGTTCTCTAAAAATGAGAAGTTGTCTGTTCCTTAATTGTCTAACATTAGATGCTGCAAAGCATAAACGGGATTGCTAGTAATCCATTACTCTCTCTCTTCAAATTTCTAATGCATGTAAAACGTTATTGGACCGCATCTAGGCTCATCGGAAGAACAACCCCATTGCAACACTTGTTCCTTCAAATGTGGTCACAGATGTTTTATCATGGAGGAGACAGAAAAATATTTACAAGCATAACCTATGGACACGAGTCCTGTCCAAAAATGACTGGATGGCCAGATTAAGAAATAACTATTTTAACTGGTAATTGCAACAATTGGAATTAAACAATTAAACGTGTCTCTTATCTTGTTTGTAATTGTTTTGACGATTTTGCCTTGCTTTTGGATGGTTATAAAATTTTCTTAATATATTTAAACGCAGCTTATAAATTCCTCCACGCTTACTGTTTACTATGCCATACATCAGAAAGCGTCCACATCTGGTTCAACTGTTAAACCAGTGAAAACGAGTAAACTGATGTGCCAGGAGCCTTTCTGAGATGTTCTGAAGTAGAGAGATTTCACAGACATGACTCATTTTACACACAAGCCATCAATGTTCACTGAACGACTTCTTATAAGTATCATGCAGACCCGATGCATGGAATGGCGTCGTTATTACGTCAGTCGTACAATGACGATACTGTGTGGAACTGCATCACTGTTGTTGTGGGCAGTGTCGGATCGCCCACCCTTACTGTCCACTCACACCACGTCAGTTCATTTGAATGTGTGAAAAGTTTTAGTGTGTGTGTGGATCCAGAGTGTGTTTTAACTAGGGCGGAGTTGAAGTAGGTCTCTCTTCTATATATAAACCTTGAAAAACCCTGTTGTGATATTTAAGACTCTCCCAATTGTAACTGACCTAGCTTCACGCAGGACTTTGTGGAACATCTGTTGCAGCGTTATGTAAGGTTTTTCTGTGGTCGCAGAGTGGATTAACCTAAGCGTCCTGAAAGTTTTCAAGACTGTCCCAATGTAGAGATGTGCACGGCTGGGCGATATGATCTAAATCGCAGTGTGTTAGCATGATGTATTGCAATATATTAGCATGATGTACAGAAAAGTCTAGCGTCAGTGTCCTTATAACTCCATTACTGACTGGCCATTAGACGTTAAAATCTATTTTATTACGTGTTCTTCTTTTATCGCTGAATTAAAGCTGAATATGAATACGGTGCCGCTCATGTTGCAGAGAAACACCTTTGCAAAACTACATATTGTGGTTCATAATGTGTATTGTGAAAATGTCAATATTGTGATGTATTTTTGTCCTGATTAATAGGAAAGATACAGCTAACCTTATTTTTGTTCTAATGCAACACTGCCATCTTGTGGCAGAACTTGTAACAGCAGAAAACTCAGTGGTAACTGAAGCCTTAGGCATGATTTATTATTGTATGGGCGTCAGGTGTTCCTGGAAAACACCAAGCGATGTTGGAATATTATGCAAAAGACATCTTAGTTATGTATATGTTGCTTTCTCACTTCATGTGTTTTAATTATATAATCTCCTGGGTTTGTTAGGATGTGTTAAAGGAATACTCCTGGCTTTTCAATATAATCTGTTTATTGTGTGTGTAGCACATGCTTGATTAGCATAGATCATTCTGACACATTCCGCTATATCTCCTAAAATAATATCCAGTTTCTAGTCTCACTAGTGTCATTTTTGGTAGCAGTGTTAGCCCGTTGCTATGTTCATTAGCAAACATTGTTTATTGGACCAAGAACCAAAATTTCCAAGCAAGAAAGAAGCATGAAAACATTTGTTTGGGATCCAGAGTCTCCAGGGACTGTGCCCTGCCAACGCTAGCAGCAGCTGCGGACAAGTATGAAGTATGGGAAATAAGATGGCAGAACTCAAAAAACTAATCCCACTTGTTTTCGTCATTTTATTAGTAAAGCTTGGAAATGCACAAGCGTGAAATATTTTACTTCTAAAGTTATTGCTAGCAACTCAAATTACCACTTTGAATTAAAATGCAAAAATGGCTCCGTTTTACCCAGAGAACCTTCTGGAAACCTGAGAGTCCTTAATTGATTTTAATTGTAATGTTCCGGTGTTAAAAAGTTGATTAAATCCACAAGAATATTTTTGGTAAGACGATCTCTCATGTCTGTCTGATCCTTGTTAGATGGCCAGGTGTAGTTTTATATTTTTGGCTTTTACTATACCTACATTACTGTGTGAAAGTCTTTACCCCTCACCACCCCTCACCCCTGATTTCTTTATATTTTGCTAGAAAAATGAGACGACAGGTACAGTGATTTATTGCAGCATGTGCAAACATACATGTAAATACCATATTTGGTATGAGCACTGCTGTATTGGACTGGCGACCTGCCCAGGGTGTACCCCGCCTCTCTCCCGAAGTCTGCTGGGATTGGCTCCAGCTTCCCCCGCGACCCAGATGGATAAAGCGGTATAGATAATGGATGGATGGATGGGTGTGAGCACTGTTACTCTTCAACACAGCTTGAACTCTCTTACTCAAGCTTTCCTGTAATTTCTTCTTGAAGGACATCCCAAAGCTCTTCTTAGGATATTGGCTGCCTTTTGTTCCATTCTCAGTCAGAATGCTTCAATAATGCTGAGATCCATGACTTTTCTTTTCTGTGGCGGTATGCAGGAAGCCTGGAGAACTATACCTCAAGGCTACATTTAAAAAATACAAGAAGAAAATACAAGTGGCTCTTTGGAAGCAAAATATGATGAAATGTGGTATGGCTGAAGACTTTTGCACAGTATTGTGTATATATTTAGAACTTTATAAAAGAATTTACGTTGGACCTTATAAGTGTTTGTGAATAAGCAGGTTTTTTATTTAAGTTCAAAAAAATGTGCCAAAATACTTGTTCATATAGTACAGATAGAGGTAATGCGGATTCGGTTGGAAAAGAGCATTCACTTCTGTGTTTTCAAGCACTCAGATCTGCTAGTACATACAACGCTTATATAGCTAGAAGAAAACCATGAATAGCAGCATGTACATTTTCTAACCTCGCTCTCTCTCACTCTCTCTCTCAGCCACTGTCATCTGAAGAGAACTGCCTGAGCACACACTCCAGTCAGTCAGACAGTCAGTATGGCTCACCCCCTAGAGGCTGGTCTGAAGAACTGGATGAACATGGTCACACTCTTTATGTGTGCGAATACAATAATGAGAAGGTGCTGGTCTATTGTTTTTAAGCTCTCAATCTGTGCAAACTATACATATATATTAGTATCCACTCTGTCTGTGACCGACTCAGGCTGTGCTTTCTCTCTTCTGTATGTTGTAGTGGATAAAGCATGTGGACGAGCAGGGCAGGCCATACTATTATAGCGCTGATGGATCTCGCTCTGAATGGGAACTTCCTAAAGTAAGAAAACACACATGCAGGGAACTGGGCTATCACACTTTTGACCCGTCACTTTAATTTTGGGATGCTAGCAAGTTGTCTGTCCTCGTAACCGCAGAGCTGCTGTTCTTGTACTCCTCATATGACACACAACCACTGCACAATTTGTGCTTCACTGACTGCTTAAACCACTGCGGTGTAATGTGATGTAATGGGTTCTGGGCTGATGGATCATACACTGATCCACTTTGAGTGTGAGCACGTTCTCTCACACAGTTTCTACATTCTCCTACTCATTAAGGTGAAATTATAACGAACACATGCCTGTTGTGCCACATACTGCTTTCTGTGTCGTTTGTGCTTCTTTGTGCATCGACTAGAGAGCAAGTTAAAGTCAAAACAACTGTTAGGTTTCCATATTACCCTTTAAAATGTTAATGATTTCATAACTAATGTTTGTAGATTTTGTATATTTGAATCATTATAGAGCAGCACAGTGTGCAGTGGTTAGCCCCGTCACCTCACAGCAAGAAGGTTCTGGGTTTGAACCTACCGGCCAACTCGGCCTTTTTTGTGGAAACTTTATCATGTTCTGCCTGTGCCTGCATGGGTTTCCTCCGGGTGCTCCGGTTTCCTCCCACAGCCCAAAAACATGCAGATTAGGTCAACTGGCTCCTCTATATTGCCCATAGGTGTGAATGCGTGTATGGATGGTTGTTCGTCTTTGTGTTAGCCCTGTGACAGATTGGCACCCTGCCCAGAGTGTACCCTGCCTCTCGTCCAAAGTCAACTGAGATTGGCTCCAGCTTCCCCACGACCTTCAGCAGATATAGATAATGGGTGGATGGACGGATGAATCATTATAGGGATGCAGACAAGCTCTACTAACATCCCTTCAAAACTTTCCATCATTGTTGTGTCTCAAATCACATATTCAGATTGTAGACTGTGTAAATTGTGTATCTAGGCTGTTATGTACAAAGCTAGAAGTTCCAGATTATTATGTACAAATTAGTTTTAAGAAGGTTTTGTGTGTTCAATTAAAACATTAGATCCTTTGTAGGAAAATCAAGCTAAGAATGATGTCAGAAAATGTATTAAGAAAAGGTTTAGAATAGGATATAAAAAGGTATTTTAAAATATCTATAGTTTATTAAATCAGCTGCTAGTGTCATGACATGTTATGAATGATCCCCACAATGAGATCTAATTTTGGAGGATAGCCTGCTGAGAAACTGCAGTATACTGTATGTGGGAAGCCATCTTGTTTACATATCCTGTTTACATGTACTAGTTAAAATCCAGTAATCCTGATGCTGGCTTGATGTGCATCAAACATGCAGTGGCTGTAACAGTGTTGGGTTGGTTTTCCCCCCTCTTTCTCACTGCAGTACAGTATTCCTTCTCCAAACACCACTGAAGTTCCTAAAAGTCGCAGTTTGGACAGGAAGCAACCTGAGCCAATAGTCCTAACCAAATGGCGTTATAGCACCTTTGTAGACCTCAGTGACAAGGTACGTACACACCAAATAAGACTTGAACATCTTGCATTTGTTGCAGTGCTCTTGTATTAAAAAATCCTGTGCCCATTGAGTTTGACTGTTTTTGGAAACTCAATTTTCTGACAGTGTTTACACAGAAATAAAGCATCTTTGCCACATTATCCTTCAGAACTACATGCCTCGGCATTCCTTTCTGCAGCATCCCTTTAAACTGTACACATCGTACATGGAAATACACTTGGAAATAGTTTTTTCTTTGTCTCTGTCACTTTTTGATGTTGAGGAGGTCATTGCTAAGATTAGTCATCACTGTAGAGGTTGGGTAAGGTAGCATTATGCAGCACAGCGATAGTCTTTTTGTTTTGTCTGAAATGTTTGCACATTATTAGGAACAGAGGATGGGTGCACACTGCACCTGAAACAGTAACAAGAAAGTCACTTTGAGCACACAGTGGAGTCATGTACTGCACATTGATTTTTTTTCCAGCTGTCAGTCAAAAATAGGCGCTTCACCTTGGGACACATCTCCAGAGGTTTTGGCCTATCATTGTACAGATATCAAGTTAGTGCCCAATCGCTTCAATGAGTTTTGACCAATCAGAGTTGACGGTCACCCCTGATTTTAGTTTTACACGACAAAACTGCTTTTTATGGGAATCGGTGAAGTAGAACAAGTTGATCAAAAGCATTTCAGCACATGCTTGTGTGTGTGTGTGTGTGTGTGTGTGTGTGTGTGCATGTGGGTGTGTACATGCGTGTTTGCATATGTGTGTGTTCATGCGCAGGTGAGAGGATGCTGCTTGATTAAATCTGAATCATAGAGATTGTACTAACCTGTGATGTAGCCTGAAGGTTTGTCTCTTCCTGCATGGCTTCCTCATTACTGCACTGAACGTTCTGAACAAAAATTGGCAGTTTCAACTGAATCTTTTTTTTTTTAGGTTGTTTAAAAGAAGAAGGCAAAAATATCTAACGGAATAAATATCAATTGACATCTAAGCCTGCTATTGGTGTAGCCAACAGGGTTACTTGACAAGCCTTCAGACTGGCTCAGATTTCTTTGCACTCATCCTTTCATCTTCCTCTCCTCCTCTATGCAACTAACTTTGCTTTTTATTTCGTATTTTTGGATTTTAGGAGTCTGGGACCAACAAACATAACTCCCCTGACTCTGACTCCTGTCCTTCTTCACCTAAACACTCCTCTACAGTTAGTATACATACTAATGCATGTGTATATGTTTGTGTATGTGCACGTGTGTATTTCTCTTTTAATCTGATTAACCTTAGTCTCATACTCTGTGTGTATGTAAAAAAGGGAGACAGCTATGCAATGCACAATATGAAGAAAACTGTCATAATTTAGTAGATATGGGGTTTCCCATACCCACTGCAGTTTGAGCTGTTAATGACGTGTTTATACATAAATTACTGTGTAAGCATAAATCTACATTGTGCACGAGTGCATTCTTCTTCCCTGAAGCTCTCGGATGATTTTTACAGTCGATCACTTTCTTCGTGATGTACGATATTTAGTCATTCTAAAGTTAGTAGATAACAAATGTTTTTCTCTTTTTCTGCAATCATTTATTTACCTCCTAATACATTTTTGTTTCTCTACTATAGCTGTCAGAAAAATGTGGCGTCCTCAACGTCACCAAGATCACCGAGAATGGAAAGAAAGTCAGGTACCGTGCACACCTGAATCAAAACATATTCAAAGATCACGTTGCACTTTCATGTGTCTGAATGATCTGGAACCCTGACTGAAATATGTAGTGAATAGTAGTTTTTACTGTTCATTAATGTGCAGTAAAATAGGTACCGGTCTAAACTTGAGGAATCTTGGGTATTTCCTTACTATTAGTTTGAATGCATCTTTCTTAGTAGTACTGCTACCTTCTGCTTCCACAGATACATTTTCATGTTGATGTATTTGTATTTGCTAAAACAGCTGTAGCTCCAACAGAATTGCTTACTCAAAAAATAACACTGTATTATAGAAAATGTAATATGATTATTTTTTTAAAATGCTAAATGTAAATGACACAACACTGAACTTAACAACTTATAATCATGCCAAGGGTACAGTCTGTAGATTTGTAGGTCGCGTTCCTTACTGTACCATATAGAGGAGTGAAATTCTGCTGTGTTGGTTCTGCTCCCCTCTTACTATACAGGAAGAACTGGACTTCGTCTTGGACGGTGCTGCAGGGTTCCACGCTGCTCTTCGCTAAGGGTCAGAACAGCGCCACCAGCTGGGTGTGTGTTCACTTCTGCTCTCTAATCTCTTCTCTCAGTTCTCTAAACTGATTGTAAAGTGTCCTTTACTATGCCAGTGGTACGGTTCTGTATTGTCTCTGTGACTCCACACACTTTAATCCCTTAAATTCGCAGGCTTACATTTCTCGCTCTCATACCTACATTTTTTTTCTCTTAGTTGAATTGTATTTACAGAATCACTTCTAGAAATTACTGAGAGTTTGCTGAGAGTATTCTGTTTTAAGATGAATTATAATAAGCTAGGAGTTTAAAGGGTAAACAGATCTCCGTCTGCTCCATTTACCTCAGTCTTAAACTGGGTTGTGTAAACTTTGCAGGCCAGGTGTGGCTTTTGTAATGCAGTTGAATTAGTGTTAAACTAGAATTAATTCATCTGGTGGCTTCCTCCTGAGTTATTCATCTTTCCATTTTTCCCTTCTATATGTGTTGTGATTGTGAATCTGTTCTTACATTATCATTCTCGCTCTTCTCTTCTCTTCTCTTCTTTTCTCTTCATTTCTCTTCT
>JAQQZR010000006.1:12703435-12721063 GCA_030068235.1 Notoglanidium macrostoma | reverse complement strand
GTGTGTGTGTGTGTGTGTGTGTGTGTGTGTGTGTGTGTGTGTGTGTGTGTGTGTGTGTGTGTGTGTGTGTGTCCTTGTTGACGCTGTTCCAGTCCTGCACACACATCCTGGCAGTAAGCTTGTGGTTTTAAACTTTGCAGAGATAAGTTTAAATTCCTCTTTGATCAGAGCCTTTGTAGTCTCACGAGTAGTTTCTGTATTTCCTGTGTAGAAGCCACACCTAATGTGAGTAATTGGATTCAATAGGAAACATGTGGAAACGGTTAGATCAGTTTCAGCTGTGTCCATGGAGACTGCAGTATTGTTGAAAAGCTAATGCTGCCGAGTTCTAAAAAAGATAAAGTGGTGCGAAATGTATAGCTAAAGAAAACATTTACCCCACATGCTTACCTCGTTTGTCTTTGGCAGGCGCAGCAAAATGAAGCATCAAGAATCATTTGCATGTGGAGGGTGCACCCAGGACTAGTGCAGATTTATATTTGACAAGGTAACTACTTTTATGGATGTTTATATGAATGTAAACAGTTTTAGTTGGCTATAATTCTCTAGTCGATCTGTCTTCCTGACACTTATGAGTGTCCCACCAGTAAGAATTTATATTTTACTTTAGCCTCAGTAATGGAACAGGGCCTCCAGCACACCGGAGCCTGTGTGCACTTGTGTATTTCTTTTCGTTAGTGTAATATGTTTGAATGCACTAATACTTGCAGTAAATTACATAGATGTAAGATGTTGGTATGCTTGTCGGTTTTATCCTGCAGGAATGTGCTTCAGAACATATCAGTATTCTTTCTTTCTTTCTCTCCACAGCCCAGGATCTATTCAAATCACCACTAATAATATATTCCAGTCATTCCCCAGTAAAGATATTGCTCGCTCTGAGTGTTTGGTTCGAACTCTATTTGCAAATAATTTTGCATAAGCCTGCTTTAAAATCAGATTTTTGTGTGTTCCGAATGACACAATCATGTATTTTAAATGTCATGGGCTGTGCTTCGGTATTAATGAACTTCTCATGGCTGGACATGATGTCTTTTTGCTTTGGAAAATCCAATGCATTTTAAACAGACATTTTATTTTGGATTTACATAAGGTAATTGCAGAATGCTGGAAATACCAGGTTGATATATCTAAACAACGTAACACCACCCCCACAACACGCACATGCAAATTCATGTCCCTTTATTCCTTAATACAATCATCCCCATTAAGTGGGCAATAAATCTAAAGCCCGCTGTATTGAGTGGGACAGATAATGAACCCCGTCTGCATGTCGGTTTAGTGCTGAGGGCTGCTGTGTGATTGGCTTAGCTCTGCTACATTACCTGAGGCATCATTAAAGGGCCTATAAATTGTGCTTGAGGCAACACCTGACACCGCCCAGAGGAAGAGGACAGCAAGTGATTTCACTGTGATCTCTAACACACCGCTCTCTCCTCACACTCTTCTGGTTTGGAGTGCTCCTACCTACTAATTTGGCTTGAGCTATTAATTTGCTCCTGACGGCCGTGTGGTGGGTCTCTTCCTTTCTGATGAGTCCTCTTCAGGCCACAGCAACCGAGCGGGTCCTAGTCAGCAGCTTATTAGGATGTGGAGTCAATAACAGAGCCTGTGCTACCCTCAGAGACTTAATGATACGTGTTTCGACATCTAACCTCCTTATTAGTGCTACTAAGTGACGATCACACTTATAAATAGCTCCTTGTGCTTCTTAATTATACCTTGAGAAATCATAGGGTTGTTAGTGTGTGTGTGTTATGTGTGGGTGAGTATGTGCACACACTTTTGCATGATAAATGAGGGGTGTTTGTGCTAGTATTATGACTGCGTTTCCCTGGAGTTTACTTTACACTCTTGCCCACCCAGACACATCTCTCACACATGCACTCGAGCCTCGTTGCTGAGGTGATTTATGGCGGATACTCAAGCAGGCACGTTGCAAACTGAAGCTGCTCCACTGTGGCCAGCAGATATGCGTTTCAAGGAGAAAATCAATCAGGGCATCTAGTGCAGATACGTGCAGTATCCTCTTATGGACTTTTACTCCCATAAGCATTTTTTAGGTTAGAAGGAATGCTGTAAGAGATGGACAATACTCTTTCAATTCAGGCTACTCACAGATTACTGACTGTTACTGGTACTATTAAATGAGTACTCCAGTCTTCTTTACATTAATCTCAGTCTACTGCATCTGAAGTGTATTTGTTACGACAAATAAAAATTCCAACATGCTTCCTGTGTCTGACAAAACAGTGAAAAACCTGTAAGAAACTCAGTAAGTGACGCTATAAGCTGTGTTATTGGTTATCTGTATGTTTCATCTTTGCAGAGACTACTTTTTTGGAAAGTAATATGTGGTCAGTTTTTGTCTCGTGTGACAAAACCTTCAGATCAGATTATTATTATTGTTGTTGTTGAATAAAATGTACTGTATTGCTCCATGCAGCTCAGTGATGCAGTGAGCCGCGCTGCCATCTCCCAGCTCCCAGCTCCCGAGTTTGATCCTGAGCTCGGGTTACGGTCTTTGACATGTTTTGCATGTTCTCTGCATCTGTTTTCTCTACGTTCTCCAGTTTCAGCCTACAAACAAAAATGTAGTAAGTGGATCGGCTAGTCGAAAATTTCTCCTAGTTGTGAATGAGGCTCCAAATCCTCTGTAACCCTGCACAGGCTACCAAAGATGCAGGAATGTAAAATAAGTGATTGTAAATCTACATAACATTTTTGCCAAAGTCTAACCAGTATAGTTTTGGTTTGCTTTATATGGTTTACTTTAAAGGTTTATTGAGGTGATAAACAAGTACCCTTTTTATATTAGAAGTGAGTTTTAGCATCTTAAACTTTGGCATGGTACTGGATTGGCCGCCTCGTAACAGATAAAAGATATACTACTTTATAGGAAATTCTTTTTTGCATTGGCCAACTGTGAAAGAATTGAAGTTTATCTTGCGTAACACCAGTCTAATCCGATTTGTAGCTAAAACATGTGGCATTTTAAGAATTCTGCTAAATAAAAAAAATTTTTTTTTTTTGGAAATGCACTCGGAACAAAACACAGGTATTTTTTTGTACCTGGTGGCCAAATGCCTTGTATGATTTGAGAGATCTAGATGAGTAGCTTACATTCAGACCAACATTTCTACCTCTTGTTCTAGCACTCACCAAGGTGTTAATATTCCTCCACAGACATATAATGCAATAAATAGCAATGTATCCTCATGGGACAAAAAAAAAAAATGGGACAAAATGCTATCTATACTACAAGCACGTTTACCTTTCTGGGATTGCAGCATGTGATCTAAAAGTGCATTGGGGAGCTGAGAGTCAGATCTTTATGTCAATATGCAGAAGTCACTGATCTAGTGAGCAGGGTCGTGTGCAACAAACCCCGCAGTGCGCACATGGGCAGTGTGTGTCGAGTGATGTAGTGAGCCATGGCCGTAGTGTCCTGAGAATACTGCACTCACACGATGACCAAAAAAAGATGTAAAGATTTAAATACGTTTCTTATGTTTTAGGTATGTCACTTATAGACCTTGCTTTAAACTGTCCCTCCACTGTAAGAGCTTAAACAGTAGCTGTGTGGTTTTCTTGGTACAGACCCATCCTGTCTATGGTGCTTACACAGCTACATGTGATGGTTTGAGATTAGCTTGGAAAACAATAGAGCACGTGTTTAAATTCAATTTGTCTCCTGAATGAGCCGAAAATGAATTCAACATGGCCTAGCACGGGATTCACAGTTTTTAGCACATGATTTTCTAAAATTTTGAAACTTCTTAAATATTTGTATAACATTGTAATAGCCATGTTTTGTTTCTTTTCCCTTTTTGTCAGAATCAGAATCAGAATCCGTGCCATCAGCTTGTTTTTCTTAAACAGATGATCCCCTTTTAGCGACCTTTTTTCTCATCTTCTAACAGGGTTTACTAACACAGAATAATCTGTCTTTAAGGTCTTTCTTGCTCCACGCCTGCCCGATCGCATGTGCATGCACTTATAATTCAGTATTTTAGCATAAGTACACTGTACTTCCAAATATGCCCCATGCCCCCACCTTTATCTTTCGCTCTCCCAGTGCTCTAATGAGGTTAGAGAGGGTGGAGGGAGAGACTGAAGTGGATTAGTGTTGAGCTGATGGACGCTGGCAGCAGGAAGAGTGAGTGATCCTTCCCGTGCCCATGCTTCAGGAGGGGTCGGCTGGGATAAACTCCCCTTGCCCCTTAGGTGGAGCTCTAATTGATTTTTCTACCCCGTGCCATCTGGCTCTAAACGCAGCGGGAGGGAGGAGGAATAAAGAGAACCCTTGAAAATTGAGTTGCAGATCCACACACATCCAGAGCATTGTTCAGGCAGCAGTTGGATGACTCGAGTGTTAATGTACATTGGAGGTAAAAGGGCAACATTTTTCAATGTCTGAAAAACAATACGTCGGAAATGTGCCAGAGTTTGAGATGGTGTAGAGGTGAGCTCAGGGACCAGGGACGCTGGGGGAGTTGGTGAATAAAGGGCAGGGTACAATAGAGGGACGAGAACATGAGTGGTGATATGGTATAGATAGAGCACAAGAGGAGGAAAAACAATGGATTAAAGAAGTTTGTAATTTTTTCGAGGCCTCTGCAAGGTGAAATGCAACTGCAGTAAAACCTTGGCAGCCTTAATGGCCCCACTCGCTCTGGAAGTGCTGAATTAATATCACGCATTTTAAGCAAAAATGTCAGAAATGAGAAGCTATGCTTCGGATGAGACGAGGTCGTGATTTCTAAACCTAAGCCTGAAATGAAGAAACTGGTGAGATTCATGGTCTTGTATTACAGTACAGTACTGTAAATCCCTGATGATTCTGCAGGTCAAGAAATGTTCAAACATTACAAACCCTATCTTTAGACAGATTGTTCTCTCACCCGAATAGCAGGTTTTCCTGCGCTATGCAGGTCCGGTATCCACGAATACTGCAGTATTCTGTCATGTTTAATCGTTGTGCTAATGGGATTCATGCAGTACGTGTGTTGTATCCAGTAAGTGGTCTGATGAAAGCATGATTGACTACCTCAGGCCATGTGTTCGAGTCTGAGACATCACATTATAGTGTTTAAAACACTGCCGGGAAGGGTGTAGTATCTTGAGATATACCTGAGACAAATTGAATTTGTAGCTTGATTGAATTAGATATGGGAGAAGACAGAAGGAGAAAGAAGGGTTTGAGAGAAAGAAAGATGGGCAGGAGAGCTACAAGTAGTGAACTGACATTTTAAAAAGTAAACAAAGTGGGTGAAAGATGGCTGTCATGAGCAGATGATCTGATTAAACCTGAATCTTCTTCTTCTTCTACTTTTTGTATTTTGACTTTGTGTTCACAAATTATGGTGCCTTGCTTATAAAAAGATATTTAGTTATAGTTTCAGCGTAAGTCAATGAATATGACCTAATGCAGAATAGCACCGTGACCTAAAATAACTATGAACAGTTATTTAGTTATGAACAGTTATTTTATGAACTAAGTACATTTGCTGAGGGAAGTGCTCAGGGATGGCCGTTTTGTTTAAATATAGATGGGTTACAATTAGAGCAAAAAAACAACCATCATTGTTACTTAGTAACGTGTTTGGCACCACAAGTCGCCAGAATAACTTACCCTGGTGCAATTTCTACACATCTCTTGATCTGTACTGGAAAAATGAATGATATGCGCAGACACACACGCAGGTTACGCCACATCAGCAACCATTTAGCCATGCGGTATCAGGGCGAAGAGGCTGGTGTGGCGTTGGCATCATTTTCAGACTTTTCATCAGATTATAGATTTGTGCATTACTAATTCATGCTCCCTGGCCCAAAAGCTGCCCTGAAATCCAACCCTGATCAATGGCAATAACCTTGGGGGAGTTCTCAAGGTTAGGAGACTTTTTACTGTCTATCATGTCTTTGTTTCTCTCGTGTCTTCTTCTGACGCAGGTTCTCTTCCTCTGTTCTCTAGTCTGCATTAGCTTGGTTCCTTTCCTGTAATAAACAGGTGTTTGGTCTGACTCGCCTTTAGTCGTATTGCGAACAGAATCTAGGAGAAAATGGATTATTAGCAGATTTTGGACCTGAGACTGTGTGTAGTGTAAAACTGTATTCTTTATTTCTTTAATTAAGGAAAGTTTCTTTCTTCTCGGGGATATATCCAGCAAAGCTGCATCGTATTATGGTCGATAAATGTGAAAGTAATTTTGACCCTCAATCTTTAAAATCAATTCAAGGTCTTAAATACATCTATAAATCTTCCTTGTGTTTTTTTTTTTTTGTTCTCCAAAAGGTGCTGTGCCGCTCTTCTTTTTTTAAAAAAACAAAAAAAACAAAAAACCAATAAAAAGCAGTATTGTCCGCTACTTTTTATGTTGAATACTATTAAACGAGTAAGACAGCCATTCGCTGACTATTGTTTGTTTGGTCGCAGCTGTATTCCATCTCAAACGTACAAAATTCAGTAAAGAATTTTATTAGGGCCTCTGATAAAACCCTTTAGACTGTGGTGCGCCTTTTTTTTTTTAAATAAGAAAATGTTATATTGCTCTCAGCTCCTGAGCTCATTACGTAATACTCCTATAATTATATAGTTGAGGCTGTACTATATACTCGGCCAAATCCCCCAAAAAAGTTCTGATTGATGTCCATTTTCCCTTTGTTGTGACTCTTGCCTGCTTTATAAAAGTTTCCAAAAAAGGTGGAAAGAATATCCCAAAGCAGAGTATTTTCATTTTGTTACATCTATTTAAGGTTTTGTTGTTTAAAAATGATCTCGTTACAGAGAAGCTGTGAATTCTTGATTTATTTTATTGTGAGACGGGGAGTCATAAAAAACAAACCAACCAACCAAACAAACAAACAAAAAAAGAGAACCTATCTATAAAAAATATATAACCACAGATTAAAACAGGGACATATAAAACAAGTTGTGGCCATGCTGGTAGCACATTGGCACAAATAAAACATAAAAAATTTCTCATTGACAACATTTTGGCTTTGTAAAAGAGTAGCACAGTTTTGTGGTTAAGGACGTCTGCACGTGTAGCATACAGTTAAATTATCAATGCTCAGTAGCTTCCAAGTCTAGTGGGGGAAGTAACATAACCATGGGCAATGTGAGAAGAGAAATCTCCAATATTTCAAATACTGGGTGTCGGCTTAAAAAAATTCAAATAATTGAAAATGTGAAAATAATACTCTTTCTGTTTTAAAACACTTTGAAATGCCAGAAAGCTCTAGCTTTGTATTCATTCATTCTTCGAAATTATTCTTCATACTAAAATATATTATTGTATTAATACAAACTACAGTATTGTACACTACACTGTGTAATAAATAACCATAAAGAAAAAAAATATAAAAAAATAAGACACATAAATATAAAAGGTCTCTAAAACTAAACTTATACTGATGAAGAGGGGGAGCAAATAATACTGCCATGACTGCAAACAAACATTACACAATGTTCACTGAGAAACAAACAGAACACACAAACTTAATACTGACTGTTATGAAAGTAGAAGAAAAATACTGGATTTGAAAGGTAATGATGGGTTCATATTTAATACCTGAAGTAAAAGTGAATGCACAGTTAATCAGATGAAGTGCATGGAACAGGGGAAGAAGAAACACTTCACAGCTGGAAATGTTTTGTTCTCGGAGTCCTGACTGTTTGTTAGAATTCATTTGTTCCGTAAAGAGCCAGGAACAGTCCTTGGGTTAGGACTAGTGGTTCAGGGTCAGGGGTCACAGGTTTGCTACCATGTTGGGAACATGCTGTTGAAGCAGAGTGTGAGAGAAGTGCACCAGCTCTGTGCAATGGCACTTAACACATGCATGTTTTGCATAAGGGAGGGCGAGGGGGGACGACCCATCTAATTACTGACGCTTCTTTAAAATAGTATTTTTTTTAAATCTAGGATTGTGAACCCCCCGTTTTTTCCTTACGTTTAAGGCTCACAGACCGCTTACAAACAAGACAGACAGACAGATGTGTAGCTAGCGCAGACTAGCGTGACCCAGGGGTTAGCTCGAGAGTATTAATACTGAAAGGTAGACATTAAACAAGGCCCACAGAGGTGTTCATCGGTAAACTGGGAGCATGGTAGTGCACAGGATCTTTTTTCCTTCATATGCAATAAAATACTGAGTTTTGTTCATTGGCAATAAAAATGTATAGAAATCTCTCCCAACTGTACAGCTTTTTTTAAGGTTCAAACAAGAGTGACGAAAAAATTAGTAACACTGATAAAAACAAACCCAAGGTGTTTTAGTAATAAAATGTTATTAGCTAAAACGTGTCTAGCTTTCAGTCTGTATACGTGTCATTTTTTTTTTCCCATTAAACTTTTGTATTTATACAAACCATAAACACTGAAAATTGTCCTTATGTGGGGAAAAAAAAAAAAAAAAAACACTAGTTTTTTTTTTTAATCATCAGGCACACAAGGGGTTTTATACACAGTAGTGGGATAAAATGCAACAGCAGAGCTCCTGCGCTCTCACGCTCTTCCTTCCTTCCTTCCTTCCTTCCATCACCATTTCCTGCAGTCCTCTGGAAGCAGCCACATCTGCAGTCCTTTGTTCAAATTAGTAATGTTTTTGTCAAACTAAGTAGCAAAGAATAAGAGCAAGAAAAGCCCTGATGTGGTTTCTCTTCATTTCACATCTCTGTTTTCACTGGGTGTGTTTCCTTCGTTTCCACCCTCCTCCTTCACATTTTCTCCATCATCCTCGGCTTTTTCCTCTCCTATTTCTTCCTGCGTGTGCATCGTGTCTGTGGTTTCCATCTGCTCTTCGTCTTCCTCGTCATCCTGCATCACCACAACCTTCATCATCTCTCCATCTTCCTCTTCCTCTTCTTGACTTTCCACTGTACCCTCCTCATGTCCTCCGTTCTCCCTAACCGCTTCCTCATTTCCTGTCTCAATCTCCTCCATCCTGTACTGCTCTCCGCTGTCTTCCTCATCCTCTCCTCCTTCCTCATCCTCTCCTCCTTCCTCATCCTCTCCTCCTTCCTCGCCGATCCTCACCACCTGAATTTCGTCCTCGTCCACCACGCTCCCTGAACCCATCGCGTCTTCCTCCTCACTCTCCTCATCCTCCCTGGCGCTGCTCCCTCGTTCATCCGAGTCCACTTGAGAAGGGGGCGAGGCGGCGGTGCTTGCTGCTCCGGGCTGCTCTTCATTAGGGTTCTCCTCCTCTTCGTCCCTCTGCACCAGGTTCTGGCCGTGCGCCTCCTTCTTACAGTATGAGTAGCGGTGGTTCATGTGCTGCGAGTAGGAGCCGGAGTGAGAGAAGCGCTTGCCACACTTGTCACACTGGTACGGCTTTTCTCCCGAGTGCAGACGCAGGTGCTCGATCAGGTGGTGCTTGTGTTTGAAAGCTTTGCTGCAGATACTGCATTCGTGAGGACGTTTACCTGCGGGACAGAGGGGAAATAAATGTTTGTGCTTTATTTGACTTAGACGCAATCAACACTGTAATTACTAGCACCCTGTATGAAAACGATCCAAAAAATGAATAACTCATGCCATGACTGATATTTTTCTACTACGCAGCCCGGATTTTTGGCCAAACATGCTAATGAGGCCCAGAGACAAAAAGTCTGACCACAAAATACGATTGTACTGCAGTTCCAGTGAAGATTAGTGAAGGTCACGCACTCCATTTCCAGTTCATTTTGTGCAACCGTTTTTGAACAGCTTGTTTTAGATTTGGAAGCTAATAGTTCGTTTTAAAGCAGGACAATCAAATCAACTCAATTGTATAATTCTGAAACTTTGATCTTTGGCATGGCTTTAGTCTCTCCATTGCTGTGGATGAGAACACACTCAGGGGCAAAATTCCCGGCTAATGTTGAACTGTTCCAGACTTTTGAATCTTTTTATTGTAATTAATTGTATTTTTACCTGCTACGGGTTTGTTGTATGTATTACCTGGCTTGTTTCATTTCTGTTAAAAACAGAACTTTTCCATACTGATGGATGATAAAGAAATTTTTTTTTGTGTGTTTAAACTGCAAATGAGTTTGCCTTTGTTTTGAAGATTGCTTTTACTAGTGTCAATATTTTCGCTTTATCCGTCCGTCCGTCCGTCCATCTACCCAATTATCCGTCAGGGCTGTGGGGAAGCTGGAGCCAATCCCAGCTGCCTTTGGGCGAGAGGTGAGGTACACCCTGGGGCAGATCGCCAATCTAACACACAGACAACAACCATTCACACTCACGTTCACATCTACGGCAATTTAGAGTAGCCAGTCCATTTTGCCTCACACGTTTTCAAGGAAACGTTCTAAGGGAAATATTTATTGAGGAATGTTTGAGGAAAGGGTGCGTACTCGTCAACACTCATCATTTTTACAGGCAGCCCAAACATAACTCTATGCCTTACTCTAACTTTTGTAATAAGTAAATGATCACATAATTGATTTGTTCTGTTTCTGGGACAGACACGCAGGAGTTTATTCCTGCTGTCTGTGGATGTGTGCGCATGCTTAATTCTCAAGCATGCGCAACTGGAAGTTAAATAACGACAAGTGGGTTAAATTCATAAACCTGACAAGAACAACAAATGATAATCAAGACTTACTCAACAACGGTCTTGAACAAACATTAGTTGTTAGCTGGGTCCTGGCCGTTTTTATTTTTGGCTTTCTTCTTCGCTTTACTTTTTTTATCTATATATATATATATATATATATCTTGGCTGCTGTCAGCTGTGTCATTATCAGACCGGGTCTGAGTGAACAAAATGCGCAAGTCCAAGAAAACATCCTACAAACAACATAAATATAGACTATAAAGTCACCTGATTAAGTAGCTGGTAAACCAGTGTTATCCATTAATTTTATATTTTATACACATTGCCTGGGTGGGCGGATGTTCCTTTCAAGCCCTGCTACTAATACAGAACATTTATTTTTCCCCTTCAAGTACTGAGTAATTATCACACTATTACTCCCATTACATGCTGTCATACACAGGAGATGAGAAATCGAGCATGTTACACAAGCGCTTTAAAAGGTACCATACGCAGACTGGCTTATGAAGCTGCTTAGTGACAAATACCTCTATATTAATCTCCTTTCCCCAACCTGCTCACACAGGATTAAGAGCTACATGTCATTATGTATCCATGGATAATAAAACCAAACAATGAATCAAAACAGAGTGTGACAGCCCATGGTCTGGAGGTAAGGGTTATATAAACCGTGGCTTTGGAGAGAAGGAAAGAAAATGCACAGTGATGTCATTAGGATGTAGGCTGCTGGCTTTTGGCTTCGTATCTGAACTGAGCGATGTGAGCAGCTCTTGACTTCACTGAAATCCTATGCTCCCAGAAAGAGAGAAAATTACTAACAGATTCTAATGTAACACACTGGGTTCCAAGTTAAAAGGTAATGCTTTTGGCCAGCAAATGACAAGGGGAGAATTCACCACACCCTTCTGCTGTTACAGTATATTTGTAACCATAATGCTGCAACTTAAATTCCTCAGGCAGAGATTCGCCTTTGAATTCATTTTACGTTACATTCTCTGTCTGGATAAGCAGGGGAATGAGTTGATATCTGTGTGCATGATTGAAAAACATACCTGTGTGCTCATATTTATGCCGAAGCAGCGAGCTGCTCTTCTGGAAGATTTTGTCACACAGGTCACAGGCATACAAGCCATTTTCAGTCTTCTTCATCTTCTTCCTCACTGGCCCGGAGTCGGAGTCTGTCTGCTCCTCCAGCACCGAAGCCACCTCTGAACTGGCCTCCTGTTTCTCCTCCTACACGTACACCAACATGTTACTTTGTTTTACATCGTGTATATTTTATTAAGCCACCTCCGCAGGTATTTCCCCACATCACAATCCTGGAGAAACAACTGACTCTTTACCTCTGCTAGGCTCCTGGAGGCCTACATTGCACTCTTACACTTACAACTGAGACTCCTAGTATTACTGCTAACCTAGGTAAAAAAGACCATGATGGCCAGTAATGATGGCTAACAATGGCACAAAAAAGCAGTGGTAAAAAATATTACTGATGAGTCGGGTAACTTCATGAAATACCTAAAGAAAAATCTTTCACTGGATAACAAACGTGAACGCCTAATGCTAGAGTACAGAAAACTTTAAACGCTAAAGTACCTTTACTTCTGTTAATTTCACTCAGGACACAATGTTTCACTTCCATGTTTTCTCTGGTCTCACCTTGATACCATTGACTTGCAGTATGGCCTTCTGTGGTGTGTCGCCCCCTGCTGGGCTGGAGGCTGTAGTGGTGTAGGTGTAGGCTAGCTGTGGGATTAAGATGGTCTGTTTAGTGGTGGTGAGGGTACGCAGGCACTGCCCGGGGCCTTGCTTGGCGATAGCCACCAGGGTGGGCAGTTGAGTGGTCACAATCTTCAGGGGATTGGCACTTGTTTGGCTGGCATAGATGGCAGTGCTGGTGCTTGCATTGCTGAGCACTTCCTTCTTTGTGCAAACCAAGTTCAAAGGCTCGTCCTGAGCTGAGTAAACAGAGTGAGCGCTGGTTGTTTTTGCTGCAGCTACAGATTTTGGGAGAGACAAATCAAGAGGTCCCTCTCCTTCCTCTGCAGTCTGGGCTGGCACAGGCCCATCTGCAGATAGATTTAGTGGTAAAGGGGATGTGGGACCATTTTCCGTTCCACTTATGCCAGCTGTAGTGCCCTCTGCTGGGCTACGAAGCTCCATCTCCTCCTCCTCCTCTTCGTTCTTTTTTATGTCCTGCTCTGACATCGACTTGAGGGTTTCCTCCGGAGTGCCATTACTGTCAATCGCATTAGTCTGATCTTTCTGGGGTGTATCTGGGGAGACCTCCATTGGAATCTGCCCATTCTGCATCTTCTCAAACCATTTCCTGACAATATCAGTAGGGAGATTGACTGACTCTGATATCTTTGCCAACTCCTCCTTGGTAGGTTCTGCATTTAAGGCATAGTAAGCCTTAAGCAAGGACATAAGGTTCTTCAGTGGGGGCTGCCCAGGACACAGTCCAACATCTGCTTCAGACTTCTCCTCCAAGTGTGTTCCGTTAACCTCCTGTTCCTCCTTGACACAGTGTGTGTTTGTTGTGTGATTGCAGAGTTTGCCCTTCTCCTGCTGCCACTCTTCATCTACAGTGATGGTGGTCTTGTCCCTGGTTGTCTTGCTTTTAACGGTCAGGTCCTCAGGCAGTCGTTCAGCCTTGCAGGAGTCTGTATTCTGCCCCACTTGCTCTTTCTTCAAGTTCTGCAGCGCTGCCTGAGCCTGTGATGGGTCAAGGCTGTAGTTGATTATGATCTTGGTGGTACCGTCCTGGTCTACAATGGGAAGACTGATGGCTTGGATGACTTGCTGAGGAGCCTGTGCAATAGCCACTCTGCCGGTGCCTACAGGCTGGCCTTTGGTCTGGGCATTCTCCAACACCTGCCTGATCACAGTCCCATCCACTGCCACCTTTAGCATATTCTGCAAGTCCCCTAGATTAATGCTGATTGGGGAGACCAGTCCTACAGTGGGGAGGACCACAGCCTGCACTGCCCCCTGTAGGGGTGCTGCTGCCCCTCCTTGGAAAACCCCGTTAACTCCTCCAGGAGCAGCTGGGGCAACTACCACAGGCTTGTACTCATAGTCCAATGGCTCAGACTTAATCTGTGTAAAAGGAAGCTGCTCCTGCAAGGGTTTACTATGGTCCAGTTTGTCCCGTATCTGAGTCCGGGCAGTTGCGGGGGAGGAGGGCAGGGATGGTGAAGGGCACTGAGGGGTTTTGGTGCCTCCTGTGGTAGGTGAAGGCCGTGGTCGGCCGTTGACGGAAATGAGGCCGATGCATTTCTTGCTGCTGATATGGGAACTGTAGGAGCCGGAGTGAGAGAAACGCTTTTTGCAGTTGGGACATTCGTATGGCTTTTCTCCTGGATGACACAAATAGATAAATGCTCTTAGACTTTTGCACACCTACAATGTTTACATAATCTGATATTCCACAAAACCTCTTATAAGATCTTTTACACAAAATCTCTCCCCATCTTTACACTTTAATTTAATCTAACATGGTTCTATTTTAGCTAGAAATATCCCATTCATTAGGAAAATTATATAGAAGGCTGGAAAATATCTTCATAACAAATACATGCACTGAATTGTAAATAAAATGAAGTACAGCAGACAATCCAAAAAGCCCAGATGTTCCAGATGAAATCGATTGCTGCACAATTAGTTTCCTTTAACTGCACAATTAAGAGCCAGTTTAAACACAAGCATGTTTCCTATTTCAGAAGGCTAGCCAGAAACTACATATGGAGGACTTTGGCTGCTCACACTAATGTTGAATTTCCTTATTAACTAACACAAATACACAGACAGACATGCAATGCCAAAAAACGTTAGTGCGCTCACCGCTGTGGATACGCAGGTGTTCTTTCAGGTGGTGTTTGTACTTGAAGGCTTTGCCACATTCAGTGCACTTAAACTTACGGTTTCCTCCACCCCCTGTTTGGGTTACATGCCGCTAGAAAGAGAGAGAAAAATGTGCTTTATCCTGCAGTATTTCAATAGGTGTATTAATATTCATAAAAGATCAAATGCATCTTAATTTATTGAGGGTTTTGAGAAATTAGTGAAGTGTTAATAAACATTTACATGTTCAGCTTCACTTGACACATGAAGCTAAAGCAACCCCCACACAGTGAACTTAGGGTACCTACCTTGAAATACTGTATTAGCTTCACATATTTAAAAGAATCTATGCTCTCAAAGAGACTATACACTTCCAAAAAAGCATGTATTGTGTGATGTATGATGAATTAAGGATTGAAGGTTAAATGCATTACCTGGTCTCTGCCTGCTTTGTGTGCGCTCATGTGTCGGTCGAGTTGCGTGCGGTGGGAGAAAGTGTAGCTGCAAAGTGAGCAGCTGAAGTTGTCCTCGCTTTTCTCGTGTCTATATTTTATGTGCTCCTTCAGAGATGTGTAGCGCTTGTAGCCACGAGAGCAGTAGGGACAGGTGAGGAGCTGAGAAAACGCGTCTGGTGTGCCTAAGAGGAAGAGAGAGAGGGAGGCACGCAGAGCAAGAGGGGTAAGTGCAAGGACAATGATATGAGTGTACAAGGACATATGCTGTGTGTTTGAGTCTCTCACAAAAACACACACACACAGAGTAACAGAAAGCGTGTGCTCCGTAAATGAGATGTGGTTTGGAGAGAGACACAAATGAAAATGAACTACTGATTACAGAAACCACTGCAACACAACACAGCGTTTACTGTAGTTTACAAAATGTGTATAACAATAAAGAATATACAAATGAGGCTTTGAATTATCGCGTCACCTGGTTGAAAAGGTGTAAGTGCATGTGTGAGAGTGTATCTGTGTTATTGTGTTGGTTGTGAAGAGTGTGAGCTGAAGTAGAGCAATATGTGAACTTCAATCGCACACTGTAATAGAGAGAGGCCTTTGATGTGCACCGAGTGACAGCTACAGCACAACTCAACAACTCTCTCTCCATCCCAAGATCTTCAGCATAAAGGAAGAGAGAAGCCGAGGAGAAATGAGGAGAAACAAAGGAAGAGGAGCAGTCGCTTGGTAATCACACCGAACAAAGGAGCTGAGCATTGGGCAGAGAATTAGCTGGGGAGGAAAGCACTCTTTTGAAAGTAGGGCAAAGAAGACTGGATTAGAAATGAATAATGTGAAATATTTTATTAATGATATAGGCTTCTGGTGATGAGCAATTTACATTAATATAGATTACATAAGACATTTATTAACTCCTATTCATCATGTCTGGCTGACTGTAACTGGACACTGTAATTGTTAAACCGTTTTCCATTTTGCCATAGTTATGCATTGCTATAGAGTGCATGTATCTGAACTGCCTAATAACTTCATCCATCTGCCTTAATCATCTGAATTATTCAAAGGTCAAACTGTGAATACGAATTGAGGTGCACCTGGCTACGGTTTCTATCTAACGCTATCTAAACGTCCCACAGGTAACATATTACCTGTTAACAGGTAACGTATTAAACTCCTGTAGTCAGGTGAATCGCTCCCACACACAGACATGAGAAACTCTCTCAGGTATGAAAGATTTGCTCAGGTGCTGCATTTTCCCACTTTCTGTTCAAACAGGTGAGGTGGAAATACAGAGTCATCAAAGGCAAGCAGTGTGTTCAGAGGTGTGTACCTGAGTGTGAAATTTGTGCTTCATCGTGACTCTGAATTCAAAATAGACTGTGTGTGGGCATGTGTATACGGAATATATTGTCGGGGACTAAATGTCCCCTCAAGGATGTGAATACATGACAGTTTTGACCTTATGGGGAGATTTGGCTGGTCATGAAAACTGCAGGTTTCATTTCCTTTTGGTTACTGAGGTAATGAGGTAACGTTTAGATATAGCATAGCTTTAATTAGCCATAATAATAATGTTAATGGAACATCCTCACAAGGAGTGTGTGTGTGGGGGGGGGGGAGTTATATTTCAGTGAGGACCAGACGATCCCAGAAGGAAATAAATGTGAGACAGTTTTGACGTTTTGAGGACATCTGGCTGGTCCGTATAAGGAAAACCACCTTTTTTTTTTTTTTTTTGGACAAAGACTGCAATTGTTTATATAAAAAGCTAAAAGAGCCCAAAGGTTTTATTTTGGTTGGTGAGGTTAAGGTTAGGTTCAGGTTTCGGTTCAGGCATAGCAGTAATTAGCAGTATTACTAATTATGCCCTCACAAGGATAGTAAGACGAACGTGCGTGTGCTTCTGTACCATTCTCATCATGGCCGCTGGTTTCTGGTGTTCCCTGGCGTGGTTCGTCTTCTGGTGCCTCTGGGTAGATGACGGCCGTGTCACCCTGCTGAAGCATTTCCTCAACAAGAGCATCCCTACTCCTCTCATCCTCCTCTGACACACACTCGTCTTTCACTACAACACACACATACACACAATTACTGCTAGGTCCAGGATCCAGTCTGGTTTATTCTGGGCCATTAAAGGTGCAGTTTGTAATGTATAGAAATATTTTGAGAACTAAGCCATACTAATCGTATAGCTTTATAGACAGTTTACTGCATTGCAATGAAGTGCATCTGTTTATCAGATCCTGATTACATTTTCTGGCCCAGAAATAAGCTCCACCCCAACTCTCATTACAATGGAACGCCTATGGGATGTTTAGGACTTTTATGATGGACAGCACTCTCTACCGCAATCATTTAAAACACCGACTGAGGGAATATTCTTTGGAAGAATGGTGAGTATAGCCCCAGTACAGATCCACTGATGTGTACAGGCTGGGCCGAGCACGCTGAAGCTGTTCTGGTGGCTCCCAAGACATTACTAAGAACTTTGTTCACTTAAGACACCTTTCCCATGATTTGCCATCTGTAGTAAAGGCTGGTCAACGATTGATAGCAATTTGCCACACAGGCAGCAGAGGGCTCTAAAATCACAAACTGCTCCTTAAAAAATAAAATAAAAAACAAACATCCATCCATTATCTACACCGCTTTATCCGTCTGGGTCGCGGGGAAGCTGGAGCCAATCCCAGCATCTTCGGGGCGAGAGGCGGGGTACACCCTGGGCAGGTCGCCAGTCCACCACAGGGCCAACACAGACAAACAACCACACACG
>JAQQZR010000006.1:12665033-12686593 GCA_030068235.1 Notoglanidium macrostoma | reverse complement strand
ATGATATGACAGCTAACGTGCTTCTGAACTGTTGTTCATGCTGAGTCAGCGGACGAAAGCACTATCCACCCTCTTCCACATACATGAATGCACAGATGCCCACAACCTGCAGGTGTTGCTGTGATTGGCAGTGAAGAGAGAGTATGCTATCTTTCCCATCCAGAGAACATGGTTACTTTTGTACCACCCAGATGGCTGTGGCATTGCTGGGATTCAAACTTGCAATCTTCCGATGATAGGGTGAACACGTTTCTGTTGCAGCAATTGGGAGCACCTGAAATTTAATCTTTGAAGGAATTTGACAGCCCTACTTCACAAAGTAGCACAAAGGGTAGAAATGAAGACACACCCTTTACTCCTGCTATACACAAACACTCCAACACACAATTCTCAATTATATACAGACAGACAGAGAGAGAGAGAGAGCGCGAGAGAGAGAGTGTGTCTCCTATTGTGAGTCTCCCATTTTGTCTCCTATTTTAACAGCTTTCTTCTAAAAGAGGAAGAAAAATGCAACAAGTCCTTCTTAATTGATTTGCTTTTTATCATACAAACCTCAGCTCACCGGTACTCTGGTCCAGTCACACACACACATGTACACATCTATCTAACATACAAGTAAGCACACTTACACACACAGACACAATCTAAACCACATCCCCACCCAGCATTTTTTCTTTCTGTCTCTCTCTCTCTCTCACACACACTCTCTAACCGCAAGAAGACGGAACCGTCACATCAAACAAAAGCCAGTCACCGCACACACATACACACACCCCTCAGTGTCAGCTATTTAAGCTGTGTGTTTCAGAGAAACGTTAATTCAGTTGAAGTTATGTTTATTTTTATTGGCATACAGAGGGACTGAATGCTTCCTCCAGGACAGAGGTGCAATATAAAATGCAAGAGAGTGTAAAGACAGTATAAAAGGACAGTTCATGCTACACAATAACTACACAAAACACCATGAGGATAAACTGGGCAGCACTTACTAAATCTTAAACCACATCAAGCTTGAATTATGGAGTTTGATTCATGAGAAGGTAATTGATTTTCTATAACAGCAGCTCTGACGGCAATTTAAATAACAAGTTTATATTAGTGCGCTCGTCCTAATTACTGTTTCTATAGTAACTGTTCATTCACAGGGACTTGTATGCTGGATGTTCCACTTAATCTAAACTTAATACAGATTAATACCGTGTTGTTATTTAAAAAAGAAGAACCTATACTCACTGATACGGTTTGTCTGAGGACACATTTATTGAACATTTATGGAATGAGTCTCCAGTGTCAACAATTTGTAGTCGTTAATACATTTTCCTCCATGGGAGAGTCTTCGGGACAGGACTTTTGTGCTTTTTTTCTGGTTTCTCGGTAACACGGCAAACACGGCATTTTCTTTGTCTTCAATTTTAAGAGAGACGAAAAAAGGCTGGAGAGAGAGGAATGGTTTGTCTGTCTTAGTGTAAAAGATAACAGGACGTAACGCGGCTATTCCATGACATCCATCCGTCCATTAACTTTACCACTTATCCATCAGGGTTGCAGGGAAGCTGGAGCCAATCCCAGCAGACTTTAGGCTTTAGGTGAGAGGTGAGGTACACCCTGGACAGCTCACCAATATATCGCAGAGCTAACACAGAGACAAACTACCGTTCACACTCACAGTCACACCTTAGAGTAGCCAAGTGACCTGACCAGCATGTCTTTGAACTGTGGAAGGAAACTGGAGTGTCTGGAGGAAATCCTTGCAGGCATGGGAAGAACATGCAAACTCCAAACAGAAAGGCCCCAGTCGACCACCAGCTTCAAACCCTGAACCGTCTTGCTGTGAGGTGACGGTGCTAACCCTGGCACCGCCATGCTGCCTGTTCCACGACATTAAATATAAATCTACATGGTTAAAAGCATGACCTGTTGTTCACTGATATTTTAAAATTATTGGCAAATCACTGTGGTATAAAACACTTTGGGTCAAGCTGTTATAATAATAATGCACTTTGGGGTGGTTAAAGTGTCGCTCCACCCCAATATAAAGTTATCCACGTAGAACCAAATGTACTGTTTATAATGGTATAAGCAAGAAGATCAATTATGAGCTGTATGTGTGTGTGGATGGGAGTGCTTTATGCTTCGGATCATGTGTCTTGGATCACGCACACTTCATATCTGCCTGCGTATGACTGAACTGCAAAACCTACACTGGCCTCTAGGAGACGCTTTATTCCCAGGAGACAGAGCTGACGCAATGGTGACAGATAATGCAGTACTCGACTCGGTATCCTGCTGTGTGCTGTATTTGACTCTCTTCACTGCTCTCACTGTTTACCAAGTGGATAATGTTATTTTGTTCCAATAACATAATGAGGGATGTGACCTGATGCTGTGTTAGAAAGCCTGTAGTGAAAGCTACATTTAGAAGAGAACAAATAAGACCGAAAAAAGACATTCTCATCTAACATCTCACTCTCTCTCTCTCTCTCTCTCTCTCTTACCCTATTATAAAACATGTGCATAATTACCCAGCAAAAGGTAACCAGTATCAACAGGTTACTCTTACTTTTTCTCCTCATACTAGGTCCAGTGTACCTTACACACACTCACCAACACATAAACACATTAGGTGCTTTTTCTACAGTACATTTAAAAACAGACACCAACACAAGTAAATTTTTCACCAACCAGTAATGACATTATTTTGGTGAGGAAAGACTAGCTCAGGCGAAGCAAACACTATCTAATCACTTCTATTGTGCTTATCGGAAATCGGACCCATACAATGATTCAATAGATTACTGACAAAAATACATTTGTAACGATGTAATCAAACTGAAGTCTGTTTGGGCTGTAATAATCACTGGAATTTGGGACGTTGCTGAGTATTAAAACAGCACCTGATGTGTAAACAATCAGCAACAAACAGTGCTGCTAGCTCCAGCACTGAAAACCATTAGTTCCTGTTAGTACCGGTCATGAGCAAGAGCAGGCCCTAAAGCATTCAGCTGGAACAAGTACAGCATGGGTGGTTTTCTGGTGCCAAAACTTTGTGCAGTGGGAAAAGTCCTTTATATACACTGGAAATGTTAAAGCTATTGTTCCGACTGTAAATAAAAGCATTGATGTATACAGAGGTGAAACAGAATATCTGTCTCTCTCTTTGTGTGTGTATGTGTGTGTGTGTGTGTGTGTGTGTGTGTGTGTGTGTGTGTGTGTGTGTGTGTGTATTTTGAGCTAATCTTGCTCGGCTAGACTGAGCTCTTCTAAATAAGGCCAGAGAGCGCGATCATACCTGCGCTATGATAACAGAGCCAGAGCTTCATCTGGGCTGCAGTGCTGACTCGGCTCTGTTTACGTTTGAGGTGAGACCAGCCCCATTCACGGGCATAATGCTCCCAGGACACACACACACACACACACACACACACACAGAATGAGAAACAAGAAAAGGCTAAAGTATAAATGACTTACACGGTTAAAGAACTGAGTGAGTGAGAGTTCGTAGTTCTACAGATGTGTACATTACGCTATAAGAGGTATATGAGAGGTATGTTACTTTATCATTACTTTATCACTTTATCACACCACTGACATTCTGCCTTCTCTCTCTCTCTCTCTCTCAGTGTACAATGCTGAAGGTAAAGTGAGGAAACATCTGTCGAGCCTCCTGGTCAGTGTGCACTACCTGTAGGCATGCTTGATTTTCTGGACGCCCCCTTGCCCAGTTTCACTACTGCTTTTCTCTCTCTCTTTCAGAATCACTTTCTGTTTGTGATTCCCCCATATAATGTGGGAGTGTTTTCTGTCTTAGCAAAGCACACGGGCGGGCTGTAGTATCCGAGAACAGCACAATGACTCACAAGCATGACTTTTGGATTGAATTATTTAATCATATTTAATTGTGATATCAGATCAACAGGGTGACGTTACAGATATTATTTCTGATTGAACAGTTAAAAGACAGGCTCCCTATCTGCATACTATTTGGACATCCTGTGGGCATTTAAGTAGTAGCGTACAGTCTAATTTGATTAATATTTAACATTTAAAAAATTACAAATGGCATGCCTATGGAGGAGTCTTATTTCAACGGAAAGATTTCTACATGGAAAGGATTTAGGCACGATGTGGAAATCGGCTTTTGTTTATTTAAAATAATACGGTGCGAGTTACTAATTCGGTGTCTGAACAACTGTGATGATTGCGATTTCATTATTACTCACAATAATCATGAATATCGCTGTCATTGTGAGCGTAGTTGGGAGGGAAAGACCCGGGGCTATCATAACGCTGATAAAATTAGCACTGCCAATAACACAAGCAACCTAACTGGTGAGAATACACAGGAAGCAACACACACCTGTGCTAACAGGAAATGGGGAATTCATCCCACCATAATGCACAAACTGTATAAGCAGCACGCGTTTTAATGAATATTGTTTTATTCTTTCCGGTAAGTTCTGTCTTTCTGGTGTTCAGTCAGTTATGCGATTCTCTTAGAGACTCTTTCTTCCTCTTTACGTGCTGACTGTAAAGAGACTCAGTGAGGAAAAAGCAATCTATTTATAGGTTTCCTGTCCTGTACTTTTTGTCATGAATGTATACCCGTATCAGTGTAACACACAAACACACACACATATACACACTTCAGCATTTAAGCTGGAACTCCTGACCACCACAGGGGTAGAAATGGGCAATTAATGAGTGAGTAAGTCAGCAGAGCTGTTCAGTCTAGACATGAGACTGCCCGAGTTGCCCATCCAAACCGCTGAATACTAACAAACACACCGAGACTACTTACATACTGTCACTGCCACACACACACACACACACACACACACGCACACGCACACAGTTCTGGTGGTGTCCGTTATGAGGTAACTAGGAAAACTTGGCTATTCACAATGCTGTGTATGTGTGTGTGTGTGTGTGTGTGTGTGTGTGTGTGAGCGTGTGTGTGCGTGCGCAAGTGAGCGTGTGCTTGCAGGGCATTTCCCCGCTACCACACCAGGTGAGCTGAGTCAGACAAAGAAAGGAAAACAGAAGTGTAAGCAGAGTGAAGGCTGCTTTACCGGAGCAAAACGTACTGCTTTGAGCCGGAATGTTCAAATGATCATGGCTTTTCATAAATACTTCACTTTTTTTGTTATTCTCGGTGCTTTAAAATAGAACTATTATCTCTCAGTTTTATACATGCATGCATCTGATACAGAGTGGCTTGTGTGTTCTCCGTGTGTGTGTGTGTGTGTGTGTGTGTGTACGTATACGCGTATGGCCTATATAACCAGGCTTATTAATAATATGTGGGCCATTATGGACAGTTCTGTGTGTGGGTGTGTGTGAGATTTCCTTTGTGCCTGCCATGTCAACCACACACACGCTAACATGAGTAAATATATCTTCCTCACACCTGTGTGTTTAAAGTGAAGAAAGCGCTACAGGTTCAGGGTTATAGGCCAGTATGTTCCAGACTTTCAGTTTCACTGTTATAACACTGTTCAAATATTCATAATATTCACCTATTCTGAGACGAAATCCATTTCATTCAGTCACCTAACCCACATCTATCAAGACACTGGTTTTCTTCACTTTTTGGATGAATGCCCCTTTGTGTCGCTTGATGGAGAACACACAGGCTCTGAATGACTGCACGTCATCATTGGGAGATCAGGAGTTTGTATCCTGGCGATGCCGCAGCCGCCCGCAGCCGAGAGTCGAGACAGCAACGCTGGTCTGGGTGGGCGTAACGGTGATACTTTCACTCCGCTGTCAATCACAGCAGCTAGCCAATCGTGGGCGCCTGTGAGCTCATATATGCAGATGGGTTTACGTTGCGCTGTGACTCTGCATGAGCAGCAGTCCACAAAGATGTGGTTGACTGGCTTCACATGCCTCAGAGGACACATGTGTTTGCCACACCTCCATGGCTGAAGAAAAAGAAGCCTTTATTTGTCATGTATGCACTAAAGCACAGTGAAATGCTTTTCTTTGCATATCACAGCTTGTTTGGATGCTGGAGTCAGAGCGCGGGGTACAGCGTCCCGGAGCAGAGAGGGCTAAGGGCCCGACAGTGGCACTTCTGATCAGTAACCCAGAGCCTTAACCATTGAGCCACTACTAGCTGTAACGGCTGCTCTTGCCTGGTTGGTGGCGGTACATGTCATACATGCAATTATTTCATTTCCAGTAGACACCTGCCGTGCTTAAATACACTCTATACAGTGTGGCACATCTGCAGAAGTATAAAATAATAGACATGCTAAGATTATAATTAAAGTTAAATGTAACTCGTGGAAGGGAGAGGAATTTGACAGCGCTTATATAAATCTATACAGTTATTATGCTCTTATGTCATTACTATCACCTACTGTTTAAGCTTTATCAACTGTAAAGCAATAGTTGTAAATAATACCTAGAAAACCTTCACTGCTGTTTTTCTCTGACCAGTGAAACCCACCAGGTTTTGTTCTGTATGACCGATACAATGACGTCACGAGCGACATTAACGGTATGCAGCATCAGAGCGCCATAAAACATGGAAACACAGCACGTAAACACGGATCACTCACTGTGAGACAGGAAATGTGGCTGAAATGGGCAAGAGACAGCATGATGGAGGAGCAGGACAGGGAAAGGCATGTACAAGAACTGCTAATGACTTAAAAAGACAAAGCGTCGTTGTCAGAGACAATGCACATCTTTACTGAGAGATCCAGCTTGAGGCAAGACACTGTCACATACACTCGGCCTCACAGAGCAAGACAGAGAATAGGTGGCGGCGTGAGGACGGAGAAACACAGAAGTGGGGGAAGACAGAGTGAGAGCAAAAGAAGAGAAGACGTGAGAGAGAGAAGAAACTGGGAGGAACTGAGTGTGTGTGTGTGTGTGTGTGTGTGTGTGTGTGTGTGTGTGTGTGTGTGTGTGTGTGTGCGCACACTTGCTTTTAAAGGTCAGAGCTCATAAAGAAGAGTCAGACAACCTGACACTTAGAGAGGTGGAGAGATGCCGCAGGCAGGTACGCATGCGCACGTATGTTCACATACGCATGTGCATATGTAGACAAATAAACAAGAACACACACACACACATACACAGAAATGCACAAAGCTCCTAGCAGTGCAGATTTAACTTTTTCTTTTAGTGAAATCTTCTACTTGTCAGATCAGAAGGCCAAAAGCAGCAACACACAGCAGACCTCTGTGATCTGATCTCATTACAGCTCATATACGACATCTCGTTATCTCATCTTATCTCATTACACTCTTATCTCATTGTACTCTCATCTCATACTTCCATATAGAGCACAGCAACGCTTTGATAAAGCCATCTCACACTCGCAACAATTTTCCTTTACCTCTGAGCTAGCCACACACGCGCACACATCTTGGTCTTACTATCCTTGTGAGGACATTTGGTCCTCATGAGCGTATATAAACACGTACACACGCAAACACACACACACAGATTAATCAGCCGTGAGAGCAGAGGCAGTGTGTGTTCGGTGGAACAGGGTAGCGAGGGTGTGTAAAACTAACTAGGCTTGAGAAATAGGGCAGTATATTGAGGTCAATCATGGAGACAGAGACAGAAAGAGCAGCACTGTAACTAATTAAAAAGGTTGACACAGGTCAGCTATCTTTCCTTTTTCTTTGATCACTGTGTGTTGCACTGAGAAATGTGTCTCATAGACGTAACCTACTGGGGATGTGCTCCCACCACCACTGTCTTATATTGGTTTATAGTCCCAACTATTTCTCAGTAAGTCGGTATGAGATATTTTATGTTATGGCTTGTAACAGAAACCAATACAAAACTCAGTGAAAAGATCACACATGCTGCATTCAGGGTGGAGTCTGTAAGAAAAACATCCTTCTATGACAACCTTTTGCATGTTTCTAGCAAGTTTCCGTTCCTGAGAAACCAGATGTTTGTTTCTCACACAATGATATGATCGCATTATTGCATCATTAATTTATTTTTAGACACTACAATCATGATATAGTGGCATGTGCAAATATAAAGTGAGTTTTCGTTCCTATTGTAGCTGTCATTATACTGTAATGGCCAATTCAACTTAGTGTACCTGCGCTTTCTGGTTTACTTTTTTCTCTGTCTCGTGTAGGTGATGTGATGTACATCAACTGAAACAAACCACCAAAGTAGCAAACATTTTGTGATTGCTGGAAATGTCTGATAAAGATCAGAAAAAAAAGGGGTTTTTTCTTCTTCTTCAACAGTGCAAATTAGTCTGGGGTCTTGTTAACCATGTATGTTTTCTAACTTGGATATTAAATTATTAATATGAGTAGAATTTTTTTTTCTTGTTTTAATCCTTCGTAAAGTTCCACCCATGAGTCACACTTTTATGAGGTATTTTCACTGACTGCTGCTAAATAATTAATATTCCTACCACTATTCCTACCAAACCTACCACTACTGCAAACCTTAACCTCAGTAAGTGAAAAGAAATCTGTCGGCTCTTTTAGTTTTTCAAATAAATGTATGCAGTGAATTTGGAGCAGGGTCTTGGTTTTCAGTTTCTGGTTTTAACAGTCATCCCCTTGTCAGCCTCACTCTTTTTTTCCTCTCTTTCTCTCTTTTGCTTCCTCAGATCTCTCTCTCTCTCTCTCTCTCTCTCTCTCTCGCTCTCTCTCGCTCTCTCTCTCTCACTCTCTCTCAAAACATTACAAAGCGTTTCTACCAAGACTCCTTCCAGAAGGGTTTAACAAATGTTTCTCTACAAAAAGTGTCACAGAGCGGATTAAAAATTGTATTTTGTTAAACATGTTTTCTGTTAATTATCATTATTAGGTTTTGTAGAGCATTTGTTGTACAAGTCCCCGTATATTGGCTGTTACTACAGAAACAATAACGTATTAAAAAGAACACATTACTGTTCACACTTCTGACCAATCAGAGTCAAGCATTCAACTGCACTGTGGTGTAACTCTGTTTGTTTTGTATTTTTGTAATTTGATGTAATATATCTCCTCATCTTTTTATTTTTTACTTCACTGTTTGAGTGCATGGCTAGCAGAAGTTTCCAAACCATTCAGGAGATATGAAACAGTTGAGAAACAAGCTGTGGAATGACGAGGTGACAGAAGCGCTGACTTGATTTCAGCCAATATAAGCTGGTTAACTAAATGCTAGGTCAGCCAAAAAAAAAACCCAAACAAACCCAGAGTTAATCCAAGCATGTGAATGAGGGATTTAACAATAATATAAACACACTGAAATGATTTTTCACTGCTCTCACATTTCATCCAGTTATTGGTTTTGAATAGTCAGTGAACAAAACATGCATACAAATAGTACACCTGTACTACTTATAACACACACACACACAAACACAAACACACACACAGAACTAATCCTATGTGACCCTCAACACAGCACTTCCTCTGCAAGGTTGTAGTGTGCACACATAAAGCTCATTTCTCAGTGGGTGTGGGTGGGTAGTGTCCTGTATTTTAGTTTGGAGGTCCTTAGGCAGTTCAGGAAACCAGAACACACTGGCTTTTAATAAACACAATGGGTATGACGCAGCTCTCCAGAAAGGTTTGTGTTTGTGTGTGTGTGTATGTATGTATGTGTGTGTCCATCAGTGTTTCTACTGTGTGACTGATGGCCAGCTTGTCCCCGAGTCTACTCAGCCTCAACAAAGACAACAAGGCAGGAAAAGAGAAAAAAATATATACTTTGAGATGACTGCTTTTAGAAACTACAGCCCTTAAAGAAGAATGAATTGAAGAGTATTATTTAGAAAAAGGCCATGCTAGACAGACCAAACCTGCACTTACATGGACAGCCGTGTGAACTCTATAGGGAAATGAAATGTGTAAGGAATCTCAAGCACTCCTTTGCTCATTGGGATAATGACATTTGATTTTTGTAGCTAGGCAACACTCCCATATGTGACATTTACCTGCCAGGCCAAATAACATGCCTTATGGGAACACACACACACGTTTCTCCTGGACCCGATATTTTGCCTTACAGTCTGCAAAATTTGTGAAATGGAGTCCACAAACTGGATAACTGATAAGCGATCCAGCTTGAAAAACTAATTAACAAACTAACAAAGCTAACAATCAAACTAACAAAGATAACTATCAAACAAATAAAGCTGCCTATCTAACTAACAAAGCTAACTATTCAACTTTCAAAGCTAACTATCAAACTAATAAAGCTAATTGACTAACAAAGCCCACCCCGGAGGCCGACGAGCTGGCTCCCAGTGCTATGCCCATGCTGAAGGCTGACGAGACAGCCCCAGTGCCATGCCCATGCACTCGACAGCCGGAGACCCGCCCAGACTCCGAATTCTAGCCAGGACATCACTTCCTGCCCACACACTGTGGAGTACTGACCAGCAGTCCAGGACCCCCTCGAGACCGCGGTAGGCGGATCGGACTGTGCTTCCGGGCTGTACTTCCCAGAGTGCACCGCAGACTACAGGCATGGCCACCAAGAACTACAGCATCCATCAGTCACCGCACTCCCATCGTCACGTGCTTCACAGTCACCGGGATTCGGATTGCACATGCCTGCCCCCTGATTATTCTGTCTACTTAAACCTTTTGAATAGTTGTCTATAACTGTATAACTGCTTGTTTGTCTATAACTCACTATAAATAAATATGCCGCCTATGCATCTGCCCTGCGTTCTTATCATGGCAGTATCAGTGAGGTACAGTGCAATAGCAAGTGTTTACTCCATTTGCAATGCTACTCACATTTACATTCACAAAATTTAGCAGATGCCTTCATCCAAAGAAACGTACAGAAGTGTTGTAGTAAAACATATCCTCATGCTAGTACAGTTCGGTCATGGTCTTAAAATACTCTCAAGTTAAAATCCTGTTCGGCAGGACTTAGTACACTGAGCTGGAACAGCAACAATATCTGTCCAAGTTTAGTTGTTTTTATTTGTTTTTCTAATTAGCGTTCATTTTTCAATAAGTGCTTACCTAGAGCGAGAGTTAACACTACCACCTGTGTGCCAGTACAGAGAGGAGTCTTAATAGTCTTCTACTCAAATAACAAATCTGAATGAATGCGCTTCTGTATCCTCTAACTCTCCAGCTCTCCAAGGACGAGGGAAGGGAGAAATGAAAACATAAGGCCTGTTTACTGACACTTGGCCTAACTCACACTGGTCTTCAGATCATTCAGGAGCGACAGCTCTTTAATTGTGTTTATTCTCCCCATCCATCACAATTTAAATACGCACTGCCTCAACCTTCAGCCAGTCACACACTGCTGAAATATCAGGTCGGTGAGCCTGCGTTGTTCTTTGATGTACCAGGACGAGGAAAGAACATTGAAAGTAAAGACAAAAAAGAAGATACTGGCTGTGAGTGGAATATATCGGACAGAACATATTTATGACAATATCATAAAGCACTGAATAACTGTGAATGGTGAACCGAGACTTGGTTTGATAAAGAAGCCTTGGGAAAATGTTCGTATTCATCAGAAGAGCTCAGGGAGGCATCGACGGGTGCGCTGAGCACTGAACACCACTGTTTGTGAGCACAGTGATTAAAACAGAGCATCCTATGTTTGACTCTGCTTGGTGTCCTATCACACACAGACACACTCACATACACACACGCAGAGTAGAGAACTGTCGATGCATTCCCCTCTCGTGACATGGTCACAATAGTGGAATTCTTGCCAGACATTATCTGAAATAATCTGCTTCCGGGGTCATGACTTTGGCAAATTCGCCCACGACTTCCTGTTGAACCTTGTTCGACCTGAAATGCTTCCCATCACATGAGAGACCGCAGCATTGCAGTGCTTTATAAGGGGTTCCTGCAACCTCAGCTCTTTCTCTCTTGTTACAAATTACAAATAGAGCTAAATTGTAATTGTTCACACTAGTCTATTTAAGCTGATTATACTGCATCTCTGAGGTCAATGAAAACGGTTTTAAAAGTATTCAATAATATTTAAATATTAAATCTATGATCTTATTACTGACAATTTCCGTATAAAATATTATTTGAATATTAATAATAAAAATATTGTTGCCGTAGCAACAGAGATTTTCTCAAACATAGCTGTTAGCTAATAGCAGGTAGCAAAGCCACTGCTAGAAACTCTCCAGTATGGGTTAGTCATGGCTACTGTCATAAACAAGCTGTCATCTGCAACCATCCATCATACCATCATTTGATATGAACAAAGAAATCACGATGGCATGGAGATGTGATCTCAATAGCTAGCGAGTCGGCAGTAATGTTTGTGAAATAAAATTCCAAGTGAGTACAACCAGCTTAATTTGGATGATTATGTTTTTAAGTTACTTGTCACTATGAATATGATATGTTGAGTCTCAGCTTCACCTCACGTTTGTTGTAAAATACTGAAATGTAATATTAGGTCCACTGTGCAGGATGAATGCCCCTCCCTTACCCCTCCATTTCCAAGTATGTATTAGACGATGGCCATAATAATAATAATAATAATAATAATAATAATAATAATAATAAGTATGATCTTCCTTTTTTAATATTTGGGTTCTCAAACCACCAAACACTGATTCCTCTTGTTTCTTTTCATTTGTCTTCCTTTCTTCTTCATCTTCCTCCTGGTGCTTCCTTCCAGATTTATGCTGCCACTCATAAAAATGTGAAAGGCACTGTCTAGCGGTTTGTCCTTTCTGGGCTTCTGTAGCGGCGCAACATGGTGGCTCTACAGAAATGGACCTTCTCCCTATGTAGATGGGCTCATTCTAAGCTTACAAAAACACGACGATTCAAAGTTACAGGCAGTTAAACACTAAGGAAAACATACTTATAAATGATAAAGTATATGAAGAAATACATACTCCGTTTCTGCTAATAGATACCCTCAAAATCCTACATCGAGGACTTTTAAAGCCAGGAAATGACTGAATCGTTCAGCTAACGTGCTATCACGCTACATCATTATCAGCACTGAGCCAATGTCAGAGAAAAGCTATCAGGTGAATATTTGTATAAGCACATAACTTGTTTTACATGCCATGCTTATATTTTGTGGGCTGTAGTCCAGTTTGGCATCTGAGACACTGGCACAGAGCCATAAATAAATCCTAACTGTCTAATGCAGCATCCACTAACATCTACTAGCTTCACTCTTTTCACACAGCATGTGCTGTTTTGTAGTAGATGTATCATGGCTCACTACAAAACGGACATGGTGAAGTCTATTATATAACAAACTATACAGTTTATTCTGAGTGCTAAGGCATTCCCTTCACCGACATCCAGTTAAATGGTACAGCCTTTTCACACTCTGGCGTGATGAAGTTTTCCCTGAGCAGAGGGAATGTCTCAGGAGAATTACGGGGAACTTCCAAAGCTCATACACACACCGAACGTCCACCCTCTCAATAAGGAGTTTATGTAGCTTCTGTATTTACATTCCACAAAGCCCTACTCTCCTCTGAGGCTACTGAGAGGGACCGGCTTGCGTGTGCACACATACTCACACATTACACACAGGTAGGTTTCATTACCTGTCATTCCTAAATATTAAAAATACAGCTTGTATCTGAGGTGTGTGTGGTTAACTGGATGTGCTCCGGGATGTCCGAAAGATTCTGAGCTCCCTCATGCATCCAAGTGACTAGCTTCCCTCCCTCGGGGCGAGCTGTCCACACACCTAATGATCTCTTTCTCACATGCACCAAAAGTGTCTTCCTAGCAGACACCTAGGGTAAACACTGGCAGCGCAGAGCAGTGAGAACCACTAAAGCTTCTGAAGCCAGAACGGCACAAAGATCGTTTAAAGAACATGACCACATATATACATCAATCCAAGGTGCCTGCGGACCTCAAGTCCCGTTTCCTGGAAATGGACCACTGGCTCCGCTGCAGTCGTGACCAGGATAGAGCCTGTTACTGACGATTCACGGATGATGACCACACCAACGGCTTGCGCAATATATGATAGTGGGAACGTTTCATTAATATGGGAGGAACCGCACGACGTGGATGACTGATCAAGAAAAGGAGTCGTCTCTGCATGTGGTTCAGTGCAGAAAGCTTTTGCACTAGCACTCGGGTGTCGTAGCTTTGGCAGCACACATTCATGTGTTTCAGGGTTTGGTTTTGGAGAGGCTGCTGAAGGGAGAGGCTGCATTTGTTTGGGGTTTATGTTACAAAACCAGCAGCTTCGGCTGACGTCCAGCAAAATCGCTGAGTGTACATTAAAGTGATGACGCTTGGTGCCTGAAACCACAATCAAAACCATGTTTCACTCTCCTCGGGAAATAAAACCGAGAGTGAAGAAAAGTAGGTACTTCACACAGACACCAGACAGAAAATGACTTTCCCAGCAAAAAGAACCTGCGGTCCCTTTGCAAACCTGATCAGTGGAGACCCGTACCTCTCCGTCGCTACGCCTGAGCCACAATCAGAGGATTAGTTATTCACGAAACGAATCATACGAGTATCTAAATTCTGGAAAACAAACTGACTGATAATGTGATGCGGTGGATCCTTTGAGAAGCGGTGCAGCTGATCGAAGCCCTGACAACCATTTCCCATCGTTTCTCTTGGTTGGGAGCTGTGGGACACAAAGCACACATTTGGATGTGTTAGCGTCTCTACTGCACATATGTGAGAGGGAGGGAGACTATCACCTCTGAAGTATATGAGCTGAGTGATAACCATTTAATCAATAAAGCCCCGTTTCCACGACAACCCTGATCTCCTGTGCCACGTCCTAGACACAATGACTGTTTCCCTCTGTGTGTGAGCGTGTGTGTGTGTGTGTGTGTGTGTGTGTGTGTGTGTGTGTGTGTGTGTGAATTGTCTGTAGGTGCATGAAATAAGGATGACATAAAATAACCAGGATGAAAACGGCTTTGCTGATCAAGCTAAATATTGTTGTAATATCATATCGTGATACTTTATAATACTAAGATATTTTATAATACATGACGTACGTATTTGTCGTTATAGTCAGATTTGATAACAACGTGCTACAATTTGCTAGATTGGTCATTTTCTTCGACATCAAAAAACCCAAGGAATATTAAACAACTGTTACGTTTTAGCCTCAGCTACTCGTCCTGAAATACCTTCAGAAAAGTGTGCTTCGATCTAGTTTATCGCAACACCTAAATGACATTGCCATCATCATCATCTAGCCCTACACAAAACCACCACAGCACAACAATCTGCTTCTGAATAGAAGCTCTATTACAGATCTACACACACACACACACACACTTAAAAGTTAAGCTGCTGAGCTACCTCTTAGCTCTTTTTTGGGTCAGCCTGTTATGCTATTTTAGACTTCAAGAAACACGCAATCATGCTAATCACACTGCTGCTCCGCGCTGGGTCAGGCTAATCACAGCTCTACTGCAACTGCACAGGACAAAACAGCAGCTCAGCTTCAGTAGCAGTTTTCCCATCTCACGCACAAGCTCGGCTTTCAGTGCTAGCAGCATATGAATTCTGAAAATGTGTTTGGTAAGTCGGATTAAATAATTGTCACGCTGGTGTTAAAGTGCGCTCGATTTCCATTTGGGCCAAAAGAGCTCAGCTAACACATCCAATGCAAGGTGTTGGCTTTATACATCTCCATTAGCGCACACAGACGAGCTCGCTGAGGCGGGTTTCGGAGAAGCGAGGCCAGCACTAGGGCTCTGATTGAGTCAGCATGAGCACAGCCATTATTATGCTTCCTGATCAAACTGTGCAGCAGAAGAGCTGTGGTTTTAAGGTGAGCTAGTTCTGATGCGCACAACCCTAGCGACTGTGTGCGTTTTATACTATAGCACTTGTGTATTGGGGGAAGTCCAAGTTTCTGCATTCTAGCTCTGACCTGCATACTCAGGAAGACATACAGAGATAAACCTTAGTAGAGGAGATTAACCGTGTATGCTTCAGGTATGTGTACTACACCATGCGATAAAGCCGTCATGCTCTACTAATCCCCGGCTCTAAAACTGAGCCTGCTAGCAGCCTTTAATCCTGTATGTTTATGAATTAATGACCGGCCTGATCACATGATCAGCGTGATACTCTGAGCTGACGTCTATATGGAGTCCTACAGTGTTCCCTGTTGACGAGGTCAAGTCAGTGGTGATGCTGTGATGGTCAGGTATCGCTAAAAACACAAATGCAATGGCAAGCAGACCTGCTGCGTATAATACCCACCCTGAAACAAATAATACATTTTTGACCAACGAATTTTGAACAAATAGGCCTGTACTGCACGTCAGTGGATTCCACGCCCAGGCCTATAACACCTCCAGGTGTTCACGTAGTGTTTATTCCGCCATACGATTGCTTGCCTGAAAAGGAGCCACCTTATGACTGATTGCCTGAAAAGGAGCAACAGTCACGACACCAGCACCTTTCTGAAAAATGTTCCACTAGAAGGGCAAAAAAACATCGGGGCACTCTGCGGCTCTTCTCTAGACTGGCCACATACGCTCTTCGTTATGTGAAATATGTGAAAAAAGATGCTGGCATTCAGGAGATGTCCACCCTTACAGTAGTTCTGTCACAATATAACTGTATCATCATTCACGTCACTGCCAGCAACATCACGACCAGTCGCAACATGTTAATCCCGTGGTTCTGATTCCCACTGGAGCCTTGGCAAAAGATTGCTGTTAATGTTACCAGGTTGCCAGGAGATAGACTTTACCATTTTGCTCCCATTCCCACACCATTACAGCATAATAGCAGTATATAAACAGTTTTCAGTGCGTGTGTGAATGGGGTAATTGAATCTTTGAGGACATGATATTATTGGCTAGTAATCTGCGTATAACAAAATCAGAAGACACGTAGAGGCAAGCAGATTCGTGGCATTTTGTTGGAAGGAGACACAAGCCCTGGCTTGGGTGGCAGCGGGTATCATTTCTGCCACACAGCTCCAGGGTCCTTGGTTTGATCCTGAGCTCGGGTTACCGTCTGTGTGAACTTTCTGTGCATGTTCTCCCCGTGTGGATTCCTCTGGGTTATCCAGTTTCCCCCAATCTTCAAAAAACCCTGCCAGTCTGTGGCCTATGGCTACGCTAAAATTGCCCCTAGGTATATGCATTGTGCCCTGTGATAGACTGGCATCCTGTCCAGTGTGTATTTCCACCTCATGCCCAGTGTTCTCACTGATCAGGATAAAGTGGTTACTGAAAGTAAATGAGTACGAAGAAGTCTTTTTAATGAGTGCTACTGATGAACCTTTATAAAAAATGTGACCATGAACGAACAAGACTAAACGATTCAGTTCTGAATTCAGGTGGTCTTTAAGTAAAAGTCTAAAGACTACTAAAAATTCCTCTGGTTCACCATTACAGCATCATCCAGAAAAGTCTAGACATGGTCAGCATCTCTGCAGCCAAAGACATTCTCCTTGATTTAATAGATTTATTAGGCAGTGATTTGATTACGAGGGCAAGGCAGCTTAGCTCTAAATGATAGCTCAAGTAGAGGATACACAGGCTGCACTGCAGGCTAAATGAAAGGCAGACTGGCCTCTGGACCTCTTGCTTTTCTCAGACTGAGACCCTTATTTCTCCGCAGACATTTCAATATGGCTAACGGCGTCTCCAATCAGGCTCATTATTCCGGGAACATCGGGTTTTGAGGCCGGTGAAATCTAATTGTCGGCTGTTCGGTTTTCCGTACGTGAGATGGGCGAGTCTGCTTTCCTGTGAGGTTTTTCTAAGGTGTGCTGAACAGGACATAATTGTGGTGATTGTTGGTGCAGCACCAGAGAAACACAGCGAAGAGTAAAGGGGTAAATCAAAGACTGAAGGAAAAAGTCTTCTGAAGTTAAAAGCCTACCCTCATCCTCCTCAGCCAAAACTGTCCTACATCATCCCCCTTTCTTCCTGTTGTTCCGATTCCCCTCTGTTCTTCATCATCTAGTTTTGTTAGCACTCTGCCTCAAGCTTTATATCCTCCGAACAGAGACGTGTTCTACCTAGAAGAAAGATTTTTTGTTTTTACAAAACATGTTTCGTAAGATTTCCGTCGCCTCCACGTGAAGAGGTACAAGTCCAGCTCATATTCAGGTCAGAATCCAGGTGGAGGTTAAGAATGCATGCACAGATCAATTCCAACACACACACGCGCGCGCGCGCACACAGACGACCATGTGAGTCTCACACGGTTATCTCATGGGAGCATTTACCCTGTATGGTTTCATTCCACCTCTCTAGTTCCTCCTTGCTCTTGTCTCTTCCCTCCCCCATCCATCTATTTATCCAGTTTTCATCTCCGCTCTTCCTTTCAGCCACTCCCTCTCTTTCTCCGTCCCTCCTGTATTAACAGAGCAGGCACATTAACTACAGGAAGTCAGCAAGCTTGCCTATCAAGATGAACTAAAAGAAGATGACTCCTGAGTCCCAGCGGAGTCGCCATTTTTTGCAGACCCTCAGTAATTATACTGTACCTCAGTGTACGATTCGACCTTCAGATAAAAAGTCCCACAAAGATTCAGGTGAAAAATAAAGATTTTTTTAAATGAAATAGTTTCAAGTGCTCTATCTTACACTTGGCTTTGCTCTCAGATATCACAGGTACCACACTGTATGAATGCTTGTCACTGGGGTGCCATTTAATCTCATTTGAGGTACAGCAGTGGTCTAATTATGTTCATTAAATTTATGTTGAAGGTCCAATACAGTCAGTTTCCCAGGTAAATGATTATAGATAATATTATAGATAAAAATACGTCCTCTTCAGCGAACCACCCCACAGACAAGTAATAGTACAAAGTAGCCACTGTAAATTTTATGTTCTTCCTCATTTTTTTCCCTATGCTTTCGTAAATGTTAAATGTTATCGTAGTGTCACATACCGATAACCGGTAGCTTGCACCAGCTAGCTTTCATTCTTTCTCAGCAACTCTGCCATTCTGGGTGAAGTGTTCCTTTAATGGAATCAAGATTCAGCGGGTGTGAGTCAGTAATCCCGTGTGACCTGCTCTGGTGTTGCCAGCCTAGGCTAGCGGATGCCAGGCAGGAGCACGGCGACGGCCTGGCAGAGGCCCACTGAGCAGTAGAAAGGCCAGGGCCAGGCTTTCAGTGGACATGAACGGGGCTTATTTAAGTCCTTGTATGAATGAGGCCAGTCACTGAATGCAGCACAAAGGGGACGGAGGCTGCTTGGCATGCAGGTGGTGTCGATACAAGAGCAAGAGCTGCAACACTTTTGTGAGTGGAACGTGATGAAACGGAAACACATAATGATTCAGACTGAGACACACCGGAGCCATGTTTCTGTATGTGTGTGAGAGTGTGTGTGTGTGTGTTTGCGTGTGTGGTTGAGAAAAACTGGAAGAGGTCATCTTAGCAAAAGTCTGAGTGTCTTGTGTAAGGTTTGTTTTGATTTTACAACCATGTAACTTTGATGTACTATTAACGTTTTATCTGTGTTAAGTCTAAAAATCACAAATCCAGCTAAAGGCTGAACGCTTTACTAGAGTGCACCCGCGCTGAGCGGGACACACACTTCCTTGTTTTTCTAGAGGCAGAGTCTTGGGGCTGTGCATCCTGGGTAGGTAATCTCTCTTGACCACTTCCTGGTTTTGTCTATATGACATGAAGGACAGAACAAAAATACATTCTATTCCAGAATGGACGCAGTTTTCCTTCTGGGTCAACACTGAGACAAATTACACGTTTATCCGCGGCACGCTGAACGTTTTGAACTGAATACAGTTTACATTCCTAACAAACTATAAACCTATCATGCCAGAAGTTATACACAGGATGGACAGTAATTGGCTGATGGGAGATTAATGGTTTACTTTCCTTCCGTCTCACAGTTAACACATTTTGTTAGAATTAGAAAAACCGAAGACGCTTTCCATTTCTTTTATTTTAATTCGCCGTTTTAAGCACTACTTTAGAGTGACCAGGTTGTCATTTCCAGATCCATTAGCCAAATGTGTTCGTGTGGCTTGTAAAGTCTGTTTTCATGACTTCTCCTGTATCACTTCATCTCGATCGTAAAAGCATATATAAAAGCGATGCCTACATAAAAACACAAACGCTTTAAATTTGGGAGCACGGCGCATTAAATGGACAGAAGAAAAACCTGATCGTAAATTGTTGAATCCGGAGTTGTGCTTGTGAAGGCATCAATATTTAAAAGCCTTTCCTGGAAGGGTTATGAACTGGGAGCTCTTTTAGGCTACGTGTACATGGCTGTGCAGTATAGGAAGCTAATGGCTAAAAAGTCTAAAATGTTGGGCACTGTGCACGTCCAACGTGAAGCGCAGTCTCACAGCCGAACATCAGAAATCTGTGATTCGGTACTTGAGCTCGTGTTTGCCTCCATTTCCTATTCTCCCTCCGTCTGAGACTTTGTTTCGTTCTCTTTCCCTGCGGTTCTGTCGTGTAAAAGAAATGCAACACATTATGTCTGCGCACGTATCCCAACCTCTTACAGTATCAAAAGGTACCTCGGCTCTTCTCTCTCTCCCGCTCTCTCTCTTTTGTCAGGTGTTATTTATGAGTTGTGTAGCGGAATTCCTGCGGGCCCGCAGCACCTGCTGTAGTTGGACTGAGACACAAGAGGCAGCTGCTAGGCCTTGGGAGTGCAGAGGGGGAAACGTTGAGAGAGCATTTTGATAATGTTGCCTGAGCGTTCGGGGAGGACGGGGAACATTAAAGGAATATTGAAAAAGCAGAGCGGATTTGTTCAGGGAGGCTGCGAGCGGCAGGGGAGGACTGAGACGCCATTGTGAGGAGGTTGAAGGAGTCTAAGAACATTAAAGCCATGTTGTGAGAGCTCTGTGAAAAGCATTGTGAAGGTGTTGGGGAAATGTTCGTGTACCCAGAGCAACGGTTACAGTACGTGATGCAGCTGAATGTAGACAGCCTTGTCTTTTCATTGCACTTTTCCCAACAATGATGCTAACAAAACATAAAAGACAGTCAGAGCCAGTTAGTATTATGCACAGAACCAAAGGACCCCCTGTTACACATGTAAGCATTTTCCTTTTAGAACAGTTTATTGCTTTAAACGCTTAGGAAAGCATGTGTCACAAGTGTGTAAAAAGTGTGACTGGCATTTGCAATGTTGTTAAATTAAGGCTTGTATAAAGGAAAAGCGTGCTCTGTTGTGGCTCCTCCAGACCTGCCTGGTGCTCTCCTGTTTTCTTCATTAAGCTAAGTAGTGTACAGGTTGAAGTTGCGGCTAGTGTATGAACACACTTATCAGGATACACACTTCCTTGTTTTTGCTATGAGCAGAATCTTGATTCTGTGCATCCTGGGAAGGTAAGCTCTACTGACCACTTCCTGGTTTTGTTCCACAGTGATGAAGGACAAATGGACTGTTCCAAAAGGCAAAGTTTTTAAACCTTTTTTTGTGTTAAAAAAGTTTTTTTGACCTTTAAACCTGAGGTCAAGATCAAATTCCATGCCTACATACTGTATATACTGCCTATATATATATATATATATATACACTACCAGTCAAAAGTTAGGACGCACCTTCTAATTCAATTTTTGTCTTTATTTTTATGACTTTAAAAGAGACTGGATAATGATGGACTGTTGTTTCTCTTTACTTAGTTGAGCGGTT
>JAQQZR010000006.1:12648829-12664933 GCA_030068235.1 Notoglanidium macrostoma | reverse complement strand
GCCATACGTGTTGCTTCACAGTTTTGATGTATTCAGTAATGTTTTACAACGTAGAAAGCAAAAATAAATTAAGAAAAACCTATGAAAAAGAGTATATATGAAGAGTATATAAAGAATGTATATAGTATACATACACAACGTGTTTGTTGGTGTTTACTTGCCAATTGTACCTACAGTTTCTTTTTCTAGTGTTTCATGGTTGGTTTCCATTGCAAATGTTTTCACGTTGCCTCTGACCCTCTCTGTAATCCAACAGATGACTTTGTCGGGTGATTTTATCCCATTAGACTACCAAATATTCAGTCAATCATTTTCAGTAGTTACTAGTTATCTTCAGTAGTTACAGGAAACTAACAGTAAATACATGTTACACGAGTGAGGAAAATTAATTTTGGAAACACTAACAGGTTTAAGTATTAGATTTTCTAGATGTGTAACTTTGTAAGCAAACAATTTGACCAGCGTTAGAATATTGTTTGCCGGATCTGGGGACCGGATCTGAATAAGACACGATTATTCTAATGCACTGATGCATAAATGTAATAAAACTAGGCTTAGAGTGAAATGATTCACTTGTTCTAACACAAGACATTCTCATTAGATCTACGTTTTTACAATAGCATTTCCTCTCAAAAATATATGTACCAAATTTTAAAAAATGTCCGGAGGGAAAATAAACCATGTTTATATCAGGTCAGTGTTAACGCATTAAAGCTCACATTTAATCGGGAAACCTTAACGCATTAAATGTTGTTACGCAAACTAAGCATATCACGGAGTTTGACAACCGCCGCCTCCCACAATTCCAGCACGGATGTTTCCCTGGCTGAATTACTGAAAGATGTGGCACATGCAGATAATAAGATGATTGAGGAGACATCGTGTGCTGAACGGCAAATTTGCTTCAAGATGGAAGTTTAGATAAAACTAAACTTGTGTGCACGTATCACGGCGATGAACAGTCTTACCACCAAAGCACAACAAGTCTGAAGTACCATCTCCGGGTATAGCACATTTCTGCTGATGACAGCGAAGATGCTAAGCACTGAGGCAGGATGAAGACGTGTTCGTCAAACTACACTGTATGCAGCCCGGGCTAGTCATACGCTTCTTTACACCAACACCACACGTGGATTCATTTTATCTCCCCCAAAAATTACCACTATTTTAAACTTGGGCTTAATCATGTTGAATTTTTGTGATTAACCACCTGACGACACTTATTTAAATAAAACTATACAACCTCGCTGACTGTTTGAGCTTAAACGAACACTCGCTACATGTGGAATTCTTTTTACATTTTCACTTTTGCACATTTTCATGAAGGGTGACAATAATTCTCAAGGGCACCGTATATTAAAACCTAGGAAATACCCTAAGCTGTGATACCAAGCTTGGTTTACTCTCATTCGCTACGCTCATTTCTGACCTTTGTTTTGCTGTGTTTGATCTGAAGATCAGTCATCACCTCCTCCTGATGTCGTAACCAGGTAAACAGCAGCACACAGGTGAAGAAAGCAAGGCCAGAGTTTATATTGAATGCAAACACCTGAGTCCACAGCCCAGCTTAGGACTTTAGCCTATCCATGTGACGCACAACAATCACAGTGACTCGCAGTGAGTAAAGAAAGACGTGAGCTTTAATACTATTAACACTGGTACCATCTCTACACTGGTAATCTGGAATACCAGCAGCCCATAATCACTCAAAATTCATCTATGATATTATTATATTAAAGAGTGATTTAGTACAGAAGGGTGAGGAATGAGTACAGTGATAGGGCACATGTAAAAAAAACTATGTTCATTATGAGCAGACACCTGCAACCTGCAACCTGCAACCTGCGTCTGACTCAAGTCCAGTGACTGTGGGCTCACAGAGTAAACCTGGCGAGGCCAAATGCTGTGTTTTGCAATCATCCGGTCAGCAGGTATATCTATTAGTCACACTAACAGAAGGGAGTCTTTAGCACCAACAGGTACCAGGTACATAGAGAGAGGGAGCGGGAGAGAGAAAGAATGAGGAAGACTCAAAAGTATGGCTGAAAAAGCAAGCAGGAATTCGATTTATAAGAAGTACCTGGGGTTATACCTAATCTCTTCTTAACTATAAAACATGTCTGTCGACTTGCTGTGACTGAAACCTGCATTTTCCGCAGTCAGGGTCCCGGCGGACTCCAGGCTAATTACTCTCTGTGTAGGTGAGAAATTCTTGGTCAGCTATTTAGATTTAGGGCAACGGATCTAACATACGGAGCGCTATAGCACGAACAAACAATTTACTAAACACCTCCCGAACACATTCATCATCATGTGACAGGCACAAAGCCAACACACCATAAACACACACGCGTTCATGAATAATTCACTTTGCTGTGGAATTTCTTGTCGGGCTGCGCTGGGAAAACGTCCGAATTACAGGACGCTCCACCTGTTTAGGATTACACTGAAATACGAATGGATGAAGAGGGGAAGGAAGGAATAGAGCAATGACTGGTGGTGATCTAATTCAATCTTTCTATAATAAAAGAGGATGAACAAATGACTAAAATCCAAGAAAAATCTCTTGGCCTGGAACTATGTACGCAACTATAATACATTACATCATGTGAAATCTAAGCAACATCTAGTCTGTCTTCTTCTGTCCCTTAATGTATTTTACATCAATGAAATTCGACTCTTTCGCTACAGGAAGTATAAGCAGAGTTTACGGATCGAGTTCTATTTTTTGCGTCAGTGCCTGATATTAGCTGTGTCTGTTTTGCATATATATGTGGTGGTGGTGGTACAGAATGTCAAGGATGCCGCGACGTTTGAGGGCATTTTGGCCTCATTTCTGAATGACTAACACTACCTGAACATTTTGTGCATAAAAGACATGTGATCATTAGGTAGTCCAATACTCATGCGATTTATTAAAAAACAAACAAACATAAAAACACTACAAGTTACCTACAACTACTGGATACAGATTTACGCTGGTGATTTTAATTCAGAAATATAGCAATTCTACATACTATGTAAAATGTGGACATTTTCGTATATGTTTTTCTCTCCATTGAGATCATTTTTTAAACAACAGGAAGGACTTTTCCTATCCCTAATTCTCCAAACATTTTCCAGCATCGGTGCTTGTATACGGCCTATTCAACATTTTGTCCTCACCAAGCCTCTTAAGACATTTACAGCTCCTGACATTCAGTGTAGCATCTAGCCTCTCGCTATGACTAACTCACACATGCATGCTCACTCACACACAGTGACTAAGTGATTCCTCCACAGCAATCTCCGTCTGCATCCTCTGCATCATAAAGCCTGACCTAAGATTTTACTCACACACTCATGTCTCTGGGGGTTTAGAGTGAAACACACACACACACACACACACACACACACACACATCTCTGGGGTCTCTGATAGTGAGCGGTTATTAAAGAAGAATGTCCTTTTTATTTCAAGATAAAACATAAAACGTCCAGAACAGAGAGAGAAACGGATCCTGCTCTGCAGCTCCTCTGGCATTTCATACATCACTCTGATTTATCAGTGTATCTCTTCACCTCCGTCCCTCCTTAAGCAGCGTATTCACGCAGCACGACAGCGCCTGCATCCAATGCCACTACATGCCACATTTATCATCATGCACTTCATATTACAACCTTGTAAACGATTGCAATGTACTTTACTTCGGAGCTGGCGTTACAAAGAGCATAAAAATGTAACTGGAATGTGAAGACGCTGGGATTTGCTTCGGTTTAGATAAGAGGCAGTATGCTGAGGGGTGATAAGTGTGCTGAGGATGAGATGGCCAGTCTTATATTCACCACTCCACTGATATTAGAGCGACAGAGAAGGAAAGAAGGATGCTGTATACCAAATAAGAAAGTTATGATGTGGACGGAGTCATTATCAGGAGAAAAGACGTGGTTCTGTGGTCCCGCCGTTTAATAAAAACGAGACAGATGCTTTGTTGATAAAGGTAAGGGGTGAGTTAGAGTTGCACATTCATGGAAAGAACAGATTTAGGGTACTGTCATCTCCTGGCTGGTTCTCTTCATGTCAAACGCAACTGGCAGACTACATCACTCCTAACCTGCCTAGACAGCTAGACAGTATAGAGCTAATACACATGATCCTGAATTAGCTCCAAGCATACATACTTACCATAAGACCATACCATGTTGCATCTTTAAGGGCTATTCCTTTACCCACATTCATTTAGACTTTTCTTTAGATAAATATTCATGAACTGGGGGTGAACGTAAAAGCCATAATGTGCAATGAATTGGCTCCTGCTAGCAACTCCTGCCTCATAATAAAGGAAGGCAACATGCTAGCTAATACTTCAGCACCTAACGCCTAAGAGGATTGTCTCTGTGATGGTCCTGACTGGTTTTCTTCATGTCAAAGCACCTGTCAGGCCTGTCTGAATAACTGGGTATTATCGAGATAATACACATGATAAATGATATACGTGACACAGACCTGGTTACACATACGTTAAGCTAGCTATTAAAAACAAACGATGCATTTACAGGCAGAGCACTGGCTAATACTTTAGCAAGTGTTACCCAGGATTAGCTGCAGCTTAGACCTGGAATTAGACAAATATTCATGAAGTGGGAAGAAAATAAACCGGAACAGCCGGCAGGGCTAAACTTCAAGGAAATTAGTTGGCTCTAGCTAGCAAACATTGGTAAAGGCAGCATGCTAGCTAATGCATTAGATTAGACTCTGGCCTAATGAAATGTCGCTGAAATAATCTTTAAAAGCCAGAATAATAAACGTGAGGAACTATACTTAGTTTTGTAGCTAAAAACTAGACCTTATGTTATACCTTAAACAGTGCATGTACGTATAGAGTAAGAAGTCAGACCTTCAGATGCAAGAACTTGAATTTGCCTCTGATCTGATCACCGCTATCGTTGAAACGACCGCATTGAAGGTTGATGTCGTAGCTGGAAAACGTGTTTTGAAAATTCTTTTTTTTTTTTTATATTTGATCCAAATATCATACATTATTTTTCTCATTGTTTTCCGAATTTTAACAGTGATTTCAAACGGCCGCCTTCAGGTTAGTAACGTCGACAGGTCTGCTGTTGTTCGACTACAAATAACTGCTCAGACACGGAGCCAGAATGGCCGCCTTGTAGACAGGACTTGGAGTGGAGTTAGTATGGACCAGCAGTCCACGTGTTGTGAACGTACGTCCTACGGGGAGTAGCAGAGCACTGCAGCTCGGCCCCTAGGAACATGATTAAAAACAGTGAGTGTATCAGCAAAACAGACATTCACTAAATTACCCCTCACAAAGGGCAATTACCGATTCTCTCAGGTGTACTAAAAAAAAACAACAACAGGTGTACGCACAAACACACACTCACATACGCTCACCCTTCCCCTCAGAGCATACCACTTAAGCTGTCAGCCGAAGAGGCGTTTAGACAGGTGTACACACACCGACTTAATATCATCCCTATGACAGAGAGGGAGGGAGAAAAGCGGGAGGGGAGTGAAGTCTTAATTTCCTGTGTCGTGTGGCAGTGACCCTTCGACCTTGGCTGCTTGTGTGTACACACACACACACACACACACACACACACACACACTCACGCACACACCCAGAAGGATGGTGGGTTGTATTAGATGAGGTAATGTACCTCTCACACCTGTCTATATGACTCACACTGACAGCTGAAATGAAGTGCGAGTCTAACAGCGTCATCAGTTACACACACTCTCTCTCTGACTACGTCTAATCCACAAACACGTCCACATCTCTACTACATGCAGAAACACTTGTGAAGATTTCTAACCAGCTGCTATTATTTTGGTTTGTGGTGTCACCGTAGTGTGTGTGTGCGCACACTTATCGGAGAGCCCTTTTCCACTGACAAGGTGCCGGTGCTGGTTTTGATACCAGCTCTTTATCTCAAACTCTTTTCATTTCCGCCTCAGTATGTTGAAAGCCATACTTGCTGAATGTTTGAAAATAGCCACCCAGGTTTTCAGGGCGTGCTTGAACCCGGCCTACACTGGAGGTGAATGATCGCGTGTTACTCCGCCTACCAGGTAGCGCCGCCCGTCATTCAGGACGCAGTGTGGATCCTTTGCGCGAAGACTACCGCAGACAAGGACGGACGGAATTGTTCAGCGTTTTCAGTTGAGAAGTAATGACCGCTGGAGGCGGCCAATCAGATGCTTTTATGTCGTATGGGTCTTGTCATGAGTCAAGGCCAATCAGAGTCAAGCTGCGCCGGAATCAGTCCGATGCGTGATGGAAAAGTCACAGCAGCGTGGTAGCACCAGTAACATGATTACAACAGGTATACTTTAAAAAAAAAGTTGTTTTAAGCATTTGATTTATTTAATACGAGCACAGACATCAAGTGAGAGAGAAATACAGCGCTTAAAACGTGTAGGGACATTCATTTGGGATTTACTTAACAAAAAATGATATTTGAGAACTTAAGTACATCCGTGCGTTTTATCCTCCTTGTCAGTGGAGCTCGGATGTTGCCTACATGTACTTCAGCAGCTATACGGCGTGCGCTTGTTTTGGGGATGTTCTTCCAAAGGAACAAAGCTCACAGCGGAAGCATTTCACATCACCGCAATGCGAGTGTCACGTCAGACATGAAGAGTGCACGGCTGGAGCTGGGACAAAGGAAAATAATACACTGCCGATAAGAAATCAGGATTTGGGTACCAACCGAATTATGAGGTACTACCACAGATTTCTGTTCAGTTTATCGGTGCCAAATTTCAGTACCTGAGAGCACGTCTGGGTGACAGAGCGTACAACGTTCACTTGTACGTAAATAACAAAATGTTATGATTGAGAAGTTTCAACCGAAATGAAATGATTATTATTACAGCAAAATACAAAAAATACCGAATTCCAGGTTCCAGTGTCGGTTCAAATGTGAACGGTACCCAGTCCTAGCATTCATGGAGGAAACATTTAATTAAGGCAAACTACAACAAACAGGAAGCAGGAACTCCGATGCTAATTAAAGTTTTCCAAGCAGCTACACGTTCCTAACAAAGAGCTACAAACAATAAAACCAATTATCTGTTATCTTACGCATAATCACTGTGACGATGAGGAGGATTGTTGCTGGGTACTTGGACGCTGGATGGTAAAGCACATCAAAGCCAGAATACAACTTCTGTTATTTTTACACCTTGCGTTCGGAAACACCCACATCTGATTATGTAAGCTTTAGCCCTTAAAACAATGGAAACTCAGAATGCTTCTTAAAAAGACTTGCTGATTCTGCGGACCAACTCTGGCTCCAACCCTGTGTTGATGGAGAAAGACGTAAATCTCTTTCATGAACTGGTGATGATTCAGAGATACACTCAAACGCGACGAGGCAGAAACTGAATAACAGCCGAAATGTATAACGGATAGACACACGCACACGCACACACACACGGACACCAGGATGCCTCCATATACCAGCCTCCCTCGCTGTGAAGAATGGGACGTATGCAAATGGGAGTCCCGGCATGGGCCGCAGTTTCCCACAGGCAGAGAGAGAAAGAGCGTTCCTCCCCTCTCCGCACTCTTTCAATGGGCCTTTTCTTCCGCCGTGGAGCCCTCTCTATGGCCAATAGTGGTCCACTGCATAGGTAGCAAAACCCCTTTCTCTCCTCCCCTCTAAAGCCTTAATACACAATAGCTCACTTAAGCATTCTCACACACGCACACACACACAAACACCCACACACCAGCCAATAAAGCACAACCATGCACAGCTACAAAGGGGTTCATGAGACTTGGACCCTTTTGTAGAGGAGCGAGTGGGGACGACAGAAAGAGAAATAAAGGTCTTTTCTTGCAGGGTTTCTTGCACCTCGACCAATGAGAGCACAATCGGGGCTAATCATTAATCTCCATTTGCAAAATCACAGACAAGCTTGGAGTGCTATTCACTTCCAAAAACACTTCTGATGGCCTAACATATGTAACGAAGGAATCAATGCGGTGGCTGATATTAGCTAGAGTACGGTTCTTGTTTTGAGGAGCATATGCGGGCTTCTTACGGCATGTTCACACTAAGTATCGCTCTGAGTATCTAAAGTGCTATTGTAGCATCATGTGTATTGCTTTGAGCCTTTTTTTGCCTTGAGCAATACAGAAAAGGTCGCTTTGTTGTCGCCCATTTCCCTTTCTGGCCTTTCCGGCAAGTCTAATTAACAAAACAAAGGTGCCAATTTCCCTTCTGAAACGTTAAACAGATTTAAAACAAGCGGTTATACACAAACATGCAAACACAAAATCGAAGTCGGTCCAGCGCACTCTTGATGATGTGCTGTGCGCTCTTTTGCACATTCTCACACTCTGGCCTTTCTCGAGAGGGCATCCATGTTGTTATGCAAAACATGAGATGGGAGAGAGGAGCTAGGCTGCCAGTTTACAACAGCCCCTCAATGACACCTCAGCAGGCCTCCAAAAAAACTGACCCCTCACCTCCTACAGTCCCTCCCCCACCTGACCTCCACACAGGGGGAGTGCTTGCCCTAAAGGGGATGGTCTGAATGGGGAAGAAGGCACGTAGGGAAAAAAACAGAACCTGGCCCAAACCGAGATCAATTCAGTGTGTGTGTGCGCGTGTGTGTGTGTGTGTGTGTGTGTGCTCAGAGCTTTGACACACAGCCAATTTGTTACGCTGGACGCCTCACAATGACACAGGGGGAGAAAGTGAAGTCATACCCGAGGCAATGCATGGGCGCCCGTGGCAAAGGTCACTCAACATCTCCCTGCTACTGTGTCAGAGAGTTAAGAGCGGTGCGTAAATATAGATGGATCCGAAGAAGGGGGAAAAAAGTAAAATATTACAGGAGGGGAGAGGCTGAGGTAAGGGGGATGGGGCACTGGTGGATTTTTCTCCTGACTCAGCGATTTCAACTGCACTTGAGGAGGAAGTCCCTAAAAGACAGCAGATAAATGAAAGGGTCCTAAACTCTGCGCACCAGGAGGAGATCTCTTAAATGTTAACAGATGGCTTTTAAAATGGTTAGCGTCATGTCATCTCATAGTAATGTGCCCCAAAAAGACACCCAGCACAATTCACACACACACACACACACACACACACACACACACACACACACACACACACACACACACACACACACATATAGTGATACATTTATAATGCATTATGATGCAAAGACAGCCTTTTGATAATTTTTTTTTAATTGGCTGCAGTTTTCAATGCCAGATTTCTGGCGCAATTAAATTTGGCTTAACTGAAGTCAAATAAAAAAGTTTTGTGACACTAAAATTCACAGCATCAAGCCGTATAGCACTGTTGCGTTGATTGTGCTGAACGTTGAAGGGTCCTTCATACCGTAGCACAGAACATCCCAAATACAGGAAGCACTAAGCCTGCAGGCATGAGCTTTCATATAACACTGTAACTTAAAAATAGATGCAAATAGTCAGAAGGTTCAATTAGACTATTTTGTTTTTTCCTAACGGTTGTTGTTGTTTACAGTTGCCGAGTTAGCTAGTTTGCTCGCGACCGACTCTAGCTGGGTTTCCATTAACCTGCTTAATGAGGAATTTGACGGTGCGTACTAAAAAAAACGAGTAATGGAAACATGTGAATATAAAAAAAAAACCCTCTCAGATAGCGCAAAAAAGTGTATACACTCGCATGAAGTGGCTTTTCAGAGGATTCGACAAAGCAATATTTCACCAAATTGAAATGAAAAGACGTTTTTCCGCATTCCGCATCCATAAACGCCACCACGGCTATTGCAATCGAAATCGTGCCAAATATAAGGTCTCGGAGATCCGAATGACTATCGCGAGATTAGACAACCGAGCTTTAATCGCATAACGTCGCTCAGTGGAAACACAGATCGCTTCTTTTTTGCACAACACTGCAATAGAAACCTGGCTACAGTCAGATTGTCAAGCAAGACGGACTCATTATGAACTCTCAAAGCTCTCTACTTTGTGTATATGTAGCACTGAATATAGTTCTTCCAAACGCTTCTCAACGGGTCGCACAATCTCACTAGCAAGAAGGCTAAACAACATCTACGAACTTCTCACTGCCCTAGAATGAACACGTTTTCTGTCACCATATGAAAAGGAGACACAAACTGAACAGTTCTGGTGTGACTACAAATTTATAACCTAAGACGCAAACTGAGCAGCGTTTTCTTCGTACTTTATGCTCGCATGCTTCATAGCTCTAAGGTGGAGAAAGTAATTCGGACTTTTTTTTAGCAAAAATAAAGTTCGCCACACCTACCACGATTGGCCTTTTGGCCTCCGCCTCTCTCTCGGGGAACTGAGAGTAAACAAAATACTCGTTTTACAGCTAACATTGTGGTGTGCATGTAGGTGTGTGTGAAAAGGTTGTGCCTGTGTGCAAAAACAGAAGTGCAAATTTGGGGCTTTACAACATCTCAAATTATACAGAAAACATCAAGTTCCTTTGAAACGTAGGCTCCATTTTGCCAAGCCACTACAAAGAGCAGCACACCCCATGGAGCGCTGCCCTGTTTATTTTCTTAACCATGCTAATACCGGTCAGCCACATTCCTGTGCTCCCAAACTGGGCGGTTTCAGATTGCCCTGTGGTATTCCTGTGAGCACGGAGGTGGAGGGGAACAGTCAGGAGAGCAGAAGACAGGCCTGGCCCGTGAACGGCAAACACCTGTCGCACTGCGGACCGTTAACACCTCCGTGTTACGCTTTCCCTTCCTTCAGGTCCCATGACTCAGGAAGGCTGCGTTGGCAGATATGCAGACACTTACGAGACGTGTGGTGATGGAATACATACAAATGAAACAAGGCCACTTCTTTCCCAGAAGCAATTGTGCTTACGGCTTCACGGTGGCTATATTTAGTTTTTAGTTTTTATGAAGGTTTTTTTTCCAGGTTATGTTGAAAAAAAAAAAAGATCAGCTTGAAGTGGCACTCCCAGCTTGCACTAATGAAGTGTCTCCCCTCTGAAACATTCTTCACCTGTGCCCTAACAGCCCCTACCCTCTAAATAAGGGTGAACAGTTTACCCCGACACAAAGCAACAGCCACACCAAAGATTTTTCACCTGGTGGCTAAGTGCTACCTCCTGCTCGCTCTGGCTTGAGACAATCCCCACCCCCTCCACCCCCTAAACTATGTTCTCAACACACACATTTCTTTCTCGGTCATGCTTCAGTGAGGATGGTGACAATCTAGGGAATTACAACGTAATGCAATTTGATTACAACTATCAATATGAGCAAATAATACAAGCAACACATTGAACGCTAGTTTATTATCTTTTCGTAGCTGTGACTAATTGGGTCCAGGGATTGTTTAAAGGGGGATTTGTTTTTAAATGGGAGTCAGATGGTCAGCTGTCAGCTGTCAGCCCTAAACACCTCAGCACGCCTCCTCAGTCTCAGTCAGCCATGCCGTGGCCACTCGGGAGAACTTTGGGGGGAAAATCTGCAATCAGATGATCTTTTAGGATAGGCGGTGAATATGAGACGTTTCCATAAAGATAAGACTATTAGACCATGTCATCCACCAAGATTAACCTGAGTCTCAGTGCTGATTCAGCCGACCAGGACACTTACATGAGCAATGCACATGAAGCAATAGTCACTTGTTGGTGTCATTTCCCTGAAAACTATGTAAAGAGTTGGGTTTTTTTTATATATATAAACCTTACATAATAATATGATAATGTGTCAGTAATTAATGTAAATTCAAGTGTTTTCTGTGAAATAGTAAATAAATTGCAGCTATCATTTTATCACTGAACAGCTAGATACTTCCATAAAAATTACACCATCATAACAGTCTGAATAGTACGCTGTGTTCAGCCATCTTCGCCTCTGTGAAGGAGAAATGGGCGGGGCGTATGCTAATGACGCACAGGTCAGAGTCTCGAATCACTCATCCTATTGGTTAAGGTCAGATCGAATCAGGAGATACTTATCAAACTGCCTTGTACTCTACTCAACATGTGAAAATAAAATGAACCTTGCATACTTGTTAACATACTCTTTAGTGTAGTAGTACATAAATAGTCCAGGATGCATGAATGCTATACACAGTACTGTGCAAAAGACACAGGAACCCTATTTTATTTTCGAACAAATTTTGTTATAGATGTTTATTTTATGGATTCTGCATTAATGAGTCAGTACAAATACGTTTTAGATTTCCAAACGTTACTTTTCCGGAAATGATGTTGTGGTTGAAATCCATTTGCATGTCCATAAAGAAAGCAACGTGTTATGTACAGGACCACGTTTCATACACACAAAAAAAACATAATGAAGGCAGAAAAAGAAGCAAGTGCGACAGTCAAAGTCTCCAGAAGAACTGTAGAAGATGCTCAGTAACACCTACAGCTCATTTCCTTATAAAACTGCACAAAGTGGACCTGGGACTACTATTTCGGGGGGGGGGAAGCAAAGGGTCATCAAACCAAACACTGACTTTGTATAATTTATTACTGTTTACTGCATTTTTCTTCTGCATTTCATTCTTTTGAAAGTCATCCTTTACAGCATCTGTATACATACATATACTATCTATGTATGTACTATACACATATACACACACACATAAAATGTTTCAATCCTGCCAATCAGCTGCATCTTTAGTGTATGCTCAGATGCTCCGGCGTCTGTCCAGCTCAGGTGTCGCGGTACCTGCAGTGCGGTGAGAGCTCTGATTAGAGCACGAGGTTCACACACAAACACAGCAATGCCGACTGACTCCCATCATTAGACTGAACATGACCTCCCAGCACATCTCTAGCCTAAAGCACATCGGTGTTCGCCATTAATGCAACAATCAAAGGGTGTACAAACAATCAAGCACCACCTTTAAGTCCATCTCTTCTAGCACTTTCCGGGATCATGAGCACGCGCGACACACAGATAAAGCCACCACCGCCTGTAGTAAAGCACCGGCAGCATCATGCGAGACACCAAAAGCGGCTGTTTTTCTACCTGCACAAGTTGACATTTGGTGCAACGCCTTGCCTTCCAACACCTTTCAAAACGGAGGGGAACGATTTCGTCTGTGTCCGCGAGTTTGAGCGTAGACAAATCAGATGCGCAGCACGGAAAACAGCACAGTATCTGTATTTTTCCCCATTGATAAACCCTGAGCGATGTTTTACGCCTCCGATCAGTTGAAAGAGAGCTGCGCGCGGACAGCACCGCCAGGGAGCGCGCGCATGGCGGAAACGGAACCAAAACACACCGTTATTTCTGTAAGTCGCACATAAACAGGCGAAATCGAGAGAGAGAGAGAGAGAGAGAGAGAGAGAGAGAGAGAGAGAGAAAAAAACCAGACAGATACAGGACTCTGGTCTTTATATCGTATGCGAAAGAGAAAGACAAGTAGCAGCGAGAGCGAATCAGCAGCACAAAATAGTAAAATAATCAAAAATAATAATAATAATAATAAAAAAGTAAAGCAACTTGAGTGTGTGCCTTCAGATGGTTAGATATATAAATAAATAACTCCTACATAAAGGCGCCTGGATACAGAGCAGGAATACAGTACAATACGATAATAATAAAAAAAAATACTATCGGGATCAATTAGTATCATTAGCTTTAAAAAAAAAAAAAAAAAGGGGTGAAAACTCAGGTGATGTTCGAGCGCGTGCAAAAGTTCGTTCTCATCAAGGTGTACAGTCCCAGTGTGAAATGCTGTCCTCCTGTCCTGCTGTCCTGTCCTGCTGTCCTCCAGCCAGCCCGAGTGGAGTGGGATTGATCAGACTCGCTGCTCAGTACGTATACACGGCGCATTCCTTATATAGGCTGCTGAGCTGCAGTTGTTGTGCAGCCCCGCAGATTCCTTTCCTTTTCTCCCCCGAGTTACCACCCAGACACAGAGAAATGTGGCTACAGCCCACTAACAGGTCCCTTCACCGCCTCATACACTCACACTCACGGATAACGCTGCCCAAAAGATGCTTAACAGGCAATGTATGGCTTAGACACGCCTTTACTGTGCTTAGACAACTTCCCGCAAAGTTTTGTTAAACCGCACAACACAACGAAATGAGCACTTTCCGTTTTTTTCTCTCTCTCTCTTCTTCAGCCAAACAGCGACGCGTGTTCCCGTTATCTGAGGAACGGTTTCCTCTGCAGAAAACACACCCTTAACGAGTAGGTCCAATTCAACACAGAACATCGGGACAGAAACTCTATTTGCGGACGTGTTTATTTTGGTAATTGATACCTAGACTGTATATAGTAGCCTATATAGAGGGCTAGCACACGGGCTACCTGCTACCACGCAGTAACACAGGCGGTAGCGGAACAGCGGAACAGCCCATTGTACCGACATAAGTTTATACCGAAGCGACAACGCAACAAAACTTCACGACAACACGCTTTTTCTCAACACACCCGTGTGTTTCCACTAAACATTTCGAGGCCGCGGAATACAAACAAACAGGTTGTTTTGAAACGCGGCGGAGGTTAGAATACAAACAGGTACATTCTGCCAGAAAATAAGTTTGAGCTCGCGCGCAAGGAAAACAGTCACTTATAGGGGGAGAAAACAACATGATCTAACGGGAGGTGTGTAAATTCTATATGAAGTGTTGAGAACAGGGAAGATTGTATAGGAGAAAAGTAAACAGCGGAGTGGTGAGCGCGTGGGACTGGGAGCGTATATAACGGTCCAGGGTGCGCGGTGCCGCTAGGCGGAGGGAGCCAGGTATAACGGTACACTCTCTCTCTCACACACACACACACACACACACTCACACACCGCTACTTTCCGCTCACTTTGGCTGATTGGAAAAGTCCCGGCGCATAATTTCAGCCTCGGATCGAGTCAAGTCTGAAGCCAAAACGCTTTTTTACTCACCGCTCGTCCTCTTTGGGTTCGCCTGCTTTCTGCGCTTACACCTGGGGCCATCCGCCATGATCCTTTCGCTGTGTGTAAATGCCGTGGCGGAGAGTCACCTCCTCTCGGCCCCCACACCTCCCCTCCACCTCCCTCCCCTCCCTCCCTTAACACTCCACCTCCCCTCCCTGCACCTGGTTTACGACACTCGGCTTTACGACATTACCTTCTGGCTGCATACACCTCTCTCACTCTCTCACTCGTTCTCTCCGGAAACCGCACTCTACTGTACTAAACAGTAGGCTGTGCCACTAGCCTGCCACCTGTGGTATACGGTATATTTCGGACAGAGCCTCTTTCTCACACACACACACACACACACACACACACAGCAGCTTACACAACTCAGACACAAGCCCATTTAGCCAGCTTCTTTCTTTCTTCACTGACTTTGCTGCTTTATTTTGTACTTTTCAAGACTGGACACATGGTGCCTCAATGGCACACAATGCTATTCATTTCAATTTGATCACTATGTTTTAATAAAATAGTTAACAGAGATCATCACCGGAGGCACATTGGCACAGCGGGCACCAGTTTAATGCTGAGGTTGGATGTGTAAGTTCTGCACGTGTCCTCTTGGGTTTCCTCTGGGTTCCCTGGGTTCCTCCCACCTCCTAGAAACATGTGTGTGCGTGTTTGTGTGTGTGTGTGTGTGTACATGGTGCCCTGTGATTGACTGGCATCTCATATTCCCACTTTGCACCCAGTGATCTTGCCATAGGTTCCAGATCCTAGGACAAGGATAACGAGATTACTGATGATGAATGAATGATAAAATAAATGTGGTGTGGTGTGTCCATGTTTGTAATCATGGCGTGAGGGCAAGATCACACGTTGTTCATTCCATGGACAGCACCTTTATATACATCCATGGTTCTCAAAGTGGGGTACAGGGACTCTCAGTGGTCCATGAAGCATAGTCATGGGACCTTCAATTTAATTTTTTTGGATACAGTGGTGGAAAACCCTTATAGTTATTAACCTGTTTGACTGGTAGCTTGAATTAAATGGGTTAAATCCAAATCTTACTAACTCAGAAATAATAAAATGTGATGTGTGAGTGAAACGTTCAGGAATACAAAGTCTATGGCTCCTAATATTTTTGAATAATTGCATTTGCAGAATGTTTGTAAAAAAAAAAATATATATATATATATATATATATATATATAAATATATATATATATATAAAAACA
>JAQQZR010000006.1:12625075-12645489 GCA_030068235.1 Notoglanidium macrostoma | reverse complement strand
GAAGATGCTGGGATTGGCTCCAGCTTCCCCGCGACCCAGATGGATAAAGCGCTATAGATAATGGATGGATGGATGGTATTTCCTAACATATTTTACTTGTGGGTGGTGTTGATAAAGGATTTAATAAAGTTTTTTTCCAAAGAGCGTCAGTTGACATCATGACTTCTTTCTTCAGTTTTTCAATTTTGACATCCAGCGACTTAACACCTTGAGTTGAGTGTCAGATTTCTGAAGATTTTTTTTTTTCGCAGAAAATAGCTGGTTTTTTTTAGTCCCTGTGAATAAACTAGAAATTACAATGCATTAAAATGAGAACATTAATATACAAATATCATCAGCACTGCTGGCAGAGTGCTGTTAAATTAATTAACACTTTCTGACCAATGAGATTTAAGAATTCAACAGAGCTGGGATATGAGATTCCATAACACACTATTTTACACAACTGGACAATTGAATTTTTTTTTTTTTAGCTCAGTTACGTCTAGTACATTAGAATGATGCAGTATAGTAGCATTTCAAGGAAAATTCTTTCCAGCAATGACTTTCTTCCATTCATGAGTTTAATTTGACTATTTTATGTATAGCTATGGAAATGCAATGGCATTGTAATGACAGGGTTATACACACTTTCTCTTACAGTAATTTATTATAGGTCATAAATCTTGTAACATGGCGTTATATGAACAGAAATTTACATCACTTTACTCAAATGTTACTCAAACTCAACTTGTTTGACGAAATTGCAGTCTTTGTGACATCTACTGTATGAGTTGTTATAAAGCATTTATGCTGGTGGCATACATCCCTACAAACAATTCCCCCTAAGTAAAACATCACCATTAATTATTTTGAGGAATGATAATGAAAAAAAGGAAGATTTCAAATGAACAGAGGAGAACAAGGTTTGTAGTATAATTTTGATTCCAGACTGGAGTGGTAGTGACATCCACAAAGAGCATTCTGGGAAACTTTCTTACAGGAAACTTTGTTGATAACACTGTAGTGCCTTAAGACTGCCACGTCACCAGTCTGCACCAGCTCCAACTGTAAATAGCTGGAAAAGGAATGGTTAGAGAGAGAGAGAGAGAGAGAGATTGAACTTTATTGGATGAACCTGATTGGGCTTGGAGCCCTAGTGGTACCACAAAAATCCCCAAACCGGTATTTTAACCTGTGTTTTTGAATTTCTGTGGTACCTCTAGGGCTCCAAGCCCAATCAGGTCCAACTCTCGTGCTCTCGCTCTCTCTCTCTCTCTCTCTCTCTCTCTCTCTGACCCTTTCCTTCCCTTTCCTATGCCTTTGAAACTCAATAAACAAACAAACCAAGGATCATGTCTCAAACACATGGTATGCCATTATACAAGGTATATGTCACTGAGTGAACCTGATTGGGCCTGGACCCAGAACACTACCAGATGCTGAAACATAGAGGTGAATAACAGACTCAATGGCTCTAAGAGAAGGTGTTTTAGTAAAGAGCTGGCTTCAACAGAGATCAATGACGAGGTGTTTCGAAAGCCACACACACTCTCGCATTCTTGCTTTCATGCTAAAGCAGAGCAGACTGGAAAAAAGACAGCATTATAATTCAATGGAAAGTCAGTCTTTCCCCGTTTTCCTTGGATCAAGCTGTTTTAACATGAAGTCATATTTTCTTGTGCCAGTGGAAAACAAAGAGTAAAAATAATGCTACCGCAAATATGAAGCAGCATACAGAAATTTGGTTATTAAAGCAGTAGCCAGGATGTTAGAAGCCTCTATTTTGAAGTGGTGTTGATGGGGCCACCCATTTAGACCAAAATATAACTCAACTGCCATTCAAGAGCCCCTGAGCTGAATCCAGCATGCACACGGAAAGCAGCAGGTTAATGCAACTCGGTGACTTCATCAACCAAAGTCATATTTTTCACCCAATTAAGTGAGAAGGCAGGAATACCAGACCTCTATTTTTGTCTGTCATTTTCTCCTTGTCCTTCCTTTTTTATTTCTGTCATTATACATGACCATTTCTTTCCCTTTTTACCTTCTGTGTGTCTCTAATGCATGGGAGGAGACAGACAGGGGCTTGGAGAGGGTGAGGGGGGTGAAGGCATAAAGCCATCCTCCGTGCTCTACATTAAGGGATCAGGCTGTGTCTCTGTAAATGAGTATTGATCCTGCTTCTGGCGGGATCGTTTAGGAGATTAATGCTGGCAGTAGTTGTGGTGGTGGTGGGAGGGGGGGGGGTCTCCAGCCAAGGCAGGGAAGCCTGCGCAGAGCAACCCAGGACAGAGGACCTGCTGTGGGGCGCTGAGGAGAACAAACCCCTGCCTCCCCTCCTCACCATCTGGACCAAGAGCCCAGGGCACCAGCTGCATGGGGGAAGGGGAGAGAGAGAGAGAGAGAGAGAGAGAGAGAGAGAGAGAGAGAAAGAGGTGGAGAGTAACGGACAGAGCGAGGAAGAAAGGAAGGAAGAGGGGGGGAAGGATAAAGGGATGAAAATGAAAAGAGAGCTGCAAATGAAAAGGAGCACATGCGGAAGAGGGAGAAAGAACCAATGCGAAGCCAAGGCACACGTAAGGCACTGACTGTGAAAGAGAGAGCAAGAGAAAAAGAGGGAAGTGAAGAATCACAGGGTGCAACGAGAAAGAAGAAGCACAGGAAGATAACAGCATCGAAAGAATGCTAAACATGAGCACTGATTTCCATGATGGAGAAAATAATATATGATGAACAAATGAATACGTCAGATCGGAATATAAGAGCATGGGAGTTGCACGGAAAGAATGAGAAATAGTGAGAAAGAATAAATGTGGGAGGAGAAAATAAAAGAAAGAGACAGGTGGGAGAGAAACTGAGCTAAACATTGGAGCTGATGAGAGAAAGAGAGAGAACAGAACAGAGGAAATCAGCCATGATGGATGAGAGGAGGAAAAAGGGAGTAAGAGAGCAGAGTGGCTAAAGTGGCCCAGGGGAATCTCCCCAACAAGGGGCCTAAGGAAAACCATTACTGAATTACAGCACGAAAGGGCAGAATTCGTTTAAAGGTGCATTTTAGACGCTCATAACAGTATAATGAACTCATGAAGCTGGATACAGGTGCGCAATCTTTAATGAATAATACGAAGCGGAACAATAAAACAAAACTGAAACAAAAACTTCACTAAAACATGAAGATAAGGAACTAGTCACGTTACAAAGTGTCATGTGTCCGAAATGGCACCCTACTTCCTATTCCCTGAATGGGTACTCTGCACCAATAGACTAAATAGTGATGGCTCTAACCTACTGCGGGATTGTAGGCGTATACAGAATTATTCTACACTATGCTTTCAGATTTGATTTAAAATCTGTCTACTGCGTTGTATAATGAATATGGTGTGCTGTTGGACATGGGAAGGGTATAAGTAATAGACTTCTAATGAAGAGCTGGTGACTGGCAGACCACAGACAGAGAGCACTGTAGAGCACAGTACCGTTGTGTGTTGTGCTTTCTGTGATGTGTGTGTTGTAAATTGTGTTGAGTGCATCATGTTGTGACCAGACACCAAAAGAAAAGTTCTTAATACATGTAAATATATACGGCAAATAAAATGATTCTGATTCGGAATAGGAAGAGGAGTGACCGGAGATGTGTCAAAGAGATATAATATAAGCTACAACACACACCTTGAATGGCTGTTATCAGGTAAACCTACCATAGCCTATAGGTGCACATTTTTTCTCCTCACACACACCGTGATAACTCCACTTAACAATGTCCATCAGTGCAAACTGACCACCAACAGACCAATTGCTGGGTTCACAAAGAATTGCATCTTACCACTTAGAATTCTCTTAGTTCAAGTGCCATTAAACTAAGAGTTTCTAACTAAGGATAACTAAGGGCTTCTCCTTAAAACCTATTCACAACTGCTGAAAGGAATCTTTACTAAGAAATTCCTAAACTAAGAGGAAGGACCCCGTTGCTATGGATGATGGCCTGTTTCATGAATGAAGATGCTGTAGAGAACAAAATCACTGTGCAGGATATAAAAGAAAATCAGCGTTAATGCCTTCATATATGATAACAATAATTCAAATGTTCGTGTCAAATATTCAGTATATTTGTCAGCATAGCCTGTTAATGTGGCGTTTAGGATCGTTTGTGTTTTGGAGATTCCTCTGCTGCACCCCTGTTTGAAGGATTAGAACCTGCTATTAATGTTAAGATGGTTTGTTAATTACTATTAGGAAAAGAAAAAGGATTTCCTTTTAAATCTGCCTGTTCTAAAGTCTTAACATTTTTTTCCTAAAACAGCACCAGATGTTATATGCAACGAAATGTGGTGCAGTTGTTTGGAAACTGACTCTAATAAAGTGCAAAAGGACGAATACAAGTTGTGCATGAAAAAAAAACCCAGTCTTTAACTTTATACTTAAAAGATACACCAAGCAATTGTTAATAAGTGGACACCAATTTTAAAAGCCTCAGTAACATTGCTGGTCCGATACACTTGTATTAATGCCGAGCACACAACCACGTTAGTGTCACTGCTGTGCTGAGAAACATCCACCACCCAAAATAATAATATCGGTTCAGCTGTGGTCCCTTGTCGCTCCCTTTACATTGATGGAAAGACGGAATGGGTGTAGACACAAGAACAGTAATAAAGCGGTCAATGAGTGTATATTTCCCTTGGAGGAATTGTTAGCCAAAAAATGAATAGTATAAAATTTTACTAAGATCATATGAAAGTTTCTTTTGTTTTGGATTAGTACTATGAGGCTTATATAAAGAACAAGTGATGGAAATGTACCAATGTAACCTGCATTAAAAAAAAAAAACATGTTAAGAGTAAAATCAAGAACAGAACATTTTCGAGTGTTCTGATTTAGCTTTGTCTGCAAGTAGAGCAAATTTGATTGTGCAAATGTATTTCCATATGAGAACAAATCTAAGAGCGGAATGAACTTTTGGCAGCAGAACCTTTGGCAGTAATACAAAAGGAATTGTTTATCACGTATAATCACAGTTGCACCAGCTTACCTATAATGGCCAACAATGTGTTAGCATTTTAATAAAATCCAAAACTAGCGTTGTGTCATTGCACATGCTCTTGTGTTTTAGAGTGAATGTCCAGCAGCAGAAAGTCCAGTTATGGATGTCATAATGCTGAAACTATTCCAGCGCCTTGCAGCCCTCACAGGCCCAACAATGGAATGTTTTGAAGGCGAGATCATGATGTCAGTTGCACACTGCTGCCCCTTCCAAGAGCAAATTCGTTATGAGCTCACTTCCTGTTCTGCAGATTGTCCTTGAACGGAGCCATGGGTTCGACGCCCAACAGAGTCCAGCTGCTCCCAGAGTAGACAAACATCAGGCCAACTGTTGCATAGTACCTCAACATCTGCAACTTAAGCATTTCAAAAATAATGTCTTCATTTCTAAAGAAAAAGTGTAAAAGGCTTCCTCATACAGACAGGTGACAAAGGAGGAAAAAGTGGATTGGGTCGACTTGTCAAATACGAAGTTATTCTAACTCATCACCTTTATCCTATGATGAAACAGTTCTATACTGATGGGAGAGGTCTCCTCCAGGGTGACCCCACCCCCATGCACTGGGTTTGATGAGGATGAAAATGATGGAAATCATAAGGTATGAGCTTCATAATTACCAGATGTCAACCCAGTTGAACACCTGTGAGAGATTTTGCACTGATGTGCAAGACAGTGCTTTCCGCCACAATCAAGACACCAATTGAGCAAATATCTTTAGGAAGAATGGTATTTATTCCTCTGGTACATTTCCAGAGACTTGGAGACTCTACGCCAAGGACCACTGAAGCTGTTTTGGTGGCTTGTGGTGTCCCAACACATTACTAACACGCTATGTTTTTCCTTTCATTTTACACAATGTCTGTATCTGCCAATGTAATTGTCAATATCTAAGAATTGTCAATATCTAAGTGATGCCTTGTTACGAAACCATTTGCCCAAAAGCTTGATCTTAAAACGACATACAAATGATAAAGTGAATTTGTCTGGATAGAAATGTGCACATAGACACTCTTGGATATATTTCTTTATATTTATTGAGTTTGTTGTGTGGTTTGTAATGACTAAAAGTGTTTCTAGACCTTTAAGAAATATCTAAAGTAATTTTAAAGATATAGTAATATATAGCTATGCAATGCATCTATTTAGGTTCTTTATTTTTGACTTCATTTTTCTGGCCTGGAAATTCTCTTATTCAGAACAGAGCTGCACAGCTCCACGCCTTTTCCTCACATCTCACAAGCCATAATTATGTAGTTTAAAGTGAGGGGTGGGGTTGGGAAAGGGGGTAGGCTTGTCATTGTTTTCAGTTGCATTTCTCCTAACAGGCTGCAGAGGGCTCTTTAAATTACATACTGCTCCTTTAAGGTCATCTAAGCCCTCGTTTTGGTCAGATAATCATATGAGAAAGTAGAGAAAGAGAGAACATATTGCAGTGTCTGCCTTTTGCCTAAATGAACTGAGTATGCTAAAGGAATGAAATAGTTTACGAACGCTGCGATTAAATTCAAGTGTGCGTATGTGTGTGCATACATGTGCAAAAAATGAAAGAGCTAAAGGGGTTTTGTTGGACCATACAGAGAGTACGGGTGAGCTAAGTCTGTCAGGCAGTTCAGCAAAGATCCATTCCAAATGTTCCGTCAAAGATCACCTCACAACCACAGCTAAAATTTATTCTGTGTATGTTGGAAGCTCAAGCATTTTCTACTGCTCAATTGCTGGCATGACTACCTGGAAGAATCACACACATACACACGCACACAGTTCTATAATTCTGTATATCAAAGCTGTTTTTGGAGGAAACCTCCTACATCTTAGGTGTGGTAGAGAGAGAGAGAGAGAGAGAGAGAGAGAGAGAGAGAGAGAGAGAGAGAGAGAGAGAGAGAGAGTCAAAAGTCTCAAGCACATTACATTTTTTCCAGACAATGTACTGGTAGTCAGTCCCAGTTTTCTTCTAAATTCTGCTTCCCATGGTTCAATCTTTCAACCATTATTTAGTGGCTAGAACAAATTAGAATTCATGCTTTTTCTTTACTTCAAATTCCTCCCATGGTTGATTTTTGTTAATCAATATAAATTGTGATATATCACATTTAATTAAGAATAATTAATTTAATTCTACCCATGTTTTAAAAATGCCTGTGGGATTTCACTCTTATGCATTATTAAAGGCGAACAGTGGCTTGCATAAGCAATGATAGTGAAAAAATACTTTTAATGAGAGATTTTTTTTTTTGGCTGTATCACTGTTCTTTCTCAAAAGATATAATAATATGACTTTTAAATGGGACTAGATATATCTTTTTAAATATAAAAAATGACAATAATATCAAACGTTTCCCATCTCTGATTCAAAACAAACATGGAAATACATTAATGATTTTCATTACAGATCATGTTTCTAGTGGTCATACCTGAAACATACAATCACTTTATACTCACATCCTAAATCGAACTCAAATGAAATTGTGAAGTTAATAGAGATTTCAGTAACGTTTACAGCATACAGTGCATCACAGCTGCAGCCTGACACACACACACACACACACACACACACACACACACACACACACACACACACACACTCCAAGATATCTTATACAAGGCCTGATTATCAAGACCTTCATTAGCTGAATCAGTTTGAGAGAAACAGAAGGCACTGAAATGTCACTCAGGTCTCAGAGTGAGAACCACTGGGCTAAAAGATGTGCGTACCTATATTTTAATAAATCCTTCATCTTCAGTAAGCGCTTTGTCCTTGTCGGGGTCACTGTGGAACTGGAGCTGGTCCTGGGAACACTGAACAGGAGGTGTAAAAAGCCCCCTGGATGGGACGTCTAATGCAGGGGAACAAGATCACACATTCACACACTAATTTCCTGTATACATGTACAGTATGCTCATTCTGTACACACGGTTGCAGGTTTGTGTAAAATGGGAGCATAGGACCTTCAGGTGGTACAAAACAACATTTACAATGAAGTCTATGATGGGAGAGAGGCCATCGTTAATCTATAAGGGCTGCAAGAAATACATTCAGCTGAACACACACGCACACACACACATCAGAGAGGATAAAAGGGTCAGCAGTGCATGAAAGCTATAACAGTCTACAGGTCCAACCTCTCACCCCATAACTCACACTGTGTGGTGGAAGATTTGAGGAATGAAGGGAAACATGTTAAATGGATAAACTCACTTTTACTGCAGTTTTCACCACATCCACAGAGGTGGCGTATGTCATGAACCCTGCGCCACCTCTCGAGGGAGCGAGAAAAAGGAGGTGGAACGGACTAACGGCACAGAGGAGAGGACAGCAGAAAGTAAGTATACAGGTCTGTACTCTCGGCACAGCTCGTGTCTATCAAATAAGCTTTTCAAATTGTTTGAGATTTGATTTAAAGCTGTGAAGAGTCATACACTGGGAAAGATATGGCATATGTCCATGCACAATGATTTATTATCACATTTAACTGATTAAATTAGTGATTACCACTAAATAATAAAATGGTTAATCCTTGAAGGTCTAATTCTGATTATATGTATAGTTTTGTTTGGGTCAAATTTGCTACCTCACTAAAGTCATTTAGACAAAAAGCTTTTTCAGTACTTGTGTAACAACAATTAGACATCATTTTCTGGATGATGCTATCACTAGAAAGATTAGCCACTGAACCTGTGTGCTAATAGCAAGCTAATGTTAGTGATGAACAAACAGTAGTTATGGTATATTTTGACAGGTTTGGCTAGTGTTAAATAAATCATTATGAATATAGCAATACAGACACAGGAGCTAAAGTCCTACCTGTGATAGGAGTGAGTGAGTTTACTTGCAGATAGTTAGCTGGCTAGCCAGTAGTGATGACAGGAGGATACAGGGGTTTCCAGTTTATATATTAAAGCATAGAGATGTTGTAGTGATGTGCCTAAGCCGATGTACATTTTGAGAAATTTACCCAGGATTCTTTTACTTTTTCTTTCTAAGGTTATGGACTACACTGCCTGTGGCCAGAGGTCTGAAGGTTGCTGTAAATACTTTTGTAATCCAGGAAGACGGTTGTGTAACATCTAAATCTGACATATCTACTAGTCGCTGACATTAATAATATGGTTATAGATTTTAGTAGGATTGTGGGATATCAGGGACTGACACAGAGGCTAGTCAATATATAATAACTCACAGCACTGCTAAGAAATTAGCATTCCTACCATATTCGGAGAAACGTGCTTGTAGATCTTGGTCGTGGTGTACTTTGATTGAAAAAAAAAAAAAAGCTTTGAGTGTGGATGAAAAGCAGCTGATAATCAGTTATGCTTGTCCAGATACTGAACCTGTGGAACACAATGCTGCAGACTGACTCACTCTTTCTCTGACTGTGTCTGCTGACGATGACAGATTTCACAGACAAGTATGTCCAAATGGCTCTTCTCGCTGAACAGACAGCTCTATAGTCCACTGCCAGAGAGAGAGAGAGAGAGAGAGAGAGAGAGAGAGAGAGAGACATATAAAAAGCTATGCAGTAAACAACTATTCAGTGAAGAAGAAAGTCCAAGCATGTGACCTAATCTCTCTCACACACACACCCACACACACACCAAGAAAAACAAAGTTGTGATTCAGTGCAACTGGTGAAAATTTTTTTTATTTTGAAATCATGTGACCACTACATGCTTGTTTTCTGTGCAGCAAAACCTCTGCAAATTCACTGTTAGTGATCCCTTCGAAACCCATCTCGAACTTTGTCTTCATTCATGTATCATACATGGAAGCTTTAAACAAACTATGTCTTATCTTTTCTTTCCGTTGTGGCCACCCGTGAGACAGCCGAGGCCGGTTTGGGTCCATTATATATGGCACAGCCACACAAAAACTGAATGGATTGGTCGAAAAAATGCAAAATATAGATACGTTGCGAAAATATCTCCAGTTTCACGTTACAATTGAAGACCTATGGCCTAGGATGTCTATTGGCACAGAGGATTCTGGGAAGGGTGAGCAGGCCCCTTTAACTGATATGGTAATAGACGCAAAAATTGTATTAGTGACCGAAAAAGTATGTTTAGGGCCCTGTTAACCTTTTTCCCTGTGGTTATTATAATCTGTCTGATGAAGAGTAAACAAACTCTTTGGGAGTAAACAAGACTTGCGAGGGACTTAAGAGCCAGTTCCTTTACTTGAAATACTACCAGCGGAGCTCCCGAGTTTTATATGTAATCTTATTAATATTTTAATGTTTGGTACTATTGTAGGTTGCTAGGATAGGTAGGGTCATGTGAAAAGTGGTAACACACAATGGCACACATTCTTCATCACATCCTTTCAACATTCCCCAAGAAAATAATATAGAGAACAGTACAGAAACGTAAATAACTACTCCACAACAAGAAAAGAAAACCCTTTCTTTCTTTTTTAAGGGTTTAAGCCACTCTACTTTGTCTCATACATGTTATATACGGTACCAGTTATTTTGTTTTTCATTACGTGCCTGTCATATATTTGAACTCTATCTCAGTAAAAGGGGTGGGTTCGCTTGACACTTGGCGAAGTATCTGATTGGATAGCTGCATTTTCGGCTTTCTGATTGGCTAAATTTATCGAGCTGACCCGGTATTGCGTGAGCCGTTCTATTTTTTTTAGAGGGGTAAACATCCGACATTTTATTTAAAACATAATAAGACATACCTTGTCTGAATTAGTCTTCAGGCTTATATTCTGCTTTATATTTACTTTTCATGAAGTCACGAAATGTCTGTACATGAAATGAAATCGGTGTTTATTCAATAGTCGGGGATGGTAACACTAATCCTCCCCACAGAGAGTTATTCATGGTCTGGTCCAAAATGGCTGTACAGAAACAGTTGTGAAGATGTGTCGTTCTTCTTAAGAAACGAATATGTTGCATTGTGCAAATTTGTGAAGAGTCCTCTGGGGGAGTAGGAGGATATACGTGAAAAGGTGAGGCGAAAGATCTTACGTTTGTTTCGTCGTGGGGTTTCGCTTTTCCTGCAGAAAATAAAACCCAATGGGGTTCGTGTACAGTCTTATTACTGCGGTGTTTCAGCCAATAGGAGAGGACAGTGCAGCATACAGGCCGTTACTGTATAATAACACAAGATATCAAACTGTCCAATACCTTATAGAAAACATGTTCCATACATAAACCACAATATCTTAGGGCTGTCCATGAGAATGCTTCAAACATTGTTCTTGCATGATAGTCTAAGTTCCTAGCTAGCTTTATAATTTCAGGGTTAGCTCAATATCTGCATTAGCTCTGCACTGAACACCTACCAAGGAGTAAATCTCAGGTGTAGTGATGGTTGTCTGCGACTAAATCGCTTCTAATGGAGCCAAACGAGCAAGAATAACATACATCTAGCATAAGGAATGACAGTAGCACGTTAACATTTGATAACAGGAAGGAAACAAGTTCTTGTGCAGGGAACTGCAACTCTTGTCAGTGCACTGTTGCAGTGAATGCTGGTAGATCAGATACATGTAATTACCAAAATTGCACCACTGAGCTGTCACTCCTGCAGGGCATTAGCATGTTAATGCTGCTCATTGTGTCACAGGTTGTGTACACTCATGAAGGTGGGTTACAGTAATGAAGTGAATAAGGAAATAGAGCACTTTAAGTAAGATCAGGACTGAATGATACTTTAGTCTAAGGATTAACATACAGGATAAGTTGTGTGTTTTCTAGCATCCTATTGATTACTCGCTGGCATGCTGTGGAGGTAGCTTCTGATTAATATCTGGCCTATTATATAAAAGCAATTAAAGGTTTGGTCCATTTATTTCTAAGATTAAAAAAAAAAAAAACAACAACCCACAAACAAACCAGAAACATTGAGCAAGCATTGGGGGAAACCATTTCTGTGGTGCTTGATTTAGTGTTGTCGGATTTCATTGTGTAGTGTTTTGCACTGAACGTTCTGGAAACTGTAACTAAAAAACAGACCCAGAGGAAAAACTGTGGGATTTTTCACACCTATCTGCATGTAATGTTTCCCCACCATCCTGCCTGTCCTCACTCATACACTTTTTGTACAAAGTGCATTTGTAATAAATCTCTCAGTACATTCATTCATCGAACAGGCAGTGATGAAGATATGGTCCAATTACAGACAGGAAGAAAAGCAGGCTTTGTATCAAGAAAGCTGAACCTCAATATGCTTATATCTGTGTTAACATCAGGGCTCCAGACTAACTTTTTCCACTAGTAGCACTGCTGCTTCTTATTGGACATTTTATGTAAACATTTATTTAACACTATTGTCTGCAAGTAGATCTGCACTCTGTCTGCAGTAGACTTATTTTAAATAATTAAAAAAAAGATTAACTTAATAAATGGCCACAGGTAATAAAAATTGACCTTGTGTGTATTTAAAAAAAAAAAAAAAAAAACAAAAAGTGAATTTTAGCTATTATAGGACTTGTATAAATTAGTTGGAGTCAATAAAATCTGCCTGGAATTTGCCTTTTGTGTTATTTTGCGAGCTAGTGATTGTTCGCGTTGGGTAAATAGCTCTGTAGCGTCATGTCAGATGACTAGCGTGAACGAGGTAATGAGCTCAAACATGGTACTTTATTCTGTAGTTTCTGCTTTTGATAGCCGTTTGCTTTCACCAAGTTGCCTTGCGAAGCCATCGAGCGGTGTCACTTCCGGTTATTCACGGACCAGTCAAATTCCACCCCGTAAGACCTGAATGAGAGCAAAGCAAAAACGTACCATTAACTCTCCACTCCAGTTACTCGCTTTCTCTCTTTGCATGCACATGCATACGCATGCACACACACACCCATATGTGCGCACACACCCCTATTCATGCTCCCTCCTGGTGTTTCAGGTTATGTACGAAGACGACGATTAAAAAAAAAAAAAGAAAGACAGCCTTGTTCAAAGTGGCAGCTTGGTGGTGCTGGGCCTTAAACCACCACCCTTCTGATCAGTAATCCAGAGCCTTAACCACTGAGCCACCACTGGCTTTTACTCATGCACCAAATCTGGAGCGTCCCGTTCTTCTGTTTAAATGTCTTTCATTTTTCCATCTGCTTTTCCTGGTTGGGGTTACAGTGGCAGAATCTGAGAACGTGAGTCCAGACATCTTTTTATCCTCAGCCACAGATTCCTCCCGGGGAATCCCCAGACATTCCCAAGCTTACTGGGAGATATCATCTCTCCAGTAGGTCCTGGGTTTGCCCCGGGGTCTCCGTCCAGTAGGACATGCTTAATACCGCATCGCTGGGAACTGACAAGGGGCTGTCCTTGTAAAGAACCTCAAACCACCTCAACTGGCTTCTCTCAGTTTGGAGGCGCAGCAGCTCCGTTCCGAGGCTCACTGGGATTGCGGCGCTCCTTAGCTCATCACAGAGAATAAATAACCCTGCGGCGCGACCTCGCTTCTGCTGCCTGTACGCACATTCTTAATTTTTGAGCCTCTACTAGCAGTTTGTCAGGAAAGGGATGTAGAATCACCATCGTAGAGTGTCTAACCCTGCTGCTGCTGACCTGATCTGTTCATCACCCTCACGTTGTCTTTTTGCATCACTCGTGAATGAGAACCCGAGGTACTTAAACTCCACCCAGGCAAAGTCTCTCTGCTCAGCTGACCGGCGCATGCAACGCTCTTCCGGGAGAGAACCATGGCCTCTGACTTGGTCGTTCCCTTGTGTCAGTAGAAATACCTTTGGCTGCAATTACATCTACAAGTCTCCATCAGCTTCGAGTAATTGTCCCGTCGGATAAGAACCCTCTGCCCTCTCAGGTCTCCTGCAACTTGGGTCAAGTTTTCTTCTAGGATTGCCTTGTATTTGTCTTGCTCTCAACCCTGAAAAGCATCCCCACAAGACGATGCGTCCACCACCATGCTTCGCTGTTCTCAGGGTTACGAGAAGTGACAAATACAGCTGAGGTAAAAAGTTGAATTTTGATCTAAGACCAGGGAACATTTTCCAACATGTTTGCCGAGTCTCTAACATGTCCTTTGGCAAACTCGACACAGGCTGGAACCTCCTAGGAACAGGTGTATATATGTATGAGTTCCCATGGCACTTGAATAACGTCCACCTTTGTGCAATTCAACTATTTATGTGACTTCTAATGGTAACCAGTTGCACCAGAACTAATTTAGGGGTTTCACATTTTCCATGCACTTTAATATTATGGGTAATTCTGCTTAGATTCATGACAATTAAGCGCCGCAGTCCTGCATTTTAATGTAGATTAGATGTGTTCCGTTGGCTCTTGATGAACTGCGTAGAGTAAGGCATTGTTCAGCTGAATTAGCTTGCTAACTGGATGTAGATTTATCCTGGAAGTGTAAAATCTAGGCCAGCATCACTTCTCCGCTGTGAGAACGTAGGTGTAATGAAAGCTTAAGCTTGCTGATGAAAATGAAGAGGTGAGTCTCTTGGTGGTTGCGTGCTCACTGGCAGTTCAGATGTACAAAACACAAAATCTGTTTGGGTGTGCTGTGGAGAAATCTGCTCACAGTACTTTTAAAGGATGTTGAGGTTTGTTTTTGCAGGTGAAAAGACACTGTGTGGTTTCACATGTGGTGAGAGCGAGGGGTACGGAGGCTTTTCTTCATTGCAGATGCTTATTTAACATTTCCGGTCAATCAGAACCATGTCAACATCACCCCACACACACACACACACACACACACACACACACACACACATAGAAAACTCAGCAAGTACACACCCAAAACCAGAGAGTAAAGGGAAATTATCAAATTTTCCTTCTAGTGGCCTGCCAGTGGGTGAGTTTGTAGTGATGGCTCCCAATGCTTTACACACACTTGGACTCGAGTACTCTAATAGCAGCCAGCTTGTACTGCAGATGTCAGTAATACTGTGTGTGTGTGTGTGTGTGTTGCAATTAGAGCTCAGGACTGCACGGGAAAAACCGGGCTTTAATCACAGGGAGAGTTTCTGAACATATGCAGAACAAATGTCATTGTTTTAAGATCAAAGCGCTTCATGTTGAAGTCCAACCCAATGGCCAAAGAAAATATATGAAGTTGTAGCCCTGCGTATTTTGTGAGTCACTCGCCTTCTCAGTTCAGTGGAGCTCAGTGGAACCTTGCTGTGTAAATTCAGGCCTTCATGCCTGTTCTTAACTCCTGCCTTTAGAGAGGTCGCAGAAAACAGATCGAGCTGTTTTGTTCGACTTTGGATTTGGGCAGCTTTGCTCGAAGCTCAGTATTATAGCCTTAATGCTTATATTATCGCGTACTGTGTTTCAAAAAAACATGCTTGTGTACTATGTTAGACGAGTCTTTTGGCTCACGTGTTCACACTGAGAAATGTAGTATACCGTCTTGGATATTTTGCACTAACCTGTCTCATGCAAGTCATGTGATCATGGACCTCGCTTTGTGCACAGGGGCACCGTTATGTGGAACAGGTTTACGTCATGTAACGTCATCGTCTGTTTACAACTTTGTGGTAACAGATTGCAGAAGGCCTACATATGAGTGTGATGTGCAGGTGTATGGTGACACAGCTTAAGTTAGGTAGTACCGCCCACAATCTGGTAATATTGTTGGGGTTGGAAATCTCAACCCACCATTATCAGCGTTCATTCATATTATCGAGCTTGGCAGAATGGTGGAGCGGACGTTAGCACCGTCACCTCACAGCAAGAAGTTCTGGTTTGAAGCTTGCAGGGGCCTTTCTGTGCATGTTTGCATGTCCTCCCCGAGTGCTCTGGTTTCCAGCAGTCCAAAGACCTGCTGATTAGGTCGACTGGCTACTCTAAATTACCCGTAGGTGTTAATGTGAGTGTGGATGGTTGTTTTGTCTCTGTGTTATCTTTCAGATAGATTGGTGACCTGCCCAGGTTGTACCCCGCCTCTTGCCCGAAGTCAGCCGGGATCGGCTCCAGCTTTTATCACGACCCTGACGGATAAGTGGTATAGATGATGGATGGATGGATGGATTGTTGAGCTTATATCTTTATCAGTTTATTTAACTGGTCCGTTTTTAAGAGGTTTAATTCTAACCTAACTGATTCGTGTCTCTAGGCCTATAAGTAACGTCAGAGTTTATAAATGTTTAAAATTTACATTCACAGGAGTCCAAAAGTAGCCCAAAGTATGTTGTAAAAACAGGCACTTGATGAAGGAACTCTACACATACAAGTTACAGTTAGTCAGCGACGTCCGAGTGCTGTCAAGAAAGCGGAATGTCGACGATTTGTCAGTCTGTTAGGTACAGAGTGGAAGTGTCTGCCGAGCGGAAGGAATCACTGGCACTCTACCATCCTCATCCTCATTACAATTAGCATCTGAGCCTGATGTAGATCGGGTCTGTATTTAAATCCGGGGGTTGTATAAGAGCGGGCGCTTCACTATTCTTCTACACAGTGAGACTAAAGCTAAACACTCCTTAAAACCTAAATGATGCCACTGCTTTTAGTGGTGGTGTTTTACCAAAGCTTTGTACACATTTGTAATAGCTTATTAAATACAAAGCTGGATGGGTGTATTATTCTGCGGGGACACGCACTCAAATGTACTGGTGTATCCACCTCACTGATAGTATACAGAAACTGGATTCACGGAGCCAGGCCAATGGTGGTATCAGCATACACATGCTCTATCATCGTTCCTCTGGTTCTCTCTCTCTCTCTCTCTCTCTCTCTCTCTCTCTGTCGATGCATGTTGTCTTCTAGCTATAAAATGAATCCTGTCTTTGATGGCCTCACCCAAAGGCGTATCACATACCCGTGCTTTCATCAGTTCATCAGCTCCTAGAGTAGCTATTTTGCGACTTGCCTCTTACATCAGAAAGACCAGAACCAAGCAGACCTCACGTACAAAGAACAAGGAAAATGCATAAAGTGTAAATTATGAATGCGGCTGGTGATGTAGTACAGGAGACCGAGTGGACGTGGTAATGGCCTAGTGAATGCTTCATTCCCCAGTAAATTGCGCTCCCTGGCAGTGTGTGTGAAACTTTTCAACAGGCCTAATCTTCCAACAGACCTAATAAAATAATGGTCTTGAAAAGTAGAGACAGAAAGCAGGGTTTTATCCTGAGTCACTGCAAGGCACTAAACACGGAGGGACTGGGTGCTTATGACGAGCCTACAGGAATTCGAGTAAAATAAAAACAGGGGACACATGAAAATGGCTGAGACTTTAGTAGCAGCCCAGCTGATGTTTATGTGTAGAGTAAAAATAGCAGCTGAGACATGGTTCTCACAAACTGAAGTCATGTTCCTGTCTCTTAGTCACATGACCCTTTAAAGAGAGTGATTGGTTACAGATGTGATCACGGTAAAAAAAAAAAGCTGCATCATTACTTGATTAGAAAATAAACGTAATTCAGGTGCGATTAAGTGCTACAGTTACAACAGTGACATTCATTCCTGTAAAAAATAATACGGAATGACTCATTTGTATCAGACAGGAAGGAACTAAATACTGATCGAATGACCGAGGCAGGAAACGGCTAAATACCAGGCTAGGGACGGCTCCATCTGCTCGCTTCTTTTTTCCTTGTATAATCTCAAAACTAAACACAACGCTGTTTACATGTTCCTAGATGCGTAGCATGAACCTTGACGCTTTTAATACAGAGTTACTTGGGAAGTAATCCTGTAGCTTTCCTGTCCTGTTAGACTGGGCTCGACATCTCTTTTATTGTTTTCTCTTTCCTCTTAAATCTCCTGATTGCTTTTTCCCTGCTGTCTTTCCTCTCCATCTCCTTCCTCACTCCACATAATGAGGTGACTCCTGTGTGAGTCAGTAGTTGCCTGTGTGGTTATGTGGTTGAGGGAGTGAACCTGCTCTTATTATTCTGACCACATTAACGTGTCTCGTGCCCAGCCCATAGGCGGCCTCGGCCCCGCGTCACCAGCTTTTACTGCCACGCCGAACACACACACATGCTGTGGAGTGTGTGAGTGATTTCTGTATTACGGTAATAATAATGCAGCATTACAGGAATAAACGTATCAGTATATGAATCCATTTTCACAATATGAACAATAAGTTTACTTAGAACATGCCAGCAAAAACAGAGACCCATTTTAACAATCTGAATCGACTGTCTACAAAAACAACAAGGAAACAATTAAAAAAAATTTAACTTCCAGTCCTTGTTGCTATAAGTAACAATAGACCTCATCTGTGTTCTATATAAATATATACCACACCTGCAATACACTTTTTAAAAAAATTTTATTTCAGGGTTGCCAGATTAAGGATTATTTACCCCAGCTGTGGCAGTTATAATCCCACTGAGATGGCACAAGACAAGGATTATAAATCTAAGTTAACAGGTATAATTATTTCTGTACTAAAAGGGTTTTCTAACAGTATTGAATGACACATTGTTCTCCAATCTGGCAACCCTGCCACACACTGATTTATACCACAGTGCTGTTGTATTGTTGAATCTGATTTGGCAGGCGATGTTGATTAATTTTCTCGAACAGCATAGGTCTGACATGGTGTCAGCTGCAGGTCCAATAACAAATTGATATTAATTTGTTCATTTTAATATGTTTAAGTGGGTTAAAAAACCTCCAACAATGAAAAATGGACAGACAAACATGGCTTTGCTGAGGCTTTCTATCAAGAGATGTTTAACATTTTATGAAAGAAGACTTTGAGTTAAAGCTGTTTTCTGCCATGGGGAAAGCCTTCAGGACACAGGACTTTTGTGGCTTTTCAGTTTTGTAACTTTAAATTGATATGATGTGGTTTTACAGGATTTAACCAACAGCAATGGTAATTGTTGGTAAATTGCTGGACATTTTCAGGACATGCTGTTATTGGAAAGGAAGCCAAAGTGAAAAGACAAAGAGTTGAAGAGGACAAAGAACCAGAGCTTCAGAGGTGTTCATAAATGGCACAGAGTCTGGGGTTTTTCCCCCAGTTTTTTAAGTACACACTTATAAAGTAGACCTAATTACTAATTCCTCAAACCTTAGCTTTGAGCCTCTTATGTTTCTGCCGGATAAAAAGGCCCAAGGAAAGCAGTTTGAAGAAGCCGACTCCAACGTGTACAGCCACCCAGTCATCCACCCTGTGTGTCACCATCACTGAGCATAGCAGCCTTGTGGCAGGATCTGTTTTCATAGCAAGTTTGGCTAGCTCCGAGATTTGTAGCATTCATGGAATGTTGCGTCCGTCCCCGAAAGCGGAACGGTTCTTTTGAACCACAAGACCATTAAAGTTAACCATGGGAGCAATCGACATACTCTGAGATCCATAGGCCCTGTGCGCGTATGTGTGCGCGCGTATGTGCGCGTGTATATATATATGTGCATGTGCGCACGCGTGTGTGTGTGTCAGGGTGCCTCCAGGACAGGGGAGTGATGGTCAATGTATGACATCAAGATGCTGTTTCCCTAAGATGATCCTTATCGACTGATAAGCACATGATGTTATGGTCTCAGGAGGTCTGTGAAGCTTTCGTGTGTCATGTGGATATATTGACGATGATAAATCTATGTGTGTGGACCTACTTTTTAATACTGCAAAGCATCTTTGAGTAACCGTACATTAGAGAATATTAGTTCTAAGCAATAATCCTTTATGCGCTTTCATATTTGTCGCCAATTAAGTTCTTGGACGGGAGGTCATTTCCAGGCCAGCCAAGGTGAAGTCGTACTCCCCCGACAAACCTGACGAGTTGATGATAAAGCTTATTCATTGCTTTAATAACTACAGGGATATTTGGCTCCTTGCTTAATGGCAATAATGCTAAACAAATTACCTTCATCCATTGAGAACTACGTGCTAATTATTGCCTCATGTTTAAGTTTTAGCAGGTTACATGAGGTTCGCAGATGGTGTAATTATCATATGTTTTTGCTAGAAGAGTTCATACGCATGTAGAATTCTCAAACAAAACATTTTCGCCACTTTGGTCAAGCTGTTTTCAACAGGGTGAGGTCCAAAAAAACATTGGACACGTTGCTTTTCAAGTGGCGAGTGCTGCACAATGTATGAAATTATCTGCTCATCGGTTCAAATGCCACATACCAAGTAGTACATCACAGTTTGAATGTTGGGACCAGAATAAAGGGACTGTTAATGGGAACAATGCCTGCCGTTTGAGGGGAAAAAATGCACGCCAAGCAGAAATGACGTACAGAACTACGCAATCAATCCACAGCTTGGCTGAAATTTCAAGCATCATCACCTGTTATGTGCCCACCTCTACACGTGACCGAATCAATCTAGGGTGGAGAAGTAAATGTGTGTGTGAGTCTATGTCTGTGTGTGTACGTGTATGTATATGTATGTGTATGCGTATGCGTGTGTGTGTGTGTGTGTATGTATGTATGTATGTGTGTATATATGTGTGTGTGTGTGTGTGTGTGTGTGTGTGTGTGTGTGTGTGTGTGTGTGTGTGTGTGTGTGT
>JAQQZR010000006.1:12599748-12611028 GCA_030068235.1 Notoglanidium macrostoma | reverse complement strand
GGGAGAGAGGGAGAAAGGGAGTAGGTGAGGGAGAGAGAGAGGGAGAGAGGGAGAAAGGGAGTAGGTGAGGGAGAGAGGGAGAAAGGGAGTAGGTGAGTGAGAGAGGGAGAGAGGGAGTAGGTGAGGGAGAGAGGGAGAGAGGGAGAAAGGGAGTAGGTGAGGGAGAGAGGGAGTAGGTGAGGGAGAGAGAGAGAGAGAGGGAGAGAGGGAGAAAGGGAGTAGGTGAGGGAGAGAGAGAGGGAGAGAGGGAGAAAGGGAGTAGGTGAGGGAGAGAGAGAGGGAGAGAGGGAGAGAGGGAGAGAGGGAGAAAGGGAGTAGGTGAGGGAGAGATTGTGTCTTTGGTTGATCTTTTTGAGATCTTGTGCTGAAGGGAGCCTTCAGGCTGTTTCATATCTCTCTTTCTGTCATTCACACTCTTTTCTTCTCTACACAGAGTGCAGCTATAAAAGCTATATGCTGTTAGCACTCAGCCAGCAAAAGGAAAGCATAGGCCTTTTGTTCAGACATGAAGCACTACTAGCAGACGCATTGTTCAGGGAGCGAGACGCCTGCTCACCGTAGCCGTGCAGAGGTAAGGAGTGTAAGACGCTGACTGGTTAACTACAGGCCGGCCGTCACAGATAGGATGAAGTTTTTTGTAATGAGACGTTGTTTAACATTTTTGGAAGAAGTCTCCAGTGTCAGCATTTAGTCAGAGGTAGAGCTGTTCCACCACCAGCAGGTCTCCAGGATGCACTTTCTTAATAAAATTCCTAGCTGCTTTCTTTGCTTTATGAGCAAGAGAAAAAGGTTGATTGGTGAAGAAATGATTGTTTAGAGCTGCTATGATGTAAGCGATAACAGAAACCTGCCTGTTTCACAGACATGTAAACAGTAAATGTTAAAAAGTACAATGTGGCATTCTTTAATATGTAAAAGCTTTAATTGTTGGCGTGTTGCCGTGAGAGGAATCGAACACTTCAGGATGTGCTGTTCTAGCTGTGGCTACTTGGCGCAGAGGATTCTGGGAAGGGTGAGCCGGCCCCTTTAACTGGCTAGCTTATTGCTAACAAAAGATGAGCACGGGGTGTCCCTTTTTTTCCCCGACCTCTTTGTAGCTTGAAGGCATGTAGATCGAAAATGACGTAAATTCCAAGTAATTCCGAGGAAGTCGAATATCTCATGAGCTCGAGGCTGAGCACAGACCGCGTCATGACTGGGCAAAAGCCAGAGCAAGTAAAATGCAAATGAACTCCACTCAGTTCAGAGTTGCGTCTAGCTCCTGACTAATCGGGACACTTGGAATATCAAGTGCTAAAATGCGTGTAAATCAAGATGTGATTAGCGGTCTCGTACAACCCTGAGACAGGCCCATATATGGGCATGATTAAGGCAAGGAGGGAAGATAAATAGCACGCCATAACTGCAACCAAAGTGTTGAACGCCACCTGTCTGAAGACTGTGTGAAACCGACATGAAAGACAAGCTCTCCGCATCAAACGTTCAGACGTTCGCTTATCTCTTCTGCATCTTTGAGTTCTCACACTTTGAGAAATGTTCGGTGCTTAAGATGTGAACTCTCACCTGCTCCGCCAGCCTAGTGCACCTCAAAGCCGTGCTCTATTTACGGCAGGTTAGGAATGTGTGCTCGCGTTTAATTTGATGGCCTTTTGTGAGAGATTTGTCTTTAAATATCAGACCCGCTGCTCCGGGTCACGTGTTTCATAATAATGACATCAGCACGGCTCTCTAATTTAGGTTTAATACCAGAGTGTAAGTCGAAGGGTGTAATTTTGCTCTCCTCCCCTGACGCCGTGCAGCTCGGGGCTAATTTAAGCCGCGGCACAGCTGCATGCGATCTTAACCCGAGCCCTGTCGGCTTTGTTTGCGTCTGCCACTAAACAAGCGTTTGCAAAAGACAACAAAGACACCTGGTGGTTATTTTATCAAGAGCTTCAATACTGCTACATCCCCGTACCGCTTTCGCACTTTAACAAGCGTCGGCTTTGACTCAGATAACTATCCTCACAGCCGTACCGCCGTTTCATTAAGATCAAGCGGAATCATGCTTTTCCAATCAGTCAGTAAAGAGAAGCAGGTAAAGCTTGTTATATGGTCAGTGTGTGCTGAACCGAGACATTTAAACTAATCCATCCTTCGCAAAAAGGCTTGGAAAATCTGTTTTACTTACTTTGAGTGTTTGTGATTGTAAATGACATACAGAGCTTGCTACTAGACAGAGGTGTAAGATTGACCCGAGCATGACTACGACCTCTTATTCATTCCATGTGTCGAAGGAATGAGCTGGAGTGACTGGAAAATGTGCTGCTCATTCGCAGATGACGTGTTTTGGTGGAGCAGGTTTTGTGTTTTGGAGCGACCCAAGCTCATCTCGCTGCATGTCCTTCGAAAGCGATTTATCCTTCCTGTCAGCTCAGTAAGGGAGTCTTCACCATGTGGATAGTCTGCGACAACTCGTCATGGCTAAACCTGTACCGTGAGCTAATTACTCACCACGTCTTACTCGTGACGGTTTGCATCCAGCCCGTGGGTTAAAAAAAAAGTGTCACAAGGGTAAAATGTATATTCATTTCAGTAGAGTGTGTTTGAGTTTCTCCTTCATTATTCATGAACAGAGCAACGCCGCAACGCTCGATGAATAATCTGTAAGTAGAACTTTATAAAGGCCTCTGATTTTAAAAACGTAGATCAGCTGTCTGTGGGATAGATTTTATAAGCACCTGCCTGGTGTATGTCTGCTGGTACTGCTTTTGGACGCACACACGCACACGCACACGCACACACAGTGTAGAATTGTATGTGTTCTATGGTGATGGGGCTCCAGGGTGTGTAACAGCAGGCAGAAACCGAAAGCCTTCTGTTAGTGCATCATTATTTATTCAGATTCAAAGACCTAGATGGATAATACTGTATTTGCACAATGTAAAGGTGTGTGTGTGTGTGTGTGTGTACATGTGTTTAACTAGAAGCAATGTACGCTGTAGGTGTTCTTGTACAAATGTCAGAAAGGTACTAAGATGGTGTGTGTGTGCGTGTGTGTGTGTGTATACCTGTAGGTGTTCTTGTACAAATGTCAGAAAGGTAGTAGATGAAGGCGTGTGTGTGTGTGTGTGTGTGTGTGTGTGTGTGTGTGTGTGTGATGTAGTTTTAGTCGTGCAGGGTGAGCAGGCGCACACAAGCTTCTCTGCTTTGTAACAGGAGTGACCTGTGTGTTGTGTGGAATCACATAAGGCAGACGCAGACTGAGGCAACTCTCACTATATATCATTTATTCACAGCTCAGATGTGCATGATGTGCTGATCTCAGCTAAAAAGGCTTTTTTTTTTTTTGTCCATCATTAGATGAGGAAGTGATGAAACACGACAGGTAAATGATCCACTACGGGGCAGCAGGATACGGCTCGACGTGAACCGGAATGCGTTATATTCCCTATAACCGCATGTTCTGAACACTTCCACTCCTCTTCTACCACAGCGATTTGCCAACAGTTGCAGTTTTGAACGTGTTCTTGAATTGCTGTTATATTTAATGTTGAGGAATGCCCATGAGACTAGTTACTTCCTGTTATTATTGCTTTACAGCAGGTGTAAACATTCCTTTCCTCACCAGCTTCTCTTTTTGTCTCTCTTTTGAAGTTAATATACGGAATTAAAATTGTGTCAAATTTAGGTATGATGGGAAAAAAAAAAAACCCAGAGAAACGGGAAAGTGCTCGTGAAGGTTAGCCCAACCTTAACCACCGTTACAAGGCGCTGACACTGGAGACTCCTTCCGGATATATTATATAAACATCTTTGCCATACCAACGACTGTAGGTGTGTGTGTTAAATAACAGTACATTTGTTTATTCTGTTTATTATGCAAGCCACCTGCCATACAAGACCCGTGCGATTGATTGGTTACTATAGAAACGATGACGTATTGGGGCCTGCTATAACCCAGACGTCTTCTGTCAAGTCCTCTTTTGCTAATCGGGAAAGAAATCGCTTATTTGTTTTAAAGTACGTAACATACATATCCATTTGTTTCCCAGGTTGACTCGCACGCTCTGTGGAGCTCCAGCGCAGGGTTTATTCAGTTTGCAACATCCCAAAGGTTATTACCATCTCTTGTGTCTCATTTCTACATTTTGTTACCTTTACATTTCGTTGCGTCTTCTGCTTTTAAAACTAATTTTTGATCTGGATTTTTTTCCCCTTCTGAACGGTGCACTTTATTTCTCACAGCCTTTATGCCCTGCGGAACCTTACTCACTCAACGTCCTGTGTTTTATCAGGCACAATTAGCTACTGCAAACAGAAAAACATCGCGTAGTATTCTAATTCTTTTTGCATGGGGTATTTTAAGCAAGCTATATTCTGTACGTTTCATTTTCGATATTTAAAGCATTACAGTAGTCTGAGGTCAAAGAAACCAAATTGCAGTGTGAAATAAGTCGTGCTGGAGCTGTAGGGATTTTAGCTGCGGTTCAGTGAGTCTCCAATTAGACAGCAGGATAAAAGGCTTACATCAGATTTGTTTTTCTTATTTGATCTGTAGGATTAGATGCTGCATGCATTTGTGACCACTTACTGAACCGAGTGTCATATTGAGAATGCAAACATCTGGGAGTGTGTTTTCTGTTGCGCCTTCGTCTTGATTAAATGTAATGATGTTTGGAAAAATGAGGCCGGTTTTAGGGAAACCGATGCGTTGAAGTTGAAGCATTGCAGCACAATCGAATAAAGGTGAACCGTTAATAATGTTCGCGATGTTGATTGGATGCTGGTGTGTCAGTGTGGAGCAGTGTGTGAAGAATCCAGCTGTGTTTTCTGTGTCACTGGGCGTCCGAGAGACCGCTGAATCCCTGTGCAGCGTCAGAGTCTCAGGAGAAATGTGCACTCCCACTCCTGCCATTGACCTCGTTTTAAAAATAGACCGTTGCCTTCACCCACGTCGCGCTCGACAGTTTAACCTCCCTGGCATGTTGTGTTGCAGACCTCCGCGAGAACTGCTGTGAATGAAAACAACAACCAGAAACAGCTTGTTAATTTTCTTTATATTATTGGCTAATCGGCGGTGTCTCGTCTATTCGCTTTGAATGTTCGTATGATGAGACGCTACACTCGATGGAAAAAGGGTTCCTTGTGGGTTTTCAATGGCTCTAGATTTCTGAAGAGGTTTCACTTGGAACCTTCTAAGAAAGGGAAATTATCTTGCACGGTTGCAGATTGAACTTTTGAGGATGCAGTCGGAGGGCAGAGTCTGTTTGAGTACTTGAAAAAGTACTATAGCGGAACTGATTAATGTTTGAAAAACACAGGCCATGGTTCAACGACTCTAACCAGGAACCAGCATCGCTCCTGAGGCAGAGTCGGTGTTGCCGTTTATCCAGTCACGTGCATTTACGTATATAAACATGATTTACCTGAAGACCGCTCATTAGACCGTTTTTCTCTGGTCGGATAAGTGAACCGATGTGGTTTGATTCAAAATAAAAAGTCGACAATGAAAGCAGAAGAAGAAGAAGAAGGCTTGTTGCATATCCCGGTGTGTTAGGGAGCTGGGGTCAGAGTGGCAGCTTGGCAGGGCTTGAACCCCAACCTGATCAGTAACCCAGAGCCCTAGGCCACATGTCCATCACTTTTGCTACGTTTATGCCTGGTGTCCATACTCCATAACCACTCCAGAGTTTCAAAACGGATGGCTGGTTCCGTTTTAGTTTGAAATCCGTTTTAATGTCGATGGCCAGAAACACCCATGTTCGCGTCCTGATCGGGTTTTATCGGTCACAACGTATCCTTCCCTGATTTGTCACGTTCCTAACATATTTCTAGAAGTAAACAAACAGCATTAGTCTTGCCTTGCAGTAATGAATGCAGCATCGATAACCACTTATAAGCATTACTGACCTTGCTAGCAGCTGTTGTGTAGCATTTAATAATGCTACGACTGCCTACATGTGCAGGAGGGAAGCTATCATTCGAGCGATCTGCAATAGGCAAGCAATTGCCCAGTGTTCAGGAGGATCACGTGATATACGTTTTCATGCATTAGTGTAGCTGTAGATCGTTTCTGATATTGAGCGAAAACGCTCGTCTGGAAGGAGATTGTTTATATTATAAAATGCTGTTTTAAAACTGAAATGTATTAATGTTGATGTAGTGTTAACCATGAAGCCGCCACTGCCCCAGAATACTGTAGCGCGCGTGTGCGCGTGTGCAGATGCGATTTATCTTATCTGTGTCCTCCAGTGAAAAACAAAATATGGTCACTTTAATCAGTATACAGTTTGGATCATTGTAAGCAGATTTTAGTGCAGTGGTTTTACTACAGGATGTTCGACAGAAGCTTTTTTCCTAAAAGTGTAAATACTCCATTGTTTGTAAGTAAGAAATCTGGGTTTTTTTTATACAACGTTGTTGCAATTGCGTGAAATGAAACACTTCTGCTGTATTCTGTTGCGTTTTGCTGCGTGTTGGTTGCGTGTTACTTCACGCTGTGTTTCTCTGGTTAGCAGGCTACAATAAATAAGATTAGTGTAAAGCAGAAAGCAGGTGCTAAGCGGTGTCGAGCGATCCTTCGGTAAAACCATTATAATCAGAACCTACGTTATCTTAATTGTTTTCCGTTCACTTAAATACTTGCTAGCTTAGCAACTTGTTTATTTGCAGATAATGTGAGAACGACAGCGACAGCAGCAGATAATGATAAGTGCTCTTAATCAATACGTCTTCAAGCTGAAACTGTGGATCCTCCTGATCTTGTGAATAGCTCTACAGGATGAGGAGAAATGCCTTGTTCGAGAGCCCGGGTTCCATTTCTCAGCTGTACTGTTAGTTACTGCAGTCATTAGAGTGCGCTTTCCCTTTGATCCGGTCACGCAACATTTCCCACATTCTCCCACTCCTCCGAGATGAACAGAGGAACAGCTAGCAAATTAGAGAAGCACCCCTCTCTCGCTCGGTCACACACACACACACACACACACACACACACACACACACACACACACACACACACACACATTCCGTCTGTCTGTCTCTGATGCTCCATTTCTCTCTCTCTCTCTCTCTTACTCCCTGTACATTTGTCTCTCTCTCTCTCTCTCTTTCTCTCTCTCTCTCTCTCTCTCTCTCTCTCTCTTTCTCTCTCTCTCTCTCTCTCTTTCTTTTTCTCTCTCTCTCTCTCTCTCTCTCTGCAGAGTAGATGTCCTGAGTCACTCCTGTTATCTAAACACTCCTACAGAGGAAAAGCAATCAAATTAGCACCCCTGTCTCTGTCTCACTCACACATACAAATACACACCTTCTCCCACAATCTGTCTCTGTCTCTCTATCTCACCCTCCCTTTCTCTCTCTCTCTCACTGTATCTCTCTCACTCTGTGTCACTCTCTCACTCTGTCTCTCTCTCTCTGTCTCTCACTCTCTCACTCTGTCTCTCTCTCACTCTCACGCTCTGTCCCTACCTCTCTCACTCTCTCTGTCCCTCTCACTCTTTGTGTCTCTCTCTCTCTCTCTGTCTATCGGTCTCTCTCACTCTCTCTCTCTCTGTGTCCCTCTATCTCACTCACTTTCTCTCCCTCACTCTGTCTCTCTATCCTTCACTCTGTCCCTCTCACTCTCACTCACCACCTCTGTCCCTCTCACACTCTGAGTCTGTTTGTCTGTCATCCCCCACCCCCACTTTCTGTGTATTTGTCTTTCGCCATCTCTGCTTGCCTTTTTCTCTCTCTCTCTCTCTCTCTCTCTCTAAAGGTGTGCCACATGAGAAAGGTTCAGTGATAAAGGAAAAGAGTGTTTAGTGAGAAATTAGTATTGCTGTTGGGTTATTTTACTAAAGTCTGAGCTTCCTGTTTGTAGTAAGATATTTAGTTGTATAATAAGAACACATTTAGTTCAGTTTGCTCATTAATTTGTAGAGTTTTATCATTCCTGATAAAAATGTTTTTGGAAGCATTCTTGGAATTCTTGATTTCCTGTTTTTGACAGTTTATTTGAAACTTGTGAGCGGATAAATTGGAGTATTTCTCATCTCTCAGACTTAATCTGCCACATTTGGCCTCAATAACGCAAACCTTCGCTTCTGTTATCATTTGCAAATGAGTTGTCGTGAGGGCTGAAGTCATACATCACTCCGAGAAAACCGTATGCATGCGCACACACTCCACTTGCATTCTGACAGATATCAGTTCCTCTAGAGGAACTTTTTAAAGCAACTCGAGTTTTCATGAAACTCCCTTAAGGCCTCCGTCCTGAATAAGGACCGTACTGAGGTATCTGCGTATGCTTTGATGTTGCGTCTGATATTCTGTCTAACATTAAAATGTGCATATGAGATGAAAAAGCAGTGCAGCAGTTCAGACGGAGAAGCTGAGATGAAGCGAGAAGGGAGAGCGTAGATGTCGCACCGCACCAGTGCTCACCGTGGAGTGACCCACTTAATAAGCACAAATGTCACGCAGCACTGTGAAAGGTCACTTAAAGGTTCAGGGAGGTGATTCACACACAGTCCCTCTGGTCACAACACGTGTATTTAACATGCACACAGCAGCAAATATGATCATTTATATTTTCATACTTAAATTCTTTACGATAATGCTGCATGTTTTAAAGAAATCAACACCAATAGCTGTCATCACGGTAAACGCTGTCTACTCTGACGAATCTAAAATATGAAACGCATTTTGTTTTTCACACTCTTGTTGAATTCCATATGTGTCATTACATAGTTTGGATGTGTTCAGTGTTATTCAGGACCGTATAGAAAATAGTCAGAATAAAGAAAACCTATGAATAAGTAGGCGTGTCTAAACATTTGACTGGTACGCTAATTCACCGTCAGTTCTGTAATATAAGAATAGAGCTGTATTGAAATGTTTTATTATTATTTTGGTTACCATTGTCTGAGATTTGTTCCTAGGAAGAAGCTAGAATTTGCATCTAGCATCCATTACATAAAACAAAGCAGCACTTATTAACTCCATATTCACTAGGACCTGTAACTATAGTTGCTGTACAACATGATTTCACACACTCACCTGAAGTGTGGCCAGTGTACTGGGAAACAAATCCAGAGAGAAAGGATGTGACGTGAGCTGTGAGAATTTGAAAACGACCCAGACACCCACTGCATATTAACTTCCTGATTAAGCAGTTGATGACTAAATGCATGAAATGAATGAGTGGAGCGAGTGAGTCATGTGACTTCTCACTCAGAATTACACTACGTGTAACACCTTACTGGTGATTTCTTTTTCTTTTTTCTCTTTTTTTTTATATATATATATTTTTTTTTCCGAGACCGATTTTTACTCACAAGAACAGAAACATTGCCGTGACTAATTATATTAACCACGTGTTAATTTTGCTGCTTTCAAAAGTCATAACTTTGTTCGCGAAACGTTTTTATTTGTCTATCAAACACATCCGGCTGAAATGATAGTAAGATAGCGCTTCCGTCTTTCTTAACCAGCAGCTTTCTAAATTCCTATGGAAATGATGGGATTAGAAGGCAATCGGAAAACTTTTAGAAATGAAAGGAAAGTTAGATCAAAAAGAAAAGAAAAGAAACCAAAAGGCATGCGAGCAGGGCCATGTAAATGGCCTGTATAACACCTCACACTTTGGATATTCACATATGTAGTTTAATGTAAATAAATCTGGTACACTATTGTGACCATATCACCGTGGCACTAATATAAAAAGTGGGAAATTAATTCGCATACGTCTTGTCAATTAGTAGCTGTCTGGATGTGTGTGTTGTCTTGTGATTACACACCCCACCGTCACTGGGGTAGAGATAAACAGGTATTTTATAAGTGTTTGGATTGTTCGTCACTGAGTATTATGTTAAATATTTAAACAAACCCAGATGGCGCAAGCTTCCCCAGTGTAAGTTACATCAGTGCTGGTTTCCTTGTAACTTTGGGAGGATGCTGTTCACTCTAATATGACTAAATAACAGTTATTTGTGCTCTGGATTCCAGCTATTGCAGTGCCAGTGTTCCATTTGAAAGCTTGAACTTTAAGATATTTTTCATAGCTCCTGAGTGAAACAGCAAAAATTCTCTTTCCTATCGTCAGTCAGAGATTGCGAGTTTGAATCCCAGTGATACTACAGCCATCCCTGACCAGGAGTCCAAAAGAGCGTAACTGGCCATGATTACTCGGTGGGAAGGAAGGTGTTCCTTTCTCTGCTGTCGAGTAGAGTATTGCTAGGCAGTCGTGGGCGTATGTGTACAGGTGAGGAACGTTGGTTGTACATGTACTGGTGCGTAGAATTTGAGAATAAGCAGTTTGGGAGAAAATGGGGTTCAAATCAAGGCATCTTTTGAAGAGCAGTTACAACTCGTATAATTAAGATGTAGAGTAAACAAATAATATTATCTCTCTCTTTCCTTTTCATATTTACTTTCAAAGGAAGACATTCTGTCCTGGTCCTGTGTTTTTGTTTGTTTTTTTTTTTTTGTATCGCACCATCTGGTTAAGCACAACCCACGCGCCATAAGGGATCTGAGAAGGACAAAGCTCATTGCGGACCTGGTAGTACTTGTGACCTCATCGTTCTATAGTGTGAGACTGTTACTTGGACAGCTGCATTCACTTCCTGTCCTGTGCTACACCACATAGTTGTCATTTGCCAAATCGCTTTTGGCGACTGCATTCCATAGGTCAGAGTTTAACACTTTAGATTTATAGCATCCTGTTGGGCCCGAGTGAGGAAATTAGGCTCTTCTCCCCAGAAACCTTCGAAAATAATCACTGCCTAAAGGACGAAGCTCTCTGTACATCATTATCTCTTAGACTATGTGGCCATCTCCTGCAGATATTCACTACCAGACTGCTGTCTGGATTTTGTGTTTAGACTGCGCAGTACTATTTCTACAATGTGGTAAATACTAGAATTTTACACAAAATGATGTGGATTGTGATTTGGAAATGGTGTTTGAACAGGAAGGGATGGAATGAATGCCAGTGCATCACAGTGTTGGCCATACTGAATGTAACATCAGATATATAGCAACAGAAGTGAAGTACACCGAAGCACACTGAATTTGCAGAGTAGTGATATTTTTCCTCTATTAATCTCTCCTTTCAGATGCACTGAGGTTTTCTTATTGATTGGTTCACATCCTGCATGCCGAGGCAAGCCTGTAGTTTCAAAATTGGAATAGATTTTTCCTTTTACATTGATTGGCTCAGGTGACAGCTAATGACTCAGACCGTGTGTGTGTGTGTGTGTGTGTGTGTGTGTGTGTGTGTGTGTGTGTGTGTGTGTGTGTGTGTGTGTGTGTGTG
>JAQQZR010000006.1:12557732-12579155 GCA_030068235.1 Notoglanidium macrostoma | reverse complement strand
GTTTTACAATGTAGAAAACAAAGAAAAAGAAAAACCTATGAAAGAGAAGGTGTGTCCAACCTTTTGACTGGTAGTGTGTATATGATCGATAGATTTGGGCAAGAGTATAAAACCATTTCAAAACTTTGAATATTCCCAGCACAGTTGGGGCTCCAATGTTGTGAAATGGAAGAAGTTTGTAATCATCAGGACCTCTTCCTAGAGATGGCCACCTGGTCAAACCCAGGAACTGCGCTAGAACGGCCTTACTGAGGAAGGAGACCAAGAACTCAATGGCCAATCCTCACGGAGATCGGCGAGCCTGCTGTAATCATAATCATCATTCAGAAATCAGAATACTAATCAGAAATACTCTGTCAATTAGCCCATGTGGTCCTGGGAACATTCACCAAAGCCTGTAAATTTAAAGGGCATTGTTTATAAAAGAAAAACGTGCTTGGGAAATCTGTAATTGAGTATACTCTAAAATGCAAGCTTTGATTAAAGTGCATGTTTTATTCAGAAAAGCATGAGCACAATATTTATGTATGGCTTTTCTCTAAGTTCCACTCATCTTTACTTCTTACCTTTGGGTATTCATTCTTTTTATTACATTCGGTGCATTGTATTTTGGGCTAGGAATATGATTTTAATTGGAATTCAAACAATAGCATTTTTAGCACTTTGTGTTTGAACCCTGACTAAAGTGAGGAAAAGAAGGCTCAGCAAAGAGGAGTGACAGGAGATCAGCGGAGGACAGCCGAGTCAGCCGATCCTGTGTTTGACAGCAAAGCCTTAACCACATCCTCAGCACTTTGTACATGTTAGAAATTAAAATCCCAGCAGTGACAGATCAAGCTCAGTGACAGATCACAGATCACCACCTTACAGACTCTTTCATCAGCATTCTCTCCATGCACAAAATACTGCACAGTCATTTCTCTGTCTCTGGGTTATATATTCTCTCAAGAAAGGAGTGCACTCACATTCTGACACAATCACTGCAACTGCAAAGTCTTTTACAGACGTATGCTTAGTTTGTGGACGACTGTGGCACATCAGAAGCTAAACACGATAACTTCCTAATTTTGGTTTTATGTCATACTGCCTCATTGTTATGTCTATTTATGTTTGGGAAAGTTTTACCTTATTAAATCATACTGCTTTAAGTAAGGAATGAAATACAATGAGGTGTGCCGTTATAAATAAGAAACTGAGTGGATGAAGTTGATTCATTTCCAATAACAACATGTTCCAAAGTGTTTCATTCATCTTATACCTTACAAAAAAACAAAAATTACACATCCGTTAATCAATGTATATGGGGGAATTGTAATTTGTTACTATACAAACAATAACATATTAGTAGGAGTACATTAATATATACATGAATTGCCTTGCAGACAGAACTCCGCTGTTACTGAAAATTAATCAGTCAGATTCGGCCATTTAACAGTGGTATAAATGGTTATAATGTCCTTATGGTACCAGAGTACGTTAGAAAGATTTTGTACCTCAGATTATATAAGTAATTTCATCTAATGTCAATATTTCAGGTTTCAGAGCAATATCAAACAAGAAAATGGATTCAAACTTTGAGGGAAACATTCTAAGTACACAAAATTGACAAACACATATTCAATCGTCTACCACACACACACACACACACCTTGACCCTGTCGCCCCTCCATCTGCCTCACCAGCTCACCTTACATCCCTGATGGAGAGCTCTCTCAGTCCGGCTGATTTCAGGATATGGAGAATACCCTGATCTAATGCACGCTTTCCACTCATCTTCTGTCACAACCTGCAGGAAACAAAAAACATCTATTTGTGCTCAGAGACGTTTCATTATTGATTCATAATTTATTGTTCACTGGGGTAACATGCTGAAGAGGGTTGTGGACTGAAAACATAAATACACAGCACTATAAAAAATATCAATAAAAGTCATTCTACAAGCAACAGTGGTAAATGACAGGTATGTATGCAGCAGGTGGACACATGATTTGTGAGGAAGATCATTTTACCCCTACCCCAGTTTCCCATATCCCAGTGGACACCCCTGTCCATTAAAGATGACATCACACAGCTGCTAGAACAGCCATGTGCAGCTGTGGCCCATAAGAGAAGCTCAGCTAACCTCTAATCCCCCATCTTACCTCAACTCTCTCGCACACACATGCACGCACACACATGCACGCAGACACGCGCAGCATAGTCAAGGCAAGGGGGAAGATAATTACATTGAACATGCAACATTGTTCACAGAAAGACTTGAATGTTTCTGTGACTTGTATATTGTGCATAAGGACACATGATGATATTTTAGACTGGTATAACAGATTCCTAAAATTCCACTTTTTTAAATTAATTTTTTGTATTGTTTTATTTAGTGTATGTTTTATTTGTTGAAGCTGAAAAATCCCAAAAAAAAGAACCTTCCATACAAACATGGTGTGAAATTCCTCAGCTCTTTGTAGCATCAGTAAAAAACATGGTAAAAGTCCATCCATCACAAGCTTATTTAGACCAAAAATAAAGCTGCAAGAATTTTTAAGTGTGCAATCTATCTAGCACGTACATTTCAAAGGAATCATAATGATTACAGAGAGTTAAGTTTCAGAGACCCTTTTTTGGTTTTAAATTAAATTAAATGTTATCCAACCCCCGACCACTCCAGAAGAACCCCATTTGCCCCTGACAGGTGTCCTTCTCTAAGCCAGGAGACTCTGAGGGACAGCAGCAACTGTCACACCCACCTGTTATTTTTCTTTTCATTCTTTTTTTTTTTGACGTAGGCTATACATCGGCTGACCTTGCTTATTTCCACCCTAATGTCACGCCAGTGCTTAAGAGTAGAGTAGCACCGTTAACAAACTCTGCCCTGACCAAAGGCTTTTCTTTGTTTAACACTCAGTCTGTCATCCCGTCTTAGCCTCCATGTCATGGTGTCTGATGAGGTACCTGAAGACTTCATAAACGGAGCTAAACTCTTTAACATTGAGAAAGAAATGCACATAAAGCTGCCAAAAAGATAAGCAACACAAAAATACTAAATGACTTACCAATGAGTCAGACTTGTCTTCTTCTCAACATTGTCTTCATAATATATGCTGCTCAGATGTGTGGCAAAGCTCCATTTCCATTCATTACTATTTCTGCATTGCTGAGATATTCCCAGAGCTGCACAGTTCTTTGATGGACCTGGCCTGTTTAATTATGACACAGTACACCTCTCTCACCGAGCAGAAACCTCTTACGCCTGGAAGCTTTGGAGCTGAGGACAGGAGAACACTCTTTACTAACGGAATGGTTGGCACTAAGAAACATACATGATAGTGTTTTTAAATGCTGAAGGGAGAATGTAGAAGACTGTGCAAACTACAGAATTCCTATTGTTCAACATATACAGAAACATGCATGTAGTGACAGCTGGTCATGATATCGTACATGACGCTATATGAGGGATTAAAGCAATCCACTATCTATCAGTAGCTCTGTTACCATTATGAAACAATTATGATTGACCCTTTTAAGATGGGGACTCATCAAGGCATAGTTCACATAGATTAATGCACATCTAGTCTGTAATCATACCATGTCTTTTCTGCAATTATTATCAACAGAAAAGCTGCCCTTGCTGCTAACCAACTCTTTCTTTCAAACCACACAACATTTATAGCTTCAATGGCATTAAAAAAAACAGCAATTGAGAAAGGAACCAGCTCATACACATATATTATACCCAGTATTGTATTTCACATGCACCTTCTCGGTCACAGCTGATGATAGTATTTCAAAGGTGTGTCAGCCAAGTGGCCTTAAATAAACTAGTCCTGATGCACAGGAACTCTAGAGGAAGTTTGAACAAGTGTAATCATTTAAAACAACAGTCTATGAAAGGCTGTGTGAATCTATTTAGTAGTATTATTGCTCATGGTTACTAAAAAAAAATTTAGCCATCACTTTAAGCCATTTGTTTGTCATTTGCCATTTGTCACTTTAAGACATCATGGAGGCCAAAAAATGGATATTATCCTGAAAGAAAAGGAGGGCCATTCATACCAGCCAGCCATTCATGTACTGTCATGAGTGATGACTAAAGCTACTAGTTTTTGGACAAATTGAACATCAGCACTTCCCTCTACATGTCAATGGGACACAGCAGTCAGGTGCTGTAGGTTCCAGTTTCTGTACAGGAGCACACTTTTGGCCTAAAGCAGATCCCACAACCGGGTTCCAGGGAAGCAGAATTGAAAGCACATTGCTGTAATTCGGCACATTCTTCCAAATGGAAACAATCTCCAAGTCTGTTTTTTAGTTCAAGGTTTGAGATTTAGTTTTAGTATCTTTATCATTCAGGTATAAACCTTTTTTTTTTTTTAGTAATTATCCAGTTCACTAAATGGTTCTGGAGTAAACTTTGATACGATAGCATGAAAAGATAAATACATTTTTAGCAAGTGTAAGACCTTTATGTACACTTACATTTAGTACTCAGAGAAAAAGTGATGTTTTCCCCTTATAGTCTCATATTGAGAACTGGCATCCAACTGATATGCCATATTTGAAAATGTGTGAAAACAACAACCCTGATATTTCTTAATGCTACGATTTTTCCTTTCCTCTCCGTTAGGATTGGAAAGTTCTGCACTATAAATACTACCTACTGTATGCGTATAATGAGCGGCTGTTGCAGAAATCTATTTAACAGCAAAAAAAAATCTTTTCACAAACCCAGTGTAGAGCAAGAAAAAACAACAACAACAACAACAATAATAATAATAATAATAAATAAAAAACATGAATAAAATCTACAGAGGGCAATAAAATCTCTTTCTCCCTACTCTTGCTTACATGTTCATGTGCTTTCAATAATTGAGAATCCAGCGATGTGCATAAACAAATCCTGAAAATCACTTGACATTTCATTACTACAAAAAGAGCAATGTTTTTGTTCTCCTTTTATACTCTCTAAATAACACATGAGAAAACTCCCTAGCCTTCAGTTCATCACAGAAGAGAACACCTCAAGCATCAATCACGGTGCTGGCAGTGCCGATGCTGCACACAGAGCTCTGGCTGTGTAAACCACAGCTCATTGATGCCAGATCTGGCAGGGGAGCACTAGAGCAGCGCCAACATGTGGTTCTGATCGAGGTAGAACTGATATAAATTACATACCCTCTCATCTCCCTTTCTGGAAAGGGTCAAAGGTTAGGACCCATCATGGATCTTTGTAATGAACTCTAATTGAGGATTAGAGTGGTTTGATATAAGGGCAAGAGCCTTTCTCCAAATCCCACAGCTCCGTGAATAACTCTATATGATTGATAGACTTCTGCACTAGATTTTCACTCTACTTCAAGATCTTTGAGATGGAATGCGTTGGTTATATTATATAATATTTATACTTAATTACTGATTCTTATTGGCTAGATTAAATTTCTGTAATAGCATGGCTTGGGCTTGCAGGTTTATATTAATGTACTTGCTCTGACATGTTCTCATTTCCATAGTAACATCTTATACAGGGACTTGTATGGTAGGCCATGTAAAAGAATTAAAGAATGTGAGTAATTGTTGATTTGGTAACGTTTTCTGTGAGACAATGCTAGCATTTTTAGAAGGAATCTCCAGTGTCAGCTCTTTAACAGACAACCAGAGGTAAAGCTTTTCCTTCAGATTTTTCAACACAGTAGTCTTCAGTACAGCAGATTTGAGGTTTCTCTGTAACACAATAAGCTGCATTTTTCTTCAAAAGAAAGGGGAAAAGAAGCTGGAGAAGGAATGATTGTATGACGTGGCATTTTCAATAGAAAAAATGTTAATGTTTACAAATTGCTGTGGGAAAAGAGGAGTAAAACAGTTTGGGACATGCGGTTATTGAAAACGACCCATTGTTTAGGCACATCACACCACCCTGTCAGTGATTATTTTCCTGTAACTGCACACCCTATATTGCTACAGCAGTAGAAACACCACCATCAATGAATTGACGCCTTTTAAAATAAAACCCCAGTGATTCAGGCTGCGTTGTCCACCAACTAAAACATCTGTTCCAGTTTGTTTTGAGGTTTGGGTTGGAATCATTTTCTTTCCTGATGTAAATTGTTCAGCTACATTTGATTATTGTCTTTCAACTCCAAATACTTGGTTTGAATATTTGTCAGAAAATAACATTTTGTCTAAATATTGCTAAGTAATATTGCTAAGCTCGGTTGTTTCCATGGATTTACAAGGAGTCTAAATTCTGTCTATGCTTCACTTTTACAAGCTACCTTTATCAGATTACACATTCTGTTCTAACATTCCTGACCTCTTCTAGGCACACATAACCCCCCTGTAATGGTGGAACTGTTAGCATGCATCTAGATTTCTCTTGCAGAGCAACTAATAGATAGAGAGAGAGAACTCGACTCCAGGCGAGAGCACCTCCTGTGTGGTTGGCAGGGTGAGCTCACCCGTCCTATTTCTTCCCTCTTACCCACTCTGGCACCAGTACATACAGGGGGTGAGAAATGTAGACACCCTAACTGTGCTTGTTATGTTCTTAAGGCAGCAGGTGGTCTACTCTGATGCCTGCCTTCTTCCAAACTTTCCAAGTAGTTCAATATTAAAATAAAATACAAAAACTTTCTTATGCAGCGGCATTGAATAAAAAAAACCTTACCAGGCACTGGCTTTGGCCTAGCAGATACATCCAGAAAGGAAAGCTGGAGGAGAGATCCAGACCTCTCATGTTAGCATGATTTCAACAGACATCTGACTATGAATAAACCATCTCCCACCTGCTGCTCGCACACCTGAAGTCGTCTCTAGGAAAAGGATAAGGTATTTGTTCTCTTTTTTGGACATGGACTATTGAATCTGTGAGAGAAAACTGAATCTCTTGTTTGTCTTTCATTCAAACCCTTTTCATGTCAGAGGTTCATATAAACTCAAATAGCTGGCTATGAAGCAGTGTGGAATGAGTCCATCCAAAGAAAGGATTTGTAAACAATATTAAAATAAAGTTCAGACCATAGTGTAAAAATGGTCCAAGTATAATATGTATACATACACACATGTACATATATATATATATATATAGGATCCATTAGCTATAATATTAATCTTGTAGCTAACACTTGGAACAAAGTGCTAGACTTCACTATTGTTAACATCATGTAAATTTGACTAAATTATTTAACTCTTAATTTCTGTCCACACATGACATAAAACAAAATTTTCGGCCACCACCTTTTACCATTTATCAACAGATCGTTCTACTTAACTTTTCAGAAAATGTTTGGAAGTGCACTGTCCAAACAGATATCGCAGCAAATATAAGAAAACATATATATCCACAAAGTGTTATCCAAAAGAGTTTTATACCATCTTCTACCCTGGCTTTCATTTCCTGGCCCCAGGAGAAGGGTGTGTGTGTGTGTGTGTGTGTCTGTGTCTGTGTACCTGGAAGACCATGCAGACCATCACATGGTTCTGATTTAGGTGGAAAATCAAACCCAGTTGTGTGCAGGCACTGATTTAACCAAAATAGGCACTTTAATCATTTTTATGGTCAGTGGGAGTTTACAGCATTTGTATTTATTTATGTACAAGAGGCCTAGGAGAGGAAGTAAATCGCAGAGGAGGGAAGAGGAGAATGTGATGTGAACCATAAACCTGAATTAAGATAAACCCTAATACTGACCAGTCTTGCCATTTCAGTTGTAAACTTGCCATTAGTTTTGAATGATCACATAGCCTGTACTAGTTGGCAAGTAATATTGCATTAGGCCTGTGGGTACAGCACAAGATTTGACAGTTCCCCTCATTAATAGGTAATTTGACTTTGTTTAGACTGAAGATAAGGCTTCATTAGCGCCATTTATTAAACACTAATTAGGGCAGCAGACAAGGGCCAGATGTTAGCACGTTTTACTCTCACACTCCAGCTGGCAGGACTGTAAAAAGGACACCTTTGTCACCTGATGGTGTGTTACTGTAAATGAGGAATCTTCCAGTTCTTTCTCTCCCCTTAAGACACACATTATTTTTCTGTTTTATAGGCAATCTGTCCTCTGACCATTTTGAAATAGCAATATGCTGGATTTTAGAGGTTGAATCTGAAACAGGCCAGGTCTCCAAGCTGTAAACCTGATTTGGGAATGTTGTTTTTGTTTCCTTGGCTTTGGCTGCTCCGTGGAGAGCTCCCAGAGAATTGATCACATCTGAGTCACTGCCTCCGCCTGGTTACATTCTGTTTCTGTTTGTCTCCCTACTTGCTCGTTCATCTAAACAGCTACACCTAACCCCTTTCCCTGCATACAAACCCGTACTTTCACTCACTCCCTGTCTCTCTGACGCCAGCACGGTTAAATCACCATAACAGCTTACAATTACTTTCCCTCACATCAGCTAAAACAGACCGATCAAACGCACCACATCACCAATGCCATCAATAACCTCAATCAGCAGCAAGTCTATCACCTGTCTGTACTAAACATGTAATGTTGATAGAGGCAGGGGTTAAAGGGCAGAAGCAGACAATACACCAGAACGTTTAAAGAGTTATCAACTGATCAGGCAGTCTAGAGGAAAGAGAGGTGGCATCAGTAGAAGTGTGACAGTAGAGGAGAGGGGAAAACATGGGAGGAGAAAAAACAAGTGGCAGTCCACGTGTTGTGTTTAGAGCTGTTGATTAGTTCATCAGACCTGATAATGATGCCAGCTGGTAAGGACACGTGAGTGGGTTGACTGAGAGCTAAAGTAGGGGGAATTATCATACACAAATATCTGCAGACAGCATAGAATACTAAACACACATGGTTCAGATATTTTTGCATGAGAATAAGCACAAATAATTAGGACTTGTAATGGGGTCACTGATGAGAATTAGCTGCTGATTTTTCCGCACTTATAAAGACGCTTCTGCTTATACAATCAACACGTACACACCACAAAAACTCTCATCTCATCTCCATATATTAAATACATTCCAACTCCACTTCACTATGCGAATACAGTCCCAGGCATAGCAAACAGCTGTCATTTAACAAAAGATTCCTGAAGTATTGTGCCTTTTGTGTGTTGCCTGATAGTGACAGATTGATCAGTTATATTGCCTTAGTACATTTCATTAATTCATTTCTGAGAAAATTTTAAAGGCTCACTATGTAGGATTTTGAGAGTATCGTTTTAGCAGAAATGCAGTATAAATTCCACCATATACTTAAGGAATTCATAAGTATGTTTTCATTAGTGTATAATTAACTGAATATGTGAACCATTGTGTTTTCATAAGCTTGGTATGAGCCCGTTATAACCTACATAGGGCATAGAACAGAGAGCGCCTTCCACGTTTCATGTTTTTACAAATAGCAGTGTGAATCCGGAAGGAAGCACGGAAGGACAATTAAGAAGAACGGAAGAAAATTAGAGGAATCAGTTGTTTGCTGGTGCTGGCTAACAAATTTGTGAACCCAAATTTTGAAAAGTGGAAGATCATGCGTATTATTTAGGACAGAAAAAGTAAGGAAGTGTGACTAAGTACATGGATTTATGCTACAGGGACCCGACAGCTGCTGCATGTACTGATACGTGCTTGGAAAGGGAGGGGTAAGAAAGGGGCATTCAAGTGGTTGAATCCTACATAGTGGACCTTTAAGCCATAAAACATGTACACAATCAATTCAGTACAATAAAAACAACATTTTTCAACATTTTGTTCCTTTTCTGGCAGAAAGGTTGCTAGTTAGCACATATACTAATAGAATTTGTGTATAAAAATGTATAGGCAACTAACTACATACTGCTACATTCCATTAAAAACTGTAACTATTTGTGTCTTCAGACTGGAAAAAAAAACAAAGAAACCCCTCAACTTGGAATTTCTACAAAGTAAGCTGGGAAGGTGTCCATAACCCTTTGTTCAGTGTATGATATATTCACGTGAGCGCACTAAAGTGCCACTTCTCTACTTTTAAATGACATTATTGCTTTAGATCGGTCAGTCTTCTCTTCAGTCTTAAACCGGGTGGCTCTTGTTATAGATGTTTATTTTATGAATTCTGTATTTTAACAAAAACATTTTAGATTTCCAAACATTACTTTTCCAAAAAATAATTTGTATTTGAAAAACAACGAATTCGAATGCCGGTAAAGAAAGCAGCATATTATGTAAGAGACCACTTTTCAGGCAAAAAACATAATGAAGGCTCCTGAGTTTTGCAGCAAAAAAAGAAGCAAGTGCAAGTGTGACAGTCAGAGTCTCCAGAAGAACCGTAGCAGATTGTCCAAGATGCTCAGTAAAACTTACAGCTCATTTCCTCATAAAACTGCACCAGTTGTACCTGGGACTACTATTAAAGAAAAAAAATAAAAGGAAAGGGTCGTCACACTAAATATTGACTTTGTTTATTAAGGTTTACCGCATGCGGTATTATTTTTCTTTTAAGTTGCAAGATTTAATGTCATTATTTTTGAAGTCATCTTTACTATAAATAAAGGGTGTCCCAGGATTTTGGACAGTACTGTACATCACTAACATTAGCTGATGAGCGTGCTGTTAGACAATCTTTAATAGAAGAATCCATGGTTTGTCCCATTTTGTAGCTCGAATATACCAATAATAATTCCAGTTTTATGTCCGATGTAGCATATATAATTACAAAAAAGGTTTTCTGTAAAAACACAGCCTTATTTATTTATTTTTAAAAAGAGTTATTTGAAATAGTTTTAATGGGAAAGAAGTGCAATTGAGACAAATAATAACAGCCATTCTAACCGCAGCTATATTTTCTTTGACAAAGTAAAATTGGCGGTTGTGGACAAGTCGGCTCCTTGATTCGGGCCCTTTAGGGTGAACATTACGGCCTGATCATAGACTGTATCCACACATCATCTATGGAGCTGACTCACAAATTTGAAGCCGTACAGTTAAGAAATAACCTTTTTGATTGATATTGGAGTGTCTGTGGAAATTTCTCAGAGTAAAGGAACTCATTTGATTTAAAAAGTGTATTGAGGTCAAATTTAAAGTTGCCAGAAAAATTATCCATAATGTCAAAAATATTCCCAAAACATATTTAATTACAGTATAAACTAAATCTGTTTTATTACAATACACCACTGCTTTCCATACCACAGTCTGGAAAAAACATGGTAACGTTTGTGCAGACTCAATAACTAGGAAAAGAAATCTGGATTAATACAGGCAGATATCGCAGATAAGCCAAAGAGAGAGTCTAACAACTACAAAAATATAAAGAAAGCATAAAATAAGGGACCTTATATTTCCATAAATCATTTCAGCTTGTGGTTATCTCTAGTGGGTTATTACATGTTTGTGTAGGAAAAGTTGAGCAAGGCTTTTTTCCAGAAAGAGAGAGAGACGTGGCAACTGCAAAGAAAATGAATGAGTACAGAAAGACCTGTCTCAAACTGACGGATAGAAAGTGAAATATTTAGATTAGCTGTACAGCTGTACCTGCAAGATATATAGAGTGCTTCAGTGTGACGTGCTTATTTTTACCGACACTAAAGTGGATGCAGAGGAGCCTTGTGACTTCTACCGTCCTGATCTTCCACAGCCGACACCTACAGCTTAATTCAGTTCATTCAGCATTGGGCAGGAGAATGGCAGCACGGTGGCCGTTAGCCAAGCCTGCTAACTGTGCAGCCAGGGACTGCAGAGCCTCTGCTCAGCCAGACTGTGGTGAATTTAACACACTAATCAGAAACATTATGTTCTTGGGGTGCAAGCAGGAGATTGGCAGATGGCTAAGAGCATTAGAGAGATACCTGCCAAACGCCAGCCTGCTCACCCTTCCTGCTGTGCTCGTCTTTGTGCAGACAGCAGACGTGCACTCCTGGTGTATACATGACATATGGTGGGGGAAAATATTGACTGGTACTCTTTATACTTCCAGTGTAATCTAATAATTAATCACAAACATAAACATACCCCCAGTGGGGTAATAAGATAATGTTACTGAAAATTCTCAAAGCTTTTTGGTCTGCTGTCATTCATCACTCTACAACAGTCTACAATTCATGTCTGTAAGGTGTATAGTGATGATATTTTAACCACTCCTATTTTATATTAGTGTGCACATTATTGAGCAGGTTTTTATTAAAAATAACCTAAAATCATGAAAAATCCATGTCCTGGGTCATATTCTTGGTTACTATGAATCACTTCAGTGATCTAATGAATGTAATGACCTTTGCTCCACTCTAATCATCTGCGGATTGAGTGAGGCAAATGTTGCCATGAAAGCACAGACAGGGAAATACTTCATTCATTCCTTTTCAGGAACTGCTTTATCCTAGTCAGGGTCATGGTGGATCCAGAACCTACTCCACTGGGTGGGAAGCGGGAATAATTCCTGGATAGGATTCATGCATTCACTCGTGCATTCACAGACTCATTCAAACCTAGGGACAATTTAAAGCAGTCATCCAGTTATCAGCATGGTTTTTTTGGGAGGTGGGAAGAAACCTGAGAGCCTGGAGGAAACTTCACACTGGCAGTAACAGAGCTCCAAACTGAACCAGAGGCCCTGGGTTGTGAAGCATTAATCTTATACCTACTGTGCTGCCACGCCCCTGAGAAAAATAAGTATGAAACAATAATATCCCATAACGTTTCACCTCCCTCACCCCCAGCTATGATTAAGCAAAAATGCTGAGCCTGTTAAGGAAGATTGATTTCCGTTTCATGTCGTCTTTAAAGACTTCAGATTAGTAATTCTAGAGATGGATTTACAAACTATTTTATAAATGGCATCATCGAGTAAGTTGTATAAATTTCAGTGCAATTATGTACTTGGGGTTTGTGTGTTTAAACAACCCAAGGGGAGAACTCCTCTTTCATAACAGCTTGTTGGGAGACAAAGAGTTGTTACAGACTGTTGTTGAAGAATGATCGACTCTGAAGTTACGGATCCTTTCACCCAGTTACTGTATCAGGCCTGGTGAACATTCCTGGAAACACTGCAGTTTGCTTCTGCTTCTGCACTGAACCGCAAGAAGTCCAACAGTCAGGCCCCTTAAGCAGACCTGCTTTCTCTTCATGTTCTCATTCTCTTTTTCTTTCACACATTAATATATGCAAGAACGCAATAGGGAAATGGGAAAATATGTAGAAGAGGCAGAGAAGTAGAAGAAATCTGTCAGTGTGAAGAGAGGCTACAGACGTTTCCAGTTACTAAACTTCTGATATCAGCTGCATCTGACAAGTCATGTGAATAAGAATGGTGAAAACAAAAGCGCTCGCGCACACAGACGCACAAAATTATTGCTAAATAGTAGAGAAATGAGTCCAATAATATATGTCATGGGATTCCAGAGGATTCTGTGATATGCGAGCCAATCGAACAGTTTCTTACATCACAAAAAAGCTCTGTGTAATACAATTAAACACTTTGTAGTAAATTTTGCACCCACTTTTATTGTATATTAATAGATTTTGAGGGTTACAAAAAGGCATTTTTCGTGCAGAAACACAACACAATAAAGCAAAACAAAATCTAGTGTAGTGTCATTGATTGATATATTCTTTTAGACAGTGAATAAGCACTCCATTAGCATGTAAAAATGATCACACTAGTTCTCACGCCCCACCACCACGCAGTCTAGTCATCTACTGGTTTCCATTTCATAAAGAACAGTTATCATTCCCAGCCATTAAAATACTTCGCAAGTGAAAATGGCATGCACCACCTACACAAACATCTGACCTTTAAAGAATCGCCTGCATCTGTAAAACCAAAATGAGTGCAGATGAACAGTCAACTTACTCACTTTTCGGTGTAATACTCGGCAAGATACTTGTGCCATATTACAAACCATGTTTACAATACTTTGCCAGTTCCTTAATTTTATGACCTACTAAATCAGAAAACGTATTCTGTCTGGCAAAGATTATTACACAATTAGATTATTTTACAAAAGATGCACAGTTGAATTTATAATGTACAAGATGAAACATATGCACATTTGATAATAATAATAATAATAATAATAATAGCTTTTTAAATGTAGTAAAATAGAGCCCTTTTTCCTGTAGTACATCTCCCCCTGTTGGCCATGACATGTAAAATGCATTCTTTATTGGTTTCTACGTGTTGCAAATATATAATGAGGTATAAATCATAAACTTAGTATTACAAGGGTTTATCTAAAATTCGTTCTTCACTTTATCCTAAGAACCTTATACTAAGGTCATGAAATTACAAATAATAAGAAAGGTATTTTGTAATCCACCATAATTTCCCCATTGAAGACTCTATTCTGTATAAAACATTAAAACGAACATTTTTACGGTTTTTACATTATACGCAGAAATTATTTTATTGCACATACAGGAACGCCAAAACGATTACAAATAAAATATTTACTGGGTAAAATATGCGGCTGTTACACAAGCTAAGATAGATCCTTTATATATCATTGCTGTTTTGCTGCCAGCAGTTGTTGTTAGATGTTGTATTTCCTACTTACCAGTTTAAATCTGGCGCATTTACATCGTCTCTGAATGGACTAAAAGCATCATCACACACAACTACAGTTTCTTTTTTTTTTTTTTTTTTTTTTTTTTTAAAAGTGTATTTCATTGACTCAGATTTCAGTCTCTTTTTCCTGCTCATTTCCTTACGGACTTTAAACTGGTAGTGTCAGGGTCTGCTTGTGAGCACCCTGGAATAGGCAGGTCTCCGAGAGTTCTGCTCGTGCTGAAGTGAATGCTTTGAGCTTGACCTGTATCTGTTGGTTTATGTCTGAAACAACCATCAATTTTAGTCAAATACAGTTAAAATGTGTATCATTTATATGCCTGAACATGTTCTGTTCAGTTATTTTGCCTACCTTTATGACAGAGTGGCTGAAGTCCCAGGCAGCAGAGACAGATCTGAGCCATACCCATCATCAAGCACTGTTGAATAACACAGTTTTCTTCATAAGAGCCCAAATTCACATTTTTTAATTTAAGGCAAAACAAAGAATGACATTTATGTGAGAGTATTTAAGCCATTTTTCATCATTCTAAAATGAAGGGGCGAGTAATGTCCTGGAGGTCAAGTTTTTTTTAAGATTTACCATTCTACCGCATCTTATACATTTTTAAAAACTCATTAGCTAATGACCAATGTACTCATTGCCTGAATTAGGAGTGCAAATGTTGCGAAAAAAACAAATCTCTCTGGCCCTTCAGGACCTGAGTTTGATGCATAAATTGGAGAGTACAGACTAAAAAAAAAAAAATAAGACAATTAAAACTAGTCATTTGATTATGACAAACTTGACTACAGTATACTTCTGTACATCAGTATGTTGTTTCTGATTAAAATGAAGCATTTAAAAAAACAAACTAACAAAAAAAAACTTAGTGCTAGGCCTAGACAGGTGCATGCTTCCGTATTTCTTACTGTCTTTTAACAGCTTCGGTGAGATTGCGATGGAGTATTTCCTCTCAACTGTCTTGTAGATTTCTTTGTCTAACTGAAAAAGACAGCCTTTGTTATATGCCACTACTTGCTCAATCTTTCTCATCAGCTCAGGTACTTCCACAGCTTCATTCTTCCCTGTAGTGCCTAAAACATGGTATCTGTTCCCACATTTTTCTACAAGCCACTGCAGGGCATCCCCTTCACTCTCAATGTGCTCTTCTATGTCTACATCTTCCATCCAGCCCCCAGTGGTGAACAGCACTATAGTGTAATTCCAAACAGAGTCACCAAGAAGTTGCAGATATTCTTCTGTAGTTCGTTTGTTCACTTCTTTAAAGGAAAAAGCTGCTCGCACAACTAGAAGGAATACACTGGGTGCAACTTTGGAACAAAGAGTGTGAACACTCTGCAGTATCTGCCAGTCAAGCTCAGGTGTTTTCCCCAAAACATGGTCCCAGTGCCAGCCTGGAGTGTCTACTACGACAAACCGTCTTCCTGCTACTTGTCCTTGTTGCTGCACACTTTCTAAAGTCTCTCTTTTGGGAAAAATGTATTTGCATAGGATGTTTCGAACTGTGGTCTTTCCAGCTCTTTCATAACCAATTAGCACAATGTTCAGCTCCGGATCACTGAGCGAGGACCCTGTAAACAAACAGAAAATGATTTCTCAATACTTTTAGGTAAAATATAAAACACAGCAGGTGTGCCGTTACAGGAAAATGATGTGAAGAGGCCAACGTGAACCTGATTACTTTCCTTTAACACTATATTCTAAAGTGTTGTATTCCCCATCACTTGCAAGTGATTGTTATTCTTTAATTAATAAAAGAAATGTATAGTTTTTTATTAGTTTATGGTTACATATAATGTTGTGGGATGCCTGCGAGACAGTTTTCACTTCTGCTATATGAGCTTTAAACAGCTATGCATTCACAAACCTCTTTTCTTCCCCTCTTTCTTTAAAGTATCCTTAAATTTTTTTAGAATGTTTAGAAATTATCAACATCTTTTCTCTTGATGATTAATAATTATTACTCTCTAGTAAATAATAATATAGTTACTGAATTCTTACCTATTTTGAAAGCCCTCATTCAGTGCATATCTTTGTAGCATTGGGCCTTTATCAGTGTTTTAGTAAAGTTGTGTGTAAATGTTTATGCAGAACAAAAACATTTCATGGATTTCACCATATTTACAAAAGCAAATTACCAGCCACATGCATGCGCAGCTGATTCTCATTGGGTGACTTCCACAAAACCCTCAAGCTCACAGAGATCAGATGATAAGTAAATGATTCATTTAAGGATCGATGTAGGCTTGCCTTCTTTAAGTAAATCAAATTGATTTCACACAATATATGAAATTGGCATGTATAATTGAAGAAAAAAAAAAAGCCATTTTAAACTTGACAACATATTCCACATATAAAAGTGCAGTAACTTTTGGCAATTTATATGATTTTACTGATCAAGGTTTATTTAAGTCAGTCGTCTTATGTGTAAATTTTCATGACTTCCAGATTTCTTTTGTAAATGCTCCTACAAGTGATTTATGAATAAATCTGTTCATATCCAGCTTGATGAATAAGGCCAATTGTACGTCAGGGACACCATTAAGAACAGGGACAAAAAAAAACAACAACAAAAAAAAAAAAAACAACTTACCCATTAGTAATCTTGTGTCACGTTTTTCAGATTCAGAACAAGCCAACAATTTCCCTGCCTTTTGTTCCTCCTGTGCTTTTTGTCTTCTCTTTATAGCTTGGGCTTCTGCCTTGCTCCTCTTCTTTTGGACATCCTGCAAAATCAGCTGATTCGTTTCAAAATGGCCACCACCATTACTAGCGACAACGTCATCAATCTTTTCAAGCAGTTCGGAAACCTGAGAGCGATCATCCTTTCTGTGGTTGTTGAAAACATGATACCTGTTGTTACATTTCTGCACTAGCCACTGGAGAGCTTCCCCTTCACTCTCAATAAACTGCTCAATCGTTGTTTCATTCAGAACATCCCCACATGTGAACAGCACCATGGTGTATCTCCAAACATTCTCACCAAAGAGCTGCAAGTGGCCCTCCATTGCCCTCCTATTGTTTTCAGTGAATGAAGTGTCTACACGGACAAGCACAAGCAAAACGTGGGGGCCTGGTGGACACTGAGCTGCATCAAGTACTACGTCCTGCTTGCAAAGCTCAGACGTAAACTTGACTTGATGAATTCTCCATCGTCCTGGAGTATCCACTATGGTAATATGCCTTCCTTGAACATTTCCTTGACTTTTTACACACTTTGTGATCCTTTTTAAGGGAAATGCCTCCTGTGCCAGAATTGTGTTTCCTGTTGAACTCTTTCCAGAGTACTGATAGCCTGTCAGCAAAATTCTGATCTGAGAAATACAGCTTGTGCCTCCTATAAAAATAAAGAGCAAAATTGGAATCATGATGATTAGGAATGTTTCTCCGTGTTAGAAAAGTTTCTGAAGTCATATGGAAACACTACGCAATAAGCTAACAATTGGCTATTCATTTTACCTTAAAGCTGTAGTGTACAATTCATTTTTAATTGCGGTGAGATTGCAGCATGTTTTAGCCAGCTAGTTAACATTCTCTGTAGGCTATTTGCTATGTACTGATTCCAGTACAGTTACACTGGGGCATTGGAGATCAAAGCCTATATAGTGCAATCAGTACCGGCTAACTGTAACTAAAACATTTTCTAGCTGAAGGTAAGAGGTCTTAGAGGTCTTGGACCTAGTATTTTTATTTGTTAGTCACACTGGGTACAAAAAAGCGTTTATAAATAATAAAAATGATTATAAAAAAGGAAATACATAGTTATATCTTTAGAACTGCAAATTCGTGAGAATTTAAAAATTATGGTGGGTTTTTTTTTTTTTTTTAATTCTTCAAATTATACATCCTGCAACTTTACTAACATTTTAATAGTAGTAATGGTCATTATAGTAGACGACATATTCTACTTACCCATTTTTGATCTCTGTTTCTCTCTCCGATTCTGTGCCGCTAACAGCCTTTGTTCTGCCCGCTTATCTTCCTCTTCCCTCCATTTCTGTACAAGGTAGATCTTTCTATCTATCTCACAGAGTTTACCCATATTTTCTTGCAGCATGTCATCCATCTTATTCAGTAGTTCTGTGACCCGAGTGCGATCACCATGGTTTCTGTTGAGAACGTGACCTCTGTTTCCACATTTTTGTACAATCTGCTTGAAAGCCTCTCCTGCACTCTTAATACATTTTTCCTGCTCATTGCCATAAGAGTATAATAATATTGTATGATTCCAAACTTCATAGCCAAGAAGTTCTGCGTGTTCCTTCATTGAGTTAGCCATTTCCTTTGTGACCACCTTCTCACCAATGACTAGAAGGATGGCGTGAGGTCCAGGACGACACAGGAGCATGCTGAGCATTAACTCTTGCTTATCACGCTCTGTTGTGTCGATCAGAGGAAGATGGGACCATCCATTAGGTATGGCTACCACTGTTAATTTCCGACCAGCTATCTCTAAACCCTTCTTTATGCACTTGCTACTTCTCTGAGAACCAAATAGATCTCTCCCAAGGATGGTGTTTCCAGTTGAAGCCATGTCAACATCATTGGGTCCAATTAGTATAATCCTCAGATCTGAGAGATATGTGAAATTCCTAGTCAGTTATGTGTGTCAAACCAGTGCATTTGTCCTACGTCAATCTAATGACAAAATGAAATAAACTTAAAACAACTGTTACAGCATGTATACAGAACAATATACTGTGATTTGCAAAAGTATTCAACCCCCTGGTATGCATCTGATTTTTATAAAATAAATTCACATATTCTAAACTCATGTACTGTTACAGGAAAGTTCTGAAACAGGAAAAACAAGAAAAGAAACTATATTTTTAAAAAGAGACATGTGTCATATGAGAGTTACTCATTGTTGTTTGTTGGGTGTGACGAGACCAAGATTAACAGAGTTGATGTGTGGCTCAAACCTAATATAATCCATTTCTCAATTAATACCATCCCAACAGTGAAATATGAAGGTCGGAGAGTCATGCTCGTCATTTTTTATCCGTTAGTACCTGGATCATTTGTCAAAATTGAAGGAAGACTGGATGGAGAAAAGTACTGTGGAACTTACTATGGTCCGCTTAAAAAACTTCACCTTTCAGCAGGACAATGGTCCAAAATACAAAGCCAAAGCAACACAGGAGTGGTTAAAAACAGTTGTGAATGGTCTACAGTAGCCAAGTAATAATCCAGATCTGAATCCCATTGAGAATCTGTGGCACTATATGAAAATGTCAGTCAACAAATATCATCCAGCCAATGTGAAGAACCTGGAGCCAATCTGCCAGGACGAATGGGTGAAAATCCAACCCAAATAATGCACGAAGCTGGTAGGAACTTACCTTGACAGACTGAAGGTCTATACAAATACAGCCCCATTCATCATTACCACATTTTCATCAGACAAGATATTTTTTAGAACACTATACTGTAAATTGGAAAATTGAAAAAGAGAGTGGGCCAAAATTTCTACAAAACAGTGTGAGACACTGATGAACTCCTACAGAAAACAATTATGCCATGTTATTGTAGAACATGTTACTGGATTACAGGATGTATGCATCTTTCCTCCTGGTGTCTGAATGTTGATTGACTTTTTGGAAAAAGGAAAAAAAAAAAAGCCCAGATATTAAAATCCTTTTTTTGTTGTTGTTGTTGTTGTCGTCATTGTCACCTGTGACCGCAGAAGTTGGTGAAAGCCACACAATTGTTAATGTGCTGATAAATAAAAACAGACTTGAAGGAGGGTGTACTTTGTTTTCATATGACGGGTACCTTTGATTTTCTTGTTTCTTCACTGAACTTCATAAGTCAGAACTTCAGAACTGTCCTGAATTTGTTAGTTAGCTGATTGATATTGATGAAGCCGTTTAGCCATGTTCTCTAACAAACTTTGCAACATTCCTCTACCAGAAACAAGTGTATTTATTTTGGGTATCACATGACACTAACAAATGATGCACTCCATGCAACTAAATGTACAAGTGACTGGCAAGTGGTAGCACCAATTTAGGGGTTTTACAGCAACAAGGATTAATATTTTTGCAATTACAATTTTAGGTTTATTTGTAAATAATTTTGCAAACTATATTGCTTTTTCCTTCAAATTTTATGGGCTATTTTTGTACAAAAGTGAAATAAAATCCCAAATAAATCCATTTCAATTTCACCTGGTAAAATTACATTAAACTTCAAGGGGGCTGAATAATTATGCACAGCACCGTGATGTTAAACAATCCTATTTACTTTCCACACATGATCAGAGAAATAATAATAATAAATGTGCAATAAGTCAAGAACGATCACAGAAGTTCACCTGATTCCTGAGGTGGGTCTCCACTTGAAGCCATCTTCTGTGATCACAAGCTAGATATATCTGTTCCAGCTCAGAATGCAGAGCTGGGCAAAGCAGTGAGAATTGTTTTAATGGACTCAATCATTTAAAATACACACAGGAATCACAGGATGAATAGAATTCCAAAATAAAAGTAGACGAACACACATACGCACGCGCACACACAAACACGTCTTACCAGCTTTGCAAGGATCTTACATTGACATTAGTAACACAGCTAATAAATGCTATGCCTTAATCTCACCAACCAAAATAAAACTTTGGACTCTTGTAGATTTTTAAATAAAAACATTACAGTTTTTGTAAAAAGGTGGTTTTCCTTATAAGAACCGGTCACATGTCTCCACAAGGTCAAAACTGTCAAATATTCCTGTCCTTCTTGGAACATCTAATATCTGGTAAACCTGAGAAGTAAACGATGAGATTAAAAAGTTTATTATTGTCAAAAACATGACACTCCTGCCATGTGGATTTCGAGAGTCTTTGCAGGAACAGTTGTTTTTTCCCCCAACACTGGTGTCAGACAAGCTACATTTTGAAATACAGAATCACATGGACCAAATATTAAGCTGCTTTATTCT
>JAQQZR010000006.1:12540897-12557632 GCA_030068235.1 Notoglanidium macrostoma | reverse complement strand
TTTGCAAGGATCTTACATTGACATTAGTAACACAGCTAATAAATGCTATGCCTTAATCTCACCAACCAAAATAAAACATTTGGACTCTTGTAGATTTTTAAATAAAAACATTACAGTTTTTGTAAAAAGGTGGTTTTCCTTATAAGAACCAGTCACATGTCTCCAACAAGGTCAAAACTGTCAAATATTCCTGTCCTTCTTGGAACATCTAACATCTGGTAAACCTGAGAAGTAAACGATGAGATTAAAAAGTTTATTATTGTCAAAAACATGACATTCCTGCCATATGGATTTCGAGAGTCTTTGCAGGAACAGTTGTTTTTTCCCCCCAACACTGGTGTCAGACAAGCTACATTTTGAAATACAGAATCACATGGACCAAATATTAAGCTGCTTTATTCTTCACTGTGTGGATATTTGGTCTATTAAACTAAGAAATAAGTAACAAGTAAGAACGTCATTTAACTTTACCTGTGTCTTGAAATGTAGAACCCAACCTCTTCCCACACACATCAGTATGAAATGAACACAATAAACTGGATGGACTACTTTATGGTAAAGAAAATGAAAGAAAAATAAACCTCATCCAGTCAGCGAACTCCTATACTTAGAACTATGACTAAGAGAACAGCATGAAAACAACTCCGAATGAGGAAATAACAGGTGAGTTTTTTGGATTCCTCAGCTAGTGGTTTGTCACATCTGACTCTAATCTAATCTAACAAATACACATTTAACACAAAAGCTTGCTGATGCTTAACAACAGTAGCACACCACAGACTGCATATTTTCATAGCTCACTGTTTATTTCCCTCTGATATTACTTTATATATTCACAAAAATATTACAATTGCATGATATATTTCATTATATAAACTGTACATGAACGCGAAGGCACTATACACTGTAGAATCTGAGCAAGGAGATTCAATTCACCTCCAGTTCAACAATATTTAATTAAATTCATGTCAACAACCACTCACACACATTACTCCGTCACACCAACATCTTTCATCACCTGAACAAGAACAGGGGAATTTGTGATGGTATGTAGATCAGGCGGAGCGTGACATTAAAGAGGATCATTAGTACATTATCTTCTCTATAAAAATCCAAACTCTACTGGACAATTACTGCAAAAAAAAAAGCCAAGGAAAGTGTTTACACAAGTAAAATAATGCTGAACACTTTAAAGCATAAACGGTCTGCTGGTGTGAGGAGCCACTGCATTAATCTAATTATATTAGGTCTTGTCTGTTTCAGTTTACAGGAAACTGTAATGGCAGCTTGACTTCTGCTACATGGACATGTAGTGGAATGAACAAAAAAGCTGGAAAACACAAAACCTCAATCAAAGAAACGTTACAGTAATTTACAGCTTTCTACAATTTAACATACTGAAAAAAGGGAATAGAAAGAGAGATGCTCCAAGAGGCTGGTAAACCTCTGTCCATATCCACCCCTCCTTTCTTTTCCTTTTATATCCCTTTCCAGTGCACTCACACCAGCACATCTCCATGTACATTTATAAAGTTCAGCTAAAAAGGGAGTGTGAGATGCACCACATGCATGTTCCATCTCTTTCAACACCGCAACAGTGATTATTGTTCCAACTGTGCATCTTCATACTCCTAAATTAGAACAATCCTTTGGCTTTCTTCAAATTCACCTGCTTCCATCCTGGCAAAGCTTCATACTCCATCCTCGACATCTCCAGTGCGTTCTATAAAAGTAACAGACACACAAACACACGGTATTTGTGGAAACATTCTAAGCTGATTAGATACTGAAAAGGCCCGAAAAAGCGAGGAATCCAAAGTTCTGCCAAACACCCACACCCACACACACACACACACACACAGTTAATACTGAAACCTCACTAATGCCTAAAGACGACATTTCACCCTTTTCAGCTTTATACATACCCTTTGCCCAGTAATTAGGAATACCTTATAGCTAGACTCACTGGCCCTTTAATCAGCTACAATTACTATACAGGTGATTTGGTAGGTATAAAGATACTAACCCCAAGCCATCTGTTGAAATGCAGGCCTATATCCCTACATTTATATTAGTGCAACACATATTCGTGCTAGTGCTGTGCAGGTTCTGTCCACTGATGGAACGGGATGGAGGACGCTGACAAATTTATGAAACTGACTACGTTTACCTACAAAAATCATTTCTGCGTCTGAGGTTACAGTGGTTAATAGCAGGGCTGATGCACATGTACTGAATAAATGGACATTACTGTACATATACCAGTAAACATGTAATTAACAGCAGGAAGTCTCTCTTGATAAAAAACAAACTAATCATTTAAACGTTAGAAACACATGCATTAAATAAAAAAAAAAAAATAATAATAATAAAAAAAAAAAAAAAAGTGTTATCATCTCATGTGGCAGGTCAAAAACCCACACCAAGCTTACACCGAAGACAATTTTGTGACAGTTGTGAAACAAGCAAGTGAACTTCTGGTTGACCGACACCAAATACAAGCATTGTGTGAAAGTGCTGAACACCAGCAGTCTGTAAAAACTCACCTTCCCATAGGCCCCTACACCCTAAGGGTGAAAGGAAAACGTAACCACTGTCAGATACGAGACTGTCACCACAAGAGACAAATGGCAAACGAAAACAAACAAAAAAAAAAGAATAAAGTGGGAAGAAAAGACTTCACAAGAGTGTGTGGCAGGAGGATAGAGAGTTCACTAAGAGGAGGGGAGAGAAAAACAGACCAGAATGGAAAAAAAATAGCATAATAATATAATGCACATGTTGCAAGCTTTTACCCTCATTCAAGATTAAACTTGCTGGCTACTACAGCTTCGCAAAAATCTAGACAATGCTACTCATTACAGACGAACTGGGGTTTGACTGACTGAGCTAAAAAACTGAGCTACTTTTTTTAATGTGAATGCATCTTGTGTGTGAACGCAGCATTAAACCTTACGATCAAGTTAGCTTCAAAAACTCTCTGGGCAAAGTTAAACCCTTTAAGCCCGATGAGCAGTACATGTTTTTGGAATTATCAATATACAGTTTGGCAAGAGAAGTTTTTATCTCACCTCAAAGTCTTCATCAGACAGGTAGAGCTCGAGGTGCTGAGGGTCGACACCTTCTGGTAAAGGCCGGGCCATGAGATCAACCAGTGGATAGGTCGTCTTACAGAGTCTGGCCAACACGTCTTCCACTAGAATGATCTGATTACATACTTCTGCTTCCTACAACACATAAGACAAAGAGGGGCAGTTAATGGTTTCTTCATTTCTCTACCTCTAATCCACCCATCTTTATGAGCATTTTCATATCATCACTCTTACAAATTACATTCTTTTTGCAGTTAAAAGGTATTTCGAGCTGCATGTCTTTTCGTGCTCTCCAAATGCTCTTGATTCTGTGCACTCGGAGTGTGTGTAAAATGGAAAAACCTTCTCTGTGATCTCAGCAATGTCCTCTCTGTGCTCCCAGCAGGGGAACATGTTAGTGAATGTAAGTGGCTCCAGTCCTGCATGAATCAGGTAGGCTTTTGGACGCTTCTTATCATTCTTCTCTGCAGAGACACAAAAATACAGAGAGCAAAGATTCAAAATGGCACAAACCTCTCTTTCAAACGCATTCCGTTTCTGCAGTGCATTTATACTGATAGCCGTTCTGATCTCACAGCAGGAAAAATGGTTAGGATGCCATTTTCCTCGTCACACAGAAAAAACTTTAGATGCTAAATATTCCACAGAATACATCAGGTCTGGCTCTTTCGCTGTACAGATCCACTCCAGAGCAAACAAACTGCCCTGATGTACTGCCTAAGTGGGACAGCAAGGGTGTACAGAATATACCTCTTTTATTGCTGGGTATTAAAACTGGCGATGACTTGAAACACGAATGTGAAACTGGAAACAGCATAAGATATTATTGATAATGGTGATAATGTACAGTATGTAGATATGACTACTTTATATACAAAACCTGGCTCCAGATTTACTGGTTGACATGGTTAGCAAAAGTTTCAGGAGTGAGGAACACATTGTACTATCCAAAATCAATATCAGAATTCAGCTGACCTTAAATGTGGTCAGATTCTTCAAATAAACAGGAAGTGAAAATAACCTGGCATCATTTCGAAGAGTTTCACGATATTACAGTTCCTTCCAAAAGTGTTGGAACGGTGTCATAATGTTTGTAATTTTGCTTCTGTATACCACGACGGATTTGAAAAGGAGCCATCAAGATGTGATTGAAGTATAGACTTTCAGCATTAATTCAGGGGCTTTAACAAAAATATTGCATTCATCGTTTAGGAATTACAGCCATTTTATATATACATGGTCCCTCCATTTTCACAGGCTCAAAAGTAACTGAAAAAACCAACAATTATAAGCATCATTTTTAAATACTTTGATGCCAATCAATCTCCGCCTGAAGTCCAGAGTCCATGGACGTCACCAAATGTTGAGTTTCGTCCCTTGAAATGTTTTGCCAGGCCTTTACTGCAGCCGCCTTCAGTTCCTGCTTCAGTAAGTGAAAGGCATGCTCAGTTGGGTTTTTAATCTTGATCACCTTTTAATTTCTTATATATTAACAGTCATCATCATAAAATAGGAGTCAAACAAACATTCAACCTGAAGAACCTGGAGCAAATCTGCCAGGACGAAGGGGTAAAAAAATGTATATATTATTAACAGTGTCTAAATCCAGATTTAGAGTTGCTATAGCAGCAAAAGGTGGTTCTACCAAGTACTAGACTGAACATGGTGAATACTTAACTACTTAACTAAACAGGTAAAAAGTATTACCTGTCTGTATAATCTCTCTGCTCCTTACCTTGGCAGTACTGGAGCACAGTTTCCATGGCACACTTCCTGTCCAAGTCCCATCGGATTCGGGCAGAGCCTGTGTTCTCACTGTCCTGAGACCACCAGCCCTGCCATAAGTACACCTCATGATGATTATCCACCAAAAATAGAGCTGTAACAGAAACACAAAGCAGATATGATGTTCCTGGACCAGTGTGATTTCTCATCATAGTTCCATGTACAACAACATAAATCAGTTTTGTTCTACAGTTTTACAGTCATATTAGGTTGATTTTGCTATATTGCTACCTCTCCTGATAACATAATACTGCATGAACAGGAGAGAAACTCAACCAAAAACACTAGACAGGCTGTAATAGTATATTATAATATAGTATATCTGGAACATGAGACTGGACATTTGTGGCAAAATATGGAACTGTGGAATATCTGAGAAGTGTTATTTTATTAGTTAATGAATTCTGCACCTCAGTATTTGTGAAAGAATTCAGCACAAAACTGAAGCAGAAGTTACTGAACCCTCGAGTGAATTTGACTGATTGTACAACATGGTACACACAACCATGCTAATGTATGTTCCACTATGCAGAATAGGATTTAATACACAGTATATAGCAGTACATTATCCAACATGTCATTCTGAACTCAGTGTGTGCACTGCACCTGGCTGAGTGACATTATACAGATCTTCCTGGTGAAAAGGCATCGAGTTGACGAGGTCCGTCTCTCTGGACGGACAGATCAACTCCACGGCAACAAACTCGCCTGATGTACTGCTTAAGTTGTACAACCGTGGAGTAAAGTTAAACTTCCCCATATCTGAAACACAAATTATCATACATGTTAACAATCTCTTTCACACACACACACATACACATACACACGGCTTTAAAACTGACTCACCATGAAGCATACAGTCATATGCCTTGCGGTCACGTCTCCCAAGAGCTTCCCAGAATCCTGTTGGTTCAGTGCCTTCCTCACACTCGTGGATGGTCACCTTGCTACTGCTATGAAGACCCGCCTCTAGAGGATACCTGAAAATAAAGCACCAACATGACATTGTGTGTGGTTAAACTGAGGACCAACTCTTTGCTTTATCAAAAAAAAATAAATTATAATTTTGATCACGTGGCTTTGTTATTCTTTTAAACAACAAAAAGGCATCTTAAAGGCAAGTTAAAAGAAGGTTCACTAAAGATAAGAATAGGGCTAAGTGTGTAATTAGCATTAATTTAGCTACATAATACAGAAACAATTAGGAAACCCACAAAATCCACATTTATACCTAGCCTTTTCATGCATCTCGTATCTGGATTGTCATCCAGTGGGCCTGACTGAAAGCTGATAGCATGCACCTGATCTGTTATTATGCAAATCAGATCATTATATTCACACACTATCTTGCAGTATTGTTCTTTGTTTTGTTTTCATTTAGAGAATAAGACTGTATTAATCTTAATGGGGTTTTTTCCTTTTCACAGCACCAACATTGGGATATGGGGCCATTTACTGAGAGGTGTTTTGGTTGCGAGTATGCAAATGTGTCTTCATTGACACATTCATCTCTAGCCAGATAGAACCCTGATACTTAGTAACCGTGCAACTACTAAGTGTAAACATGGTGAAAGATAATAATACCAGTGTGTTTGTTCTGTATGAGATTTGTTCACTCACTGCTCTTTGATCTTGTTAGCAGCAGTTCGGCCCACGTCCCGCGTGTGTGCTTGAGCCTTGCAGCCGTGCCACAGGTACATGCTGGCATTGGGGATGTTGAGCAGAATCATGGAGGTGCGAGAACGCAGGCTGCTGCAGTGACACACCACCTCCAGCAGGTGGCCCTCTACTGGCTTCTCTCCTCGCACACAGTACAACCTCCAGTCATCTGCACACAATGAGAAAAAAATCCTCAGAATTTTGATTAAAAAAAAAAAAAAAAGGAAAAAAAAAAAGAGAAATCATTCTTCATCAACAATATCCTACAACTTGACAATTCCTATGCAAGAAAATACATGAATGAAATCTGAAAATAGTTCGGTAAAAGCATTGCGCATGATTCTAAGACAAATTATAATTAACCAGCAAAGAAATTAATCTGAAATATGTAAAAACAAGCTACTGGAACTTGGTGACATGATATCTACTGCAACACAAGCTGAATTAAACCCCCAGTGTAAATGACACTATCTGAATCACACAGCATTTTCCTGTTTTTCCATTTTCTATACACATCGGTCATGACTGACGGGCAGGAAATGGGAATTTTATATGGAGTCAGAAAACATTTTTTTTTTTTAAATAGTCAGTAACCCTGATGCTTGAGAGTTCTTGTTCTACTCAGAATACACACACAGATGCCAGTTTATTAGGAACACTTACTTTGTATTTACTGTTACTTGCCATTTTATCAGATAAACCAATAGGTGTATTTGCAGATATGCAATCTGACTGTAGCTCTGGACAAATTGTCAGCCCCTCTTCACCACAACAAACAATAACAGACCACTACAAGACCACCACCAACCACATATTACACGATTACTGACATGATGGTGTTTACTGCACTGGTACAAAGGGTTCTGAAACACTGTGCATAATAAATAAGCAGACACATGATAGGTGCACCTAACAAAGCAGCATCTGAGTGTATGTCACAATATTAGTGTCCATCATGGTATAATGCCCATGACCTTTCAAAAGGACACATTTTCAAGCACAGTATTTCTTTGGTTCCTTGTTAAACATTTATCAAAACCAAAGTGGACTTCACATATTGACATTCTCTAGAGTAATATCTAGAGGAATACATAGAAATAAAATGTACATACAAAGACCGGATCAACCATCATACCACTCAGACTAACGTGTAATCAAAAGACACATAGGCTAGCAAAAAAATAATAATAATAATAATAATAATAATAGTGTGGCATACTCTGTGTATTCTCTTCTTGCTCTTCTCTCTTTCCTGCATGAATCATCATCCCTCCATTAAAACACTGTAGGAAACAGGGGGGTTCCTTCCCCTGCTGCACCTGGACCTGAAACACACAGAGCTACTTTATAGTACAATAATAGAGGTAGAAAGCTCCCTAAGAATTTAATAACAGTTTGCGAGGTGGGGATTAAGTCAACCTGCGCTCCTCTCTCCTCATCCAGCTCCACAGTCATGAGAGCCGATGTTCCCTTCTCACTAACAGTGGAGTTACGACCCTGCCAGAAGAAGTATGCACACCTCTCCTTACCAGGGCCAACTGTCCGCTCAGAATTCACCCTTTTCCCAACTGCGAACACAAACACACGTTCAACAGTGGTGATGTATGCATGGTGGAGAATCATCTACTGAGAGGTCTATGTTACACCCTAAAAATGAATATGAATAATTTGTGTTGATTTACTAAAAAATATACACACTTGCACAAACAAGGATGTACCAAGGAAGAGACACTTACCTGCAGCACTGACCATGTACTTCCATTTCACTACATACGTGTCTCCCTCATGGAACTGCCCGATGCTCTGCTTAGGCAGCCGACTGCATCAGGGACACACATGTCCAAAAATCTTAGTACACAGCATGGAATTCAGGGATCATTCAAGTCACTTGAAGTATTTATATACGGTCAAGATAGATAAGGGGGAAACAAGAAAAAAATAAAAATAAATAAATAGGCAAAGAATGTATTCTGTACCTGTAATCAAACTCCAGAATATGCCACACATCCACAGACAGCGTGCTAATTTCAAAGTTCCTCCTATCATCTCCCTCCACCATTCCATAACCTCGTCCCACGTCCATGCCATCCAGAATAGTTTGAACCGGGCCATGGGACAACGGCAACATCAGAGACGCATCATACGATCGGCATTCACCACTCTGCACCTCCTACAGCACAAACATCAAGAACAACACTTTTCCATATTTTAAAAAGTCAGATTCCAATAAATACAGTGGCTATTAAATATCACTTGCTTTCTCAATCACATTTCACTCATTCATCTTAAATTGCATTACTTACGTATTATCTGAAACGGTCATTAATAAATATCAACACAAAGTTCATTGTATCTTTGTTTTTAAAGTGTGATTATAAGACTTCATCGACACACTACCTTGTGTTCAATAGCTTGTATGCTATCATCCTTCTTGGAAGCCGTCTTGGAGTCACTCCAGTCAAGAAACTTTTCCTTAAACAGTATAGTCTCATTGTGCTGGGTCACCCTGCCAAAAACAGCCCAGTCTGGCCGGCCTTGCCCTTTCCTAATACAAACACAAACACATGTCGTAAATAATGCCACGGACACTATATTTATTCAGTTGAGTATATAGAATCAGAGACGTGTGCCAGAGAGAGAGAGAGAGAGAGAGAGAGAGAGAGAGAGAGAGAGAGAGAGAGAGAGAGACAGACAGGTGACGAGATGTGGGCTTTGCTTTTCAGGCACAGTCATGGCTACACTATGCCTTGTTTATGAACAATAAAATTCTTGGCAAGAGTTTAGTATTTCATTTCATAACACCACACACCAGGAGTCACATCTTTAAAAGGTTCTGATAAAGATTTACTACAGTGTATAAAGAAATATTCATGAGTTTTCAACTGGATATTTATGTACCACATCTGTAACGATTGAGAGATTACCACATACAAAAATTTCACACTTTTCCCCTGGAGAAACTCCCTAAAATCTAAAGGCAGTTTAATTCAGTCAAATGTTTTATGTGAAAATCTCTGAGAGCATTTTCATAAATAATTCTATTAGATATTTGGAAATTAAGCTACAAAATGTATACAATTTTGCCATTTGTCAAGAACTTGTGGTTAATGCCTACTGTCGTAGTTAAACACTAAATGTCTTCATTTTGGCCTAATCAGGCACTAAAACTACAAAATGTTAAGGGAAGTAACTGGAATTACTAAAATTTTACTTTTGTCCGACCTTTATTAGAGTGTAAGGCTTGTATTTTTACTTGCATGGTATGTAGTTTATTACATTTATTGATGTACTTTAACAGCAGCCCTCAGAAAGAGTTTTGAGTAAACACATTATCCTTTTTTTTTATTTTTTTTATCAGTACAAGACAAAGTGTAGAAATTGTTGTCACTGGTAATTGCAATGCTACACACGCAGCAGATCAGTTCAAACAAATCTACAGTATTTATTTAACTCGCCAAAAAAAGAAGAGAGAAGTTACGGCCACATGAAGCATACTGCATGTCTGTGTAGAAAACCCTGACTAAAAGGACAGTAAATTTCCCAATGCAAGTTATATGATTGCACAGACCTGGGGATAAGTGAGTTGCATTCTCCTGGATCTAGTGGGTTGATATCGCAGGTTGTGTAGTCAAATGTCCCGTTCCAGAGGTGCTTTGCCAGCTGAAATGCAACTTTTCTTTGTGCCAGTGTCACCTCTTTACCATGCCACACATACACCTCACTGCCAAAATCAAACACCAGCACCTGCAAACACAAACGTACACAGAATCAAAAAACTGTGGTTCACATAATACATGTATGGCAGCCTGGGGAAATCATACATGGTGAAATTTTGAAATTTGTTTACTATATATAGTATAGCATATATATAATCGGGTGGGTTTCTTCCAGACTACCACACATACATGTACAACACACACATCTATATCTATATCTCCACACACACATGCATACATATATCTATATCTACATTCATATACATACACACACACATGCACACACACACACACACACACACACGTGTGTATATTATATCTATATATCTATAGATATAATATACACATGATATATATATATAATATTTAAAAAAGATTGCTAGATCACAATTATGGTTAACTAGCATGGCCTAACCTCCGTAGGGTTGAGCATGGTGCAGCGTGGTACTCTGCCCCAGTAATCATCATCAGGAACCAGCTTGTCCTCATGCAGCCTGTAGACACAGTTTGTCTCCACTATGGCAGTCTCATAAAACTCATCCTCCTCGGGAGTCCCTGCAGCTGTGATTGCAGGAAACTCACGTTATATAATTAATACTGCTCACACAGCATCTTTCCCCCTCCAAAATTAAAAGAAGCATAACAGGGGTTCAGACAAGCATGTTACCTTTCGTATGAAAGAAGTTTATGATAGAATGAACATTTCACCTTGGTAGCTGGTCTGCCCTCCCAGAATTTTCCAGAACTCCTTGGATGCATGGCTGTGCGTATTGATACCCTCCTCTATGGTGTGAACATATGAGGCTTTGCATCCAAGGTCATGCTTGGTTTGGATGAATGTGGCCATCTCTGCAGCCTGTAAACAAGATAAAGCTGATTTAACAACATTAAAACCAAACACAAACATGTTTAGGTGAATGGAGATTTAAAGTGCCTTCTACCTGATTTCCAATATGTCCATCCCAGAGGTGACGGAGACATAACATAATATAGACTTCGATATACAACACAAAGTAAAACAGTCTTCCCTGAGAGAACACCTGGAATATTATTCAAGTCACAATCTACTAAATACATTACTTTTAACTACCATATAAATATATTATTTAACCAAGCTGATGGACTAAGAGCAAAAAGTAAGCAGTGAAGGTGTGGATTTCTGAACTAGGTCAAATACATTTCCAGACAGAGTTCAATGACCTCTCCTGTTTTAAACAACACAATATTTTGGTCTGTGTGACGATGCTCACTTGTTGAAATGTTTCCTGTCTTTTTACAACTGACTTCCTGCTTCTGGTGTGATGCAAAATCAGCTCTGTGGTTAATTCTCCTGACTTCCTGCACATGAAGGTCTTTATCAAGCAGCAAACACAGGCTATTCACAGTCTATTTTTTCACTCTTTGTCCTGTTATAATTTTTTAAAATCATATTAGTGCATTTAAAATGCTATGTAAAATCTGTTTTTATGAGGAAAAAAAAAAACAAAAAACTAAATAAAACAAAAAAATACCCACAACCTAGAAAAGTGCACGTGTCATGTGCCTAGGCAAACACTTACTTTGGCTTTTTCAATGACATTTGCAAACTCTCCCATCCAGATAAAGCAGTACTGGGGTGTAACCAGGAGGAAACAATCACCACTGTTCAGAGAGGAAACTCTAGGCTCGACTAGCCTCGTCTGAACATGCCGTCGGCCTAGTTAATTTAAAGAAGAAGAAAAAAAAAGTTAATCTGCTTTGTTGCTTTCTCTAAAAGAAAGAAGTAAACCATTGTTTGACTTATGGGCAAGGAAAACGGCAAAAAGCCATAAGCTCATGCCTTATGAGGAAATCTTCTACAGCCAGTATAAATCTACCAGCATTAACCACCTCTGTAACAAAGGCAACATGCCTCTGGAACAATGTAAAATAAACATGCTGCAACACTAAACCTTAACAAGTGCCTAATATGTACAGACATGATAGAGACCCCATTGTACAGTGTGCTCCAAGTTCTATCTTGAATTTCTTCTCTACTTTTAAGGTAAGATTCTGACTTTTGTATTGCTGTTTCTGTATATGTTCTTTGGTAAGACATATTGAAAGTGTATCCACAACGATCAGAACATATTCTGTAATGGGTAAAAGTGTAATTTTGATTGAAAGTGATAACTTAGTGGTGTGGTTTCCGCTTGTTCAGTGAGGCTTTTCAGCTGTATTAGCCCTACTTAAACTCATTGACTTCACTCCTAACCAGACTGCAGACAAGTGCTTAAAACCTCTCTCTGTTCTCATATCTCTTAGACGCAGAATATCTCAGCCACAATCCAGTGGCCATACTACTAGTAACCTTGTCTACATTCCACTGTTGTCCCAGTCTAAAACAGCATTTGTAAGTGTGCTCTGGAACTGGCAGCCTGCTATAAAGAAGGCCGATTTCACCTCCACTTTTGCTTCCCATCACTCTTGACTTTCTGGCATTAACTGAGACCTGGACATCCCCACAGAACTCAACTATATTGCCAGCTCTTTCCTCTACTTATGCTTTCTCTTACACGCCATGAGAAACTGGCAGGGGCAGTGGTACAGGTCTGCTGCGGTCCCGGAGTTGGTGCTTCACACCCCTCTCTGTCTCATCTCAACACATCCTTTAAATTCCATGCAGTTGTAGTTTCCTCCCTGATCACCCTTCTCATCATGGTCATCTGCTGCCCTCCTGGACCCCTAGGACACTTTCTTGAAGAAATGGACACTCTCCTCAGTCTTTTCCCTACTGTCAACACTCCTCTCACTCTCCTTGGAGACTTCAACCTTCCCATTGACAAGCTACAGTCCTCTTGCCTTCTCCCTCTTCTCTATTCTGTCTCTCCGACATTCAACAGCTGCTCTTCCACACACAAAGGAGGAAATGCTCTGGATCTGGTCTTTAGCCATCCCTCCCCTGCTACAGACATCATTGCTACCCCACTGCACATCTCTGTTCATCACTCACTATCCTTTACCATCACCCCAGCTAGTACGCCTAAAACCAGCCGTCAATATTTCTATCCCACTCTGTGAAACCACCACTCTTTCTCCACTTCATGTGTTGCTTCTTGCATCCTATCATACCTTCCAGACCCTGACTCCTTTTCCTCCCATCCACTGAAGTTAGCCACTGACACTCTCCTCTCCTCACTTTCCTCATCAATAGATCTCCTCTGCTCACTATATTCCAAACCTAGGAAGACTTCTTGCCCATTGCATGGCAATGGCTTGCTTCCCATGTAGGTAGGTCGGTCATGTCAGGTGACGTGGAAAAGAGCCACATCTGCTTCATGCAGACTTTCCACTGCCATCCCTCAGGGCTCAGTACTTGGTCCTCTTCTGTTCTACCTCTATCCTAGATCTCTCGGTGAAGTCATATCCTCACATGCGTTCTCATACCACTGCTACACAGAGGACACTCAACTGATGTTCTTCTTTCCTTCTTCAAACACTCATGTTTCCACCTGGATCTCTGCATGTCTGGCAGACATCTTGTCACGAATGGCAGGTCATCAGCTGAAACTCAACTGCTATTCATCCCAGCTGATTCATCCTCAAATCAGCATCTTGTGATTTCCCAGGACAACTCTCTGATCTCTCCTTTGGTCACTGCACATAACCTTGTGGTAACCATGGACAATCACTTGTCATTTTCCTCTCATATCCTTCTCACTCATGTTGATTTCTCCTCAACATCACAAGGATTCATCCATTTTTTCCACACAGGCCACTCATGTACTTGTTCAGACCCTCGTCATCTCGAGATTAGAAGACTGTAACTTACAGTAACCGGCAGGTCTGCCTCGGTGTGCCATTCAACATCTGTAACTGATCCAGTAAGCAGCTGCACAACTCATTTTTCAACCTTCCAAAGTTCTCCGACACCACTCCATTGCTACACTCCCTCCACTGGCTTCCTGTTGCTCCCCACATCAAAGTCAAAACACTGATGCTTGCTTACAAAGCCAAAAATGGACCAGCACCCTCCTACCCTCAAAGCAGTTCTCACACCCTGCACTCCTCTCACACCCTCCAGTCCTCTAGCACTGCTCAACTGGGCCCATCATCTCCCAGGGTACAAGAAGGCAAGCATCTAGACTCCACTCTGTTTTGGCACCTAGGTGGCCTAGGAGGCTCTAACTTGTCCTAAATGTTCGAACAGCTGAGTCACTGCGTGTCTTCATATGACGACTAAAGAGCTATCTCTTTTGGCAGTACTTGGATTAGTGCTTTGAGTATTTATTCTTATTAAAAAAAAAAAAACCTGTATGCTTTCTTAGCATGTTACCTGCCAACAAAGTTCGCAGGCTGATGGTATTCTTAGCCTGGGTCCTAGTGAACCAGTATCAGATTGTATTTACTGATAGAGACTTTAAAACACAGATGTAAGTCACTCTGGACATGGCCATCTGCTAAATGCCATAAATGTAAATGTAAACATAAGCGTCACATACAGCTGCCAACTAAGCTAATTTTGTGTTGCACAGATACAACATTTAGAAATATATATGTACAGGGTATGTTAAACATAGGTAAAGTGTCTTCCACACAGGAAATATGCTCTCCTTATTTCAGGGATAGTTAAGTGACTGACCTTTGACCTGCATGAGCATGGTGGCCTTGTAAGGCACGGCACTGTTGTGGGAGCTCTGCTCTGAGACCTTCACACTTCGCAGACTCACACTGCTGAAGTTCTCTTTACTCGCCAAGCCTGCCAGTGCCACGGCAGAGAACCCACTGTCTTTACACACTGAGAGAGAGAGAGAGAGAGAGAGAGAGAGAGAGAGAGAGAGAGAGAAACAGGGAGACACACACACACACACACTTGTGGTTTACAAAACTGAAACTGTGTAGTATAGTACTATACACGCACACAAATGCACTTGTGCACACATGCACAAATAAAAGAAAAAACTGTAAAAACCATTGTCAGATACACACATAGCACTTCTATAATGTGTGAACATATGCACAATAATAAACACACAATGAAACAACCTGGCTTCTTTCTCTGCAACAGCCTATTAAACCTGCTATTTCAATTGGTTTTTTCACAGCCCCTCCCTCCACCACTCACTCTTCTCCTGAGTGATCCTCTTGCTCTCTAGCACACCAACGTTAAGCCTCTGCTCTGTGTACTCATGTCTGATGTCCTCTCGGGCAGCCAGCATCTTCAGAGGGTTTCTGGAGGACTGCACATTTCGGGCAGGACGCACCGCACGCTTGTGCTGCACCATCTCTGAGGTCAGCCTTAAAAACACACAGGTCAAAGTTAAAAAATGTACTACAAACGCACACAAATGTACTTAAGAATAATCTTGAGCCACGACACTGGATCATAATTTTTTTTTTTTTTAATTGTTAGTTTTTTTCCTTATTTCTTCAACTATTACCTCAGATACGTTACATTTACATCCAAATTAATGCCATCCAGAGTTCAAAATCTTTAATAAGTAGTTAAAAACAAAGCTTTAAACTCTTCAAAACCATTAACATGAATTAACCCTGGTCTTACTTTGGGATCTGAGTTCCAAAGATGGCATCAAAGTCATCGTCAATCTCCACTTTACTGGTGATGTTGGCCAGTTCCTTAGTGTGTCTGTAGAACTTATCAAAACACTCATCGTCCAGAGTCATGACTTCTTTAACGGTCTTCTCTGTTACTGTAAGTGTGGACTCCTGAAGCCTGCCCACTGAGTCAAGGACAAACACACGAGTAGGTAAAAATTACTACTTTTTTTTTTTTTTGGTTAAGGGGGAAGAAAATTGTTTTTAGTTTGTAGCTTAGGCTACATATTTACAGTCCGGACACCTGCAGCTGAACTCCGCTCACTCACCTTTACTGTTGAGCCGACCCAAGAAGGACTCCAGCTTCTCCAGCTTCTTGTCTGACTCCAGTTTCGTATCGTCTCTGACTTCAATCTCTGCAAAAGCATTATTACAAAAGAAATACTATTATTTTTTGAGTGAATAGAAATGAAACACACAGTGATACAACAGGTATATCTGAAAATTCACAAAGCAATAAAATGAAATCAGGACATATGTTATGATGCTCTAGATGCTTTTTTTTTTTTTTTTTAATAAAAGATAATGGTGTGTACCTTATTGCATCAAGCCATACTCTTGAAGATGAAGACTTAAGCTTACATACAAAATGCTACAACTATACATTTCATTATTTTGTTAAAATAATAAAAAGAAAACAATGAACATATATTTTAACTGATTCATGCATTCATTATAATGCATTAAGAGCCTTGTCTGCATAATCTTTATATTAAGTGACGTTTGATTGGTTGTTTTTTAAAGATAAAATGTTGCTTGCAGTTCATTCATTCTAAAACTCAAACTAACATTACGAACTCAAGGAAAAAACACACACATATCATGACCTTAATTCTGCACGTCCTTGTCACATTAATTCATGTTAAGCATCTACATAAGCCGAGTCTGAACATGGAGAACTACCCAGTG
>JAQQZR010000006.1:12507982-12537698 GCA_030068235.1 Notoglanidium macrostoma | reverse complement strand
TACACACATATATACATATATATACACACACACACACATACATACATACAATGTATTAACAGGAATGCAGGACCTCAAACACACAGCCAGTCCAAACAATTGAACTATTTGATGATAGTTGACAATAACTCATTGCCTATAAGCACTACAGCTAAGTGTCATGTGGTTACACTGCACAATATAATCTTTTCTCTTGCCTGCTGTTGACACTAATCCCTTAAGAGCTAGACTTGGGTCAAAATAAAGATATGTTAACAAGTGAAGTGCAAAAAGATTAATAGTTCTTATTTAAGGCAGAAACTTCATTCAACTACGCTTCACACAACACATTAAAAACATTACGTAATTAGTTTAGCTAATTCATAGCTATACATGTACACAGTAAAATGTATATATTGTATAGATGGTTGATACTGCAGGAGACAGAGGTGAACGTACAGTGACACCCAGTGGGACAGAACAACTAAACATTTTTACAAACAGGACTATATTTCTTAAACATTAAGGTCATCCTAAATATTTCTACCACGTGCCTTGTTAGAAGATGGATTTATAATGAACTTTGCACATCTTCTGCAAAGAAAGGCAAGCACAGACTACAAATACAAAACAAGTGCTACATAATCTTGCCCTAAACTTTAGCTAGGTAACTTTGCTATGATGCGATCTGTGCAGACTAAGTTTTAACAACGCAATAGCTGCGTCAACCACAAATAATGCAACAGGTCATTTTAAAGTTAACATTTTTATCAGTTGCAGTTAGTAAGTTGGACCTTAAATTTACTCAAATTTCAAGTTGCATATTAGGCATTTTTAAATCCTACACAATGCTTAAAAACAGACACACAATGGTGCAAGATCAGTAGAATAATAAAACAGCAGCTCCATTAATCATAACACCAAAAGGAAAACTATATAGCATTGTCATCATGGAAGCACAGTGAGAAACATCAGTAAATCCACCACCACAAGCAATGCACAGGGTCATCACAGGTCACCATAACAGAAGGCGTAAAAATACCAGCACAGCACACCCATCACCACGAAATGAAACAAACACACACGGCATGTGCTCTCCACCAGACACGGACACTAAAGATCATATCAGTGAGCAGTCTTACCCAGAGCTGATCAGAGACTGCAAACTCATCTATCATTCCATTGCCCTGGAGAAAGGGACAATACACTCTGAGCAATCTCATAAGGGGTCTTCATAAGGAGCCGTCCGTGGGAACACTTAACGGTTCTACTTACAACCATTTCTGGAAGCCAAGAAACCTTCTTTATCCAATGAACATTAAAGAACCTTTGAAGAACCCATTTTTTTTTCTAAGAGTGTAAAATACTGGAAGCCATTGTTATAATGATTGAAATGTATATTGTGAGAAACAAATAGGAATGTTTCAAATTTACATAAGAGTAGAAGTATTTAACAAGGAAAAATTGAACATTGAGGGGGAAAGAAAAAAAAAAAAATAATAAATAAATAAATAAATAAATAAAGAGTCCAGTGAGCTACTCGTTAGTGATTTTTCAAAATAAAGACAGCATATACTGTCCATGTTTTTTCCATATACTACAGTTGGTCTGTTATCTCTACACGTTAAAAGCAGCATTTAGATTTTTGATTAATTTTATCTACTGACCACCTTTTAGTATTTTTTTGGTTTGTTTTCCGACCCTTCCAAAATGGTTAATGTTTTGAAAAAATAAATGCTGATAAACGAAATGACCAAATGCACTGAGGAAAAAATGTCCAGTGGTCTACAAATCTCACAAAGATATCCTTCAGTAAGGATGGAAAAAAAAAATCCACATTACACTAGAAGAAATAATCATGCATCAAGGCAGAAGAGAATGGGGGAACAATAAGATACCAGTGAGCAGTTATTAAGTTCAGGGTGACATTATTTAGATTAGCTAGTAATGTAAATAATGCCTTACAAACAATATAACAAATAGGGGGGGATGATGGTTGAACTGAGGAATAGATGGTTAACCGACACACACTGAATACTTTTTGCAGAATATGATTCAAGTGCATTTACACCTCGGGGGAATATACAAATTAATTTAAACATTAAAAGCTATGACTGTTTAAGTTGGGAGTAAAAGGTTAAGGGTCCAGGGTTACCTTCTTCTTAAAGGTCTGCTCCACCTCCCACAGCTGAGCATGTCTCTCAGAAATGGCCACTTGGACAACATCCTGCTTCTTATTGATCCTGTTCCTCCAGTCATCCTCACCACTTTTCCTCAGCAGAGCCAACCTGCTCACGCAGAAAACACACATCGGGCAAATTCATATCCAATGCAATAACAAATACTGCGGTATAACAGCAGTGAAACATGCTACATGCCACAAAATGACAAAAACTAGTGATGGAGATGATGCTTCTTTTAAATAGAATATGAAGCAGATAAACACAAAATAAAAATCCTTTACAGCAGCAAATAAAAAAAAAATAAAAAAATCACTGTATAAATAATATAAAAATAGCCTATTGTAATAGCAGGTTACTTTGTTAGATAAGACGGAATTGTTTTTCCCCCCTCTGATATCTGATCCAGCATTTTTTGCTGATATTAACAATGCTGGTAGTGAGTATCAGACTGGTGCAATCAGTGGCAGCATAATACTCCTTAAGCTGGCTTTACACTATATGCAGACTATACACTATAGAACTGCACATCATAAAGGACAATATTTGGGCAGGATATGAGACTGAGGTCTTCTAACAACATGCTCACTGGTGGCTGATTTCATGCCACTACGACAAAACATTGTTCACATGACATATCATCGTGAACAAAACATTTAAGTAGTTGCAGTTTGTTGAATGGTACCAGCAGACTGGATGTCTCCACGTCTCATTATACTATACAACAGGACAAAAAAAATGGAAGCGGCATGGAAAGAAATGGAAATAGAATGAACAGCATCTTCCAGATATGCAGCTAGCTAATTAGCATGCTAACGTTCGGTTTGAGTTTATTTACTATTATGACAAAGTGAAACTATTTCATGTTTTCCAGTTGAAGGGCTACAAATGTTCTGCGTTGCTGCACACAATACAGCAGCATTTGGAGCTTGTTAAAGTGCTCATATAGTATGTACCTGCAATATCGGCAATACAAAAGCTAACACTGCAATACTTTTTAATAAAACGATGAACTCCCAAAGAGGGGAAAAAACAAAAACAAAAAAAACCCAACCAGTAATGTAATGGAACTAAAAACCAATTGATATTTGTTTTTGTAATTAAACTAATTTGGTCAGTAGTTGGCCAAACACTTAGGTCAGCTTTTGTGCATGTCCAAATACTGACACTCCCACATTCCTTAATCACAACTGTAGGATATATAGGACCAAATCTGTGTGACTTGTTTGACGAACTTGATAGGATGCTGGAGGATTTTAACTATGTAATCAAAAAATGAATATACTTCATTATCCTCTTCATATTGCATTCAATCAACCACCATGTTTCCTTGGTTCCTCCAGCATTCCTTCGGGGGTATCACAATCACCAGTGCTCCATCATTACTTTTGCACAACAAAAAATGAACCAAAAAAAAAAAAAAAAAAAAAAACAAGGGGGGGGGGGGGGGCACCCCCCCCCCCCCCACAGCATCTCACTACACAATGCGATTGTGATACGAAATGAATTAATTAAAAAACCAGTTGCTTTCCTGGACGACAACAACGCCAGCCAAAAGAAAACGTTTTTTTTTTATTAAAGTTTTCCTCGGAGATTGCTGGAAAGCCCACAGAAACACAGTGAAAACAGTGTGGTTTATTATTCAAGTGCTCGTGTGAGTTTTATATGTTTGTGTATAATATCAGTATTGCAAAAGTCCTCATTGTAGTAATGATTAACTACTACAAGGTATTGTAGATTAACTCAATGATGTATTGAGCAGCCACTGAATAATTTAGCTGAGAGCTTAGACATCGAATGTTTTCCAGTAATACGTGAAGAAGTATTTTTGTATTTTTAACTACAAGGGCTCTCAGAGTGCAGCCCTCTGCCAAGGACAATAGAGGACTCTTTGGTGATATGCAAATCTGCAACTGCAGCCACTTTATGATGTCTGCATACATTTCCAAATGAGTCATCATATTCCTACATTGGGCATGTTTTGCCACTTTTGAACTTTACTGCCACCTACTGGATTTTAAGATGCATGGCACCGTCATGTGCAAACTTCCACCATGTCCAAATGCCATATCTTGAAATGCCAGTGAACAGTAAAACTAATTTTCCGGAGCCACCCTTTAACGCCGAAACACTCCAAAATGAACGGGTTTATCCTTGGCCTGTGCTCAAAGGATACCAAGTTTAAAGGAAATTGGTTTCGTAGGTTTTGCACAATCCTGCTTAGTCAGACTAACTGCTCTGCACTGAAAACATAACCTCCTTGGCAGAGGTAACGCGTGTGAAGTCATTTTCATAAACTGAAGTTGTGAAATTATAATTAATTACAGAAATACACATTTAAAAATAAATAAATAAATTTTAAAAACCCACCAAACCTTGACAAAAAGATTAATTTGGGGGTTACATTTCTAGTAGATTACATACACTTTTCTAGTAAATTACACACACTCGTGTTTGCTTCATCTCCTTTATTAATAGTTTTGGTGCCTTAATTTGTCTCTAGATTAATAAGATCTGTAACTCCTTCTCCAGCTCATCTTTCAGTCACACACACAGACGCAGAACACTTAGTCTGCGTTATTTGCTAATATCCTCAGAGTGAGACACTGATGTGTTTGTCTCTACAGACTGCTTCAGATTACCATGTCCTAGAAGCTTTGACATCCTGTAAACAGACAAGTTATCATTCTATGACTGATTAACACTCGTGTTCCAGAGACACAGCCTTATATAGAAATGCTTAAAGTGTCCTGGCTTCTGTCACATATTAGTATGCATTTCAACATTCCTTTTAAGTGAAAGCAAGTTAATGATATTCACTGAAACTGTATTTCTTTCACGATCATTTGCAATATCGTTTCACTTGTATGCATTAATAAGAGTATTATGTATAAAGTAAACTGTAGATCCCATCACCTGTATTTTAGATATGTACACATTTAAGGTCGCATTCAAAATGCTGACGAATGAAGACTGAACACTGCTTTTCAGGTTTAAATATATGCATGTACACGCATGCAGAGCAACTCGCCTCTCTTTGATAGACATCTGCCTTGCCGACATGATGTCAGACATCTCCTCTACCTCTTCTGGGTCTTGGTCTTTCTCTCTGGTCCTCTCCCTGTCCTCGGAGACTGTCTCTCCTCCAGACTCATGCAACTGCCGAGTGTGTGTGTTCTGCGGGAGAGAAGTACTCCCGTCCAAGGGTTGAGATGCAGTCAGTGCTGCTGCAGCTTTCACTGAAACTGTCTGCTCAGGAAGACCTGTTGCACAGTAAACACACACGTACACACAGGAAGCCGTTAGAACAGCCCCATCCAGTGACGGAGAGCAGCTAGCAGACACACTGGGCTAGAGTGTGGTTTTCTCCTGTCTTGGTCTATTGTTGAGAGATTATCATACAGTCTGAGTGAGCGTAATACCGTGTTAGTTAATTTACATGAAGTATAGTTGTGAGAGTTACAAACATTTACATATATTGACACAGGAAATCTGCAGAACCACAAGCTTGCGTGGGAAACGGAACTGACACGGCAGGAAGTGTGTTCTTTCTTCGGTGACATTAATGGTATTTACTTTCAAACCCAGGCATCAAATCATACTTTTAAGCTGGACTGTTATGGTATTCACTGTTGTGGAATCATTTAGTCTGGCTCTCCATCTCACAGCTTGTTTGTGCCAAGACCATCCGTCCGTAAATATTCATAAAACATAAATAAATTGGTGACTACGGTTCATTAGATGACTGGTAAGGTCCTGGTAAAATACCTATGCGGCTTGTCAACAACATCTGAAAATCTCAAATCAAACATTCAGTTCACACCACAGGAAAAGTGCAACCACTATAGTAGCATAGCACGAGAGGTTTGTAGTCCAATCCACTATTCTGTTCTGCTTTACAGAGCTGTACTGCACTGTTCTGTAAGTGCAAGTACGTCATTCTCTTCATTCGGTCATCTGCGATAAACTGTCCAAGGAACACTAGAACACACCAGTCCATATTAGGGCACCATACATCTACACCTTCACATGCTCATTCACACCTAATGGCTATTCAAGCCAGCTGCAGGCTTGTTCCTTTGGATGAACCACATTGTTAATAGAGCACTGGGTGTGGAGACAACAGAAGTTGGCCAGCTGTAATTACATGGGTCACTAAAAGGTGACCCGAGACATTGGGATTATAAACAAACTGATTAATTGAGTTTATCCTGGCTCTGGATTATCACTTTAGAAATGTTTTGGTGTATTTTCACCGTAATACACAATTCGACGACGAAGAGAAGCAAAATATTTACTTGCAAATGCTGATATCTATCAGCTACTCTGTCAACAGACGCTGAAAATGTCGGGAGTGAATGTGGGAATCTATGTTGAATTAGCTAGCGAGTACCACGCTCAATAAAGAAAGAGCATTCCACACATTAGTCTATACAGATGTTATCTTTTAAATCAGAGTTTGTAGACTGTTGCTGTTTCAAAGCTGCACAGGAAAATGCTGCTAAACCACGTAAACCACACTAGGTGCAGATTTCAGATTCTGTCAGTGTCGCTGCACCTCCTTGTCACGTAAAATTGACAAAAATACATGAAAATCTAAATTTTCATAATGAACCATCAACATACCAAATAACCCTACCTGCCACTGCTGACCTTAACCTATGATGTCCTTCTGTCTCCTGGAGATCATATGAAGTCACTGCCTCTCTGTTTGGCTGCTTCACATTTCCCGGAGAGGGCAGTTTCCTCATCCCCACACCCAGGCTGGACTCTTCTCTCTCTGCACCAGGCAGCTCAGAGGGACCTTTGTGGTTCTGGAGTGCTGAAAGAGGTTGCAATTGGTGCCAAGGTGGCACATCTTGTTCATTACAGATGTTGGATACACTGGGTTTGGTCAAATGGAGATCACCTGCATGGACTGTAGAAACCGTGGTAGATTTTACAGCAGAGGACGAGCGGGTGAAATGAGAGTCACCTCCGACCTGCAGGCAAACAGAAAATGAGCAATCAAATAGTCAGGTAAGGATGGTGGCAAATGGGACAAAAGGACAACAAAGTCATAAGTGAAGAGTCTTGTAAGTGCATGACTCAACACAAATGCACACATGTTCAGTCACAACTAACACAAGATGCACCAGATACATGCTCTTACACTTTTCATCATCAGTAAACAAGCAGTGTCACAAAAATGACACCAATTCCTTTTAAATCTCAGCAACTTTCCATAATGGAAAAAAAAAAAAAAACTTCAGTGCGACTTTCAGCTCATAATCAATGGCCAGTGCGGATTTATATAAAAACATTCCAGCAAACACAACTTCACCACATACGCACATGACTTTATAGCAATTCCTCCAAACAAAGTGCAATTCACCACAACACTGATCCTATACATATATAATATAAGAGAATACATAAGGAAGATGCACAGTGCCATACTGACCTATACAGCTTTCTATTAAACATAACTAGCATAACGGGAACAATGATTCATATAGTGATACTGAAGCACAGCAGCACACTACAAGCCTATGGTTTTACTGCAAGCTGAGTAAAACTAAAGCAGATGAGAAGAACCACTCAGCTCTCTCACATGGTCCAGCTCACTCAGCCCGTCTGAGTATTGCATCTCCTCCTCATAAAGATCAGAGTCCGAGCCATCCTGCACCAAAGAGAACCATCAAGCACAACTGTACGTGTGTGCATGCTGAGTCAAAGTAGGAGAGGTAGGAGGTACAGTGGTGTAAATAACATTAAGATGGATCTTTTATAAACTATTTTAAGGGATTTTTAAATACATAGTAAGTAAATCACATTTGGATTATTCACGGTTACTCTTTTTAAAGGGGAGCGAGTGGTCATAAACTCCCCTATTTTATGTGTAGACCTAATCCCTGACTGATGTGACATTTTTATTGATAAAACATTGTGTTTTGCCACTGTCCGGATTAATTTTACTCAAATATCATGACATGTCACTCCATGGTGATGGGACATAGCTTGCCAAGTCAGGTAACTGGAAAAATGAATAAAAGGAAGAGCCTCTACAAGATGCTCCATAGTGGCTGGTGGTCCAGGGCTCTTCTACAAATTCATGGCATAAGTACCAGAATCATGTTACGCTATATGGCCAAAAGTGTGTGGACACCTGATCGTCACACCCTCCTTAAACTGTTGCTGCAAAGCTAGAAGCACATTAGTGAATGTAGAGGAAACAGAAGAGTGGAGGTTATTAGAACAACAAAGCAGGGACTAAATCTATAATAGGATGTTCAAAATGCACATTTGGCTGTGATTGGGTGTTCACAAACTTCTAGCTATAAAGTGCAGCTTCAAAATGACTCTGCCAATCTAAAGCAACACTCAAATGGTTGTGTGAACACGAAAAACAATGCTTTGCAATGACCATCTCTGGGTTGGAAACATGCAGAAAGCTTGCAGAATGAACCAACAAGAGCTGTCCAGGAATCTAGGACCTAGGAATTTAAAGGAGCTTGAAATGTTCTGCATGGAGTAGTTCAAGATCTTCTACAAGCATTTCGACCCTTGTTAGCCGTTACAGGAGGAGGCTCAGTGCTATTCTCTCCAGGGGTAGTTTCACCAGATATTAATTGTAAGAGTACTAACTTTGAAACAATTGTTTTGCATCGTTTTGATTGTGAAAATCCAACTATACAATCTCATTTATCAGGAGATGACGGTAGGTCACCTGGATCTCTTACTATTATACAGCTTTGAGGTTCATCTATTGATGCACCACTTGTGTGAAAGGTTAAAAATTCCCCGCACCTGCTCCACCTCTCCAGGTACAATAGGCTGGGTCTGGTAGCGGGCATTACCGCGCCGTGTCCGTGTGTCTTTGTGGCGCATGGGGTTGACACCGGACTGCTGTGTGAGTTTATTAAAGATGGCCATTTTCTCGGTCAGGCTGAGAGTAGACAGGTCGGGCTCGTCCTGGCCTTTTTCAGTGTGGCGAGCCTCTTCTGCCTCCATTTTCTCCTGTAACAATCGTTCCTCTCGTGCCTGCTCCCTCGCCACAGAGCTAGGAAAGAAATCACAGCACCGAAAAGAGGTGATCGGGAAACAGGGAACAAGAAAGAAAGATAAAACAGGGGAAAATATAAAACAGCATGTTACTGATGACCTACACATTTCATAAATATGGATCTTTTTATTTCTTTTTTTCCCCCCCTAAAGACAAATAAACATTCAAATTCAAGGCTATACCTAGAGCATTAGTTCTGAATTGACATGACCAAGGCATGCATCAAGTGTAGAGGAAACGATGCACAAAACAATTAAGCCAGCATGGACAGTGCAATGTAATTTGACCAACAATAAAGCCACAATCATGATTCACGCAAACGTTTTAAGCAGGACAAAACTGCTTTCACAACAGAGTCCTGCTTATACACATGATGGAATGAATGCCACTTGTTATAGACAGAGTAACTGAATAGCTCATGAAGGCTACAGTGGCATGTTCAGTGTAGCAGATATGCTCGTCACAGCACAACCATGCAGGGCTTGTGAGAGACTGAGGAAGTATGTGGTTACCACAGTAGGACTTTCTCCGATATCTTTACAGCACAGTGACCAATCTTGAGGATGTGTTCATTCTATCATGTCACAACTCTGCTTATTAGAAACGTATGACAAAATATGCACCATTCTGCAAATCTTTTAGATGGTTAAATGACCTGAATAGAATGTTAAGAGCCAAACATTCCAGGTTTTTTTTATTATAAATTTTTTTTTTTTTAATAAAATGTATTTGTCTGACCCTCAATTCTTCAGTTTTGGGCAGCATAAAGCTAGAGCACACATAAAATAGTTACTGAAGATAAAGGTGATCTACAAATCAGAAACTTGAAACTGATGCTCATCATTCAGTAAAAATAATAATAATAATAATATTAAACAAACAATAGGTTTGTAGTGAGCATTACATTCCCAGTATTTAAGATGATGAGTGTGTTAGGAATGACTTTAGTTTCTCAGTTATCTAGTGGGGAAAAAAAACCAAGCAGCATCAAAGCCTTCAACAGTGCTTTTGCCAGAAGCAATATCACACGTGTGTTATGAATCTTTTTTTTTTTTTTTTAATAAAATTTAATATTTCTAAAAAATAACATCTACATTTAGACTTCGACATTACTTTATGAATGAGGCCCCCGGTACTTTTTGAAGAGCAGCATACGCCATAAAAATGTGACACTACTTGTTTAATCCACATGATGGAGCAGTGCACCTACACATAGTTCACACTGTACGTGTAAAAATAACACTACTCATTAGACCTTTCGCTCCTTTTGCTGCATCGAGACCTCAAGGTTGCCTAGTTCACATTACAGAGCCAGTGTGTTAACTAGTGTGCTATCTACATGCTGAATGTGATGACATTTAGACACGTTAGTATCCATTAGAGTGACCATGCCTCTTCTACACACACATGCACACATGCTCGTGTGTGTGTGTGTGCGAGCGAGCATAAGAGAGACTCCCAAGTACCTGTGTTGGGTGACTGTACTGCTGACTACAGTGGGACTAGGAACACGTGTTACTGAAGAATGAACAGACACAGCCTGTGACAAGGGACCAGGGGAACTTCACAGGACAAGAGGAAAAAAGGGTGAAGAAATAAAGACAGTAAGGGAGAGAGAGAGAAATCAGAAATAAGTAAAAAGGGATGCGACTGGTAGATTTGCCCAAAATGACCACAGACAGTCTGAAATGATGTCACACAGCATAGATGTACAGGTAAGGTGAAAGTCAATATCAATAAAAAATACCTGGTCCCATTTACAAGAGGGGAAAAAAAAAAAAAAAAAAAAAGGAAAAAAAAAAACAGCCGGAGACATTCTAAACTCTTAGGGCTAACATACTGTAAAGGAAGCCATAATTTAAAAAGTAGTTTACATTGTATGCACTTTAATAAGAATAGCTCTAGCTCTGCTCATTCTCTACATTTTCCTGCACCAAACATTTAATTTTTTGCCCTTATCCCAAAAAAGAAAATATTCTTACTAAGCTATTTACATTTCTAATGACAATGAATTTTCCACTAATAATCCCGTTTGCATGTAGCCGTGCGTACCCCAGCCTTGCAAGCTGTTGTCTAGTTGGTTTGTGGACTGAACTGACCACAAACAGGCAAGAGTCCGTACGTCACAAACTGCCGTAAAACCCCAATTGAGACGCATAATCCGAATACGCTGTATACATGTCCAAAGAATACTCCTAAAACCCGAATAATATCAGCAAATTCTGCATGCCTTAATCGAAAAACGCTAAATTCGGAATAAGGTCAAACGGAATATTCTATTGACGTGACCCAAATATCAAATCCCAAAAATAGTCATGCTCGGGATAATAGTGGAATATTAGTGTGCATGTACAGTGAACGTATTGATTCAATCAACTATTAATTAACGGCCAATTATGTGGCATTAGCACAATAAATAATATTAACTTTTATTCATGTTCACCTCAAACATCAGAATGGGTTCAAATGTGTGCTCAGTGATTTGACCGTGGCATGAATGTTGGTGCCAGAAGGACTGGCTTGAGAATTTCAGAAACTGCTGATGATCTGGGATTTTGAAGCACTGGAAAAGCCTCGTCTGGTCTTTTTCCAATCTTCAACTGTCCACTTTTGGCGCGTCTGTGCCCACTGTAGCCTCAGCTTTCTGTTCTTGGTTGATGTGGCCTTCTGTTGTTGTATTTCCTCAATGTTTAACATGTTGTGCATGCCGAGATGCTTTCCCGCTCACTATGGGTGTAAAGAGTGGTTATCCGAGTTCCCCTGTCCTTCTCAACGGCTCAAACTAGTCTGGCCATTCCCCTCCTCCCTCAACAAGGCGTTTCTACGCACAGAACTGCTGCTCACTGGATGTTTTTGCTTTTCATAATATTTTGTGTAAACTGTAGATACTATTGTGCATTAACCGGAGAAATCCTGAAATACTCAAACCAGCTCATCTGGCACCAACAACCAGGTCACATCCAAAGTCACAGAAATCACACTTCCTCCGATGTGATGTGTACTGTGAACCTTAAGATCAAAAAGAGCTTTGTTATTTATAGTATCGAGACGATCAGATACTCAACCTGATATTGTGGGTATTAGATATTTCTGAACCAAATATTTTTTCTTGCTTTTTCATGCTAAATTATTTATTTATGTACATATTAAATAAAGCGTCGCTGAGCTCCATTGCGGTTTCCTCGGCTCTGTTTGCAAACAAATATTCAGACACGTACTGTATCAAAAATGGCAAGTACTGTGATATGACCATAGTATTCTTACCATACAGCTCACTCATAGTTGATTACACAGTTGTTTCTGTGAAGGTTTTTGCATGAGAGAAACAGACAGGTGGAGAGGCATAAAAGGAAGTGTGTGCGCTCATGTTTGTCTTACGTAGCAGCAATGACAACTTCCTCTGATGTGATGGGCTGAGTACGGTAGCGGTCCTGACCTCTTCTCAGTCTGCGTGTTAAAGCAGCACTTTGGTTTTGTGCCTTTAAAACTGCACCACCCACACTTTTCTCCAGCTCCTGAAGCACAAGAAAACTTCCAGATGAAAAACGAATACTAGCTTCCCATTGCTTGCAAAACATAGATCTCGGAAAACAAAGGCATTGGCGATTTTGTGTGCAGCTGGAAGTCTGGGTAGTGCTACAAAAATACTTGTACATAATTTTATACATACTTCGGAGTGTACCAACACACAGAAACACATTCACACATACCCTGAAGAGAGAGCGTTTGGCAGCAACACTCATCTTTGCTCTCTCATCCAACTTCTCCTCATCCGCTGGGAAAAGAGAGAGAATGACCAAGAAGAAGAAAAAAAAAAAAAAGAGAGAAATCAAGTTGGAAGGAATATTCGTGAGAACAGTCTTTTCAAAGCAAATACCTCACAGAGGCAACACAAAAAGTGCAGCACACATGGTGAAAAGATTTCAGGCACAGAGACACACATTCCTGCTTTCCACTCTCGAACCAATTACAGGCAAATTATTTCTGTTGTCAACAAGTAGAGGCCTTCTAATTAGGTCACTGGCCATAACCAGCTGTTACGAGGCTGCAGGCTACTGCAACTTAATTTGGACAAGATCTCAGGCTAGCAGGTGGGACGATACTGTAGTTCTGACATCATCTGTAAAGAATGGTTATCTGACACAGCCTCGAGCTACGGGTAGGAACATTTGTTCAGCTACAGTGCTTCAGAAAGGGGCGCCAGCTTGTGTGCAGTGGAAATTATTTGTGGATTCAATGGGAAAATTTATATTTTAATATTTCATCGCTCAGGTCTGAAAGAACTGAAGATTTTAAGACGTTTTTAAAAAATAATTATTTAAAAAAAAAAAAAAAGAAAAGAAAAAAAGTTTACATTGTACCCTTGTTCATTCATTTATTCATCCAGTCATTCATGGGGGGTTGGAATTAAAACATAACTCTTGAGCAATACTGAACACATAGAGCACTATTAACAAGTAGCAGTGTCAGATGTTGAGAACACCTAACATGACTCTACTGCTGGCTGACAGACATCCAAGCTCTTTTGCGTTCTCATCCATTTCTGCACCACAATATCAACATTTAAAGCATGATTCTGCCCCATTTCAGAGACCACTTGATGGCTTGAGCCTGTCCCTTATAGCCAGAAAACCGCTGTAACTCAAACACTGCTGAATGAGGTCATGCTGCTGAGAGTCTCATCAATGTGCATGCAGGTTTGAAATAAAATCAAAATTTCTTGATTTCAGACTGCCTGAAATTAGGTTTGTTTTTCAGTCTGAATAAGTATTGTGCCCAAGTATTCCACTTTAATTAATAATAACAAGAAATTACCTTCACTGATTTGTGGTTCTGGGATTGGACAACACCTGTGGAAAGTACAAACACAATCTTATTAGAGCCAAAACCCAAAAGATCAAATCAACTAGGCATAGCAAGCTAAGGAGTTAATCAATAAGAGGCAAGAGGACAGAAGCTTGAACAGCAACAATACATGTGGTCAAGTAAATAAACAGCAAGCTTTATGCTGACAGAGAGAGACAGGGAAGGGGAGATAAATTAAAAGCAGCAGCAACAGTTGTTAAGCAACTCGCATTCAATTAAAACAAAGTCCAGAAATAATACTAGAGAACCACATTGACCTCTTTACTTTATATTGGATTATCTGCTGAAACAAAAGTATTATATTGATCAGTGCATATGTATTTAATTAAGTAACGTGCTTGCTGTGCTATTACGGTGAGGAAGAATATTATGATTGGGAACTAACAGTTAAAAAGAAAGCCAATCCGCTCCTTACAGGACACACCACTCACCACTTAATACAATTCAACCAAGTTATACAGATCACATTTTAGCACACCATTCTTTATTGCTCATGCATGATCAGTTCTTTCATCTACCCCACCTATCAGACTCCTGCCACTCAGCTGACGTGACTGGCTGAGTTCTAAACCTCTCAGAAGTCTTTCTAGACTCTTTTTCATGGGGTGATATGTATCGGCGAGGGCGACGGGAAGCTCTGCCACCACCTCGCTCACTTCTCCAGGGCACCCGAGTGGACGCAGGAGAGCACTCTACCCTACCACAACAGGATGGAGTAAGCAAAGAGCCGCGTTGGGGGAAGGAAAAGAAAGAAGAAGAAAAAAAAAAAAAATTTCACATCAGTGCAGGATCAAGAGATCCAGAAAAGGCTGAAAAGTTACCAGACACAGACTAAATGATTAATAGGGCACTCATCTTTCTGGTGCCAAGGGAAGAAAAAAAAAAAAAAGAAATTAATGACTCAAGCCACACTGCAAGGATGAGAAGTTAATGGCAAGCTAATGAAGACTGCGTCAATGGTTAGAATTATTGCAGTTAGAAAAACAAGCTGTTAATTTCAGATTTATTACAGTCTCTTCTTGTTCAGAGGTTAATCAAAGCCATTTTAGCATTGGTTAAGGTTAATCCCAGAAGCGTAGGGTGCATGATCGGTTTAAGGGACCACATACTGTTCAGGTTTTTGGGAGCTCGTTGCACTTTCGAGGTAGGAGTGGCGCAACTGGGCTACAGAAACTCTCGTGCCTACTGGAGAGTGGTCTCTGGTGGCCTTGGACTCCTGAGGGACAACCTCTCTGCTGTGGATGGCTTCCTGGCTGGGAGCTGCAAGATTGGTTTGAGGTTTCCCAGAGACCGATATGGATCGACTCATTTGTTTGGTTTGATCTGGAACCCATCTACCATTTGATGTTGGAGCAGAACCTTGGATGCTTGATGGCAGATAGCTGGGTCCATGTTGGTTATACCAGCCATTGGGTGCTCTCTCCTGGGCCTGTCTGGCTCTTGCATACATTTCTTCAGTTGCCTGAATTCGAGATACATGTTCAGTATGCTCTTCCCTCCGTGACCATCGTCCCTGCCTTCCTCTGGGCTCTTCTACCAGGACTTCCTCTCTGTTTGGTGCGGTGCGTCCCTGGAGACGTGGAGTCAGATCTGTATCATTAGATCTTCCACGGTGCACGTCATCCACACTTTTCTCTCTCCGTCTGACCTCAGAGGGCAAAACAGCTTTCCTGGTCCTCGGTAGTCCCTCTGCCATTGGCTGATTACTTATTTCCTCCACTCGTACTTCAGCTTCTTGCCAAACCTGTGGGCAAGATGGCTCAGTGCCAATGGAGAGGTAGCCACGGCATCCAGGGTCCTGGTGCTCAGCCTGCGCAGTACTGGAATGGTGCAGCTGGGATGGACGGTATGGGAAGTGGGATTTTGGATGTTCCTGGTGGGTTGTGGAAATCTGTGTATGACTGTGGTACATGGGGAATTCTGCTGGGGAACTGATCTCTGCACTCTGGCGTGACAGCCCATCACGAGCCAGTCTCTCCCTGACTCTGATTCTTCAGAACAAGAGACAAAAGGTTAACACCAAGTTACAGAATGAAGGAACTGAAACAACGGAAAAACCACTGCACAAGGTAGGTAGCGACAAATTCTTCTCGCCCTTCTTCTGACCCAAATTGTATTATATGTATTAAGGCTCGATGTAGTCAAACTGTTACTCTGATAATCTATGGAAAAACATTCAGACACTAATATGGTATCAAGAGTTCATCATCCCTGTGGCAGCAGTAATGAGAAACATGTGCTAGAGCTGAAATAATCCCCAGACGTACTATAACAAATACTTGAATCTGAAAAAGTGAATGTGGATTTACTGACAACTCGCAGCAGCAAAATGAGAATTTCATAGTTTATTCATCTCACATAACTCATTTTGAATATCATCCACCTTAACCGGGTGAAGAATAATGGAGAAAATAAAAACAGCGTTTGTGTTTTGGGGAAAAGTTTACCTTTTGCCTTCTGTCCAACAGGCTGAACATTATCCAACATTATTATGCATAAATGAGGCACTCCATATTGAGCTTTACTATAATCTTTGATTATGAGGCATTTATGTTAAGGTTAACGTTCCAGAACAAAGTAATCCTCCAGCAGGGGTGAAGCAGCTGGCAAAACTTTCAAACTCTTTTGTACCTTAACATCATTATTTAGATGTACACTGCATGTAAAAATGTGTTCTTTTTGGTGGAATGCTTCACTCAGGTATTTTTTTTTTTTTTCAGAATCATATGCTGAACTTGGAACCCTGAAAATGCCCAATTCAATATTTGGTTAGTCTCTATGGAGAGGACACTATGCATCCCCCAATCCCATCCCCCATCTGTTACCTTCCGTCAAACCTTAAACTTTTGCAGTTGAGTTTTATAATATTGTCCAGACAGAAGTCATCAACCCTGCCTGCATCAGACCTCATTTGGTTGTTCTTTAACACTCTCCAAGTTAGTAAAAGCTGCCTTCCCTCGTTTAAGCCTAAGATGAGGCCCATGGGCTGATGGTTCACGGTCACATATGGACTAAAACCATTAAGTGCCTTTTGTACAGTTTTGCTCAACAGGTCAAACACAGATGTTTTTTTCCATCTACGGCTTTAAACAGAGACCTATTAACTGCCTTATTAGTCATGCCTCATACTGTATAGCCAAAATCATGGGTGGGTTACTGATTAGAAGAACCTGCTTAGACCTGAAGAGCCATTAATGAGCTTATGATATCTTGGCACTAAATATAACCACGGGTCTTTCAAGAAGGAACCTTAAACCAATTAAATGTTTAATTAGACAAATACAAACCAATGAGACCAGGACAATGTAAATATACTTTGGATCCAGACTGTAAACCCAAAGTAGGTCAAAAGGAGATACTCAATATGTTAAGAAAATAACCCATTTATTTTTTTTAGTCATGCATATAAGAGTAGTGTGTAAAGCTTAGTGACTCATCGCAAATGACGGCAGATGAACCTGCACCAAATATTTCACTCTGACTGTTTATATATGTTGCCTGCCTTTCATCCTGCTTGCTTTTTGGGATTGACTAAAACAGCATTTAAATAAAATAAAGTGAGGGAACAGAGACACCACCATTCTTGCCAGACTAAAGCATGAAAATCAGGAACACAATTTGTCTGTGAAACGAGCATTTGGAAACTTGGTGTTGACCAAATTCAGTCCTGCAGATTTCAGAATTCAAGTCCAACAACCCAGGTAAAAAGAATATTGAACTAAATTCAACTGACAAGAAACAAATCAGCTCTAATACAACACAATGAAACTGAAATTTTATGGAACTAGCAGCAATTATTGCTTGATTGATTAACTTGTGCATTAAGACGATTAGTGACGGTTTTAAAAAATAGAAGAAAAAAAAGAAAGCACTAATATAAAACCTAAAAGTGAATTCATACATTGAATGATCAAGAAAGCCAAAAATATTGGAGACTGATGGAAAAAAAAGGTGCATCAGGGATGGCTATGGTTAAAGCAAATTAGAGGCCCAATTCAAAAATCTAAATCCAAACCCTTCTCGTAGAGCTTACTTGCTAGTTTCAAAAGACTGCATACAGTTGCAAATATTTCCTTTTTATTTATTATTACCTCTTTGCGCAAGACCTACCAAACCGATTTGCATGAAACTTGGTGGCAGGGTGTAGCATGGGCCAAGGAAGATCCCATAAAATTTTGGAGTGGATCCAAGTCAAAGGGTGGATTCACAAGTTGAGTTTCTCTTTCTCTAAAGTTGCAAGATACAGCATTTGGCCTTGGCAGAAATCTGTGCTCACCAATTCCATACATCTTAAAATTTAGTAGATGGCACAAAATTTCAAAAGCGACAAAACATACCCAATGCAGAAATATGATGGGTCCCAAGGAATATATCCAGGCATATAAAGTGGTCTGCACTTTCTTCCACTAAAGTGGAGTGCCCGTCTAATTATTATCATCATCATCAACAGGTATACTTCATACTGTGAAAAACTAATCAGTTAAAGTGCAATTACCCTACCAAACTCTAGGTGGACATCCTAGATCTAAGAGAAGGGGATAAAATCTTTTAAACTGGGCCGTGCTGTTAAAAGCGGTGGAAATTAATGGAAGCGTATCCGACACACCCAATCACCCAAATTTAGGTACCTGGAGGGCCAGTTGATTGGGGAAATGGTGTCTCCTTCTGAATCAGCCTGAAGTGACCATTGACTATAGGAACTAAATGTAAAAACAAGAGTGAATGAGCCACTCAATGTAATGAGTGATGGAACGCCACACACTAATGTCAGTATAATGGTTCAGAACGTAACTTTAAAAAAAATTTTTTTTTTTAGTGAAATATAAAAAGCAAAGGAAGATAAATGTAATAGAACTCATTCTATTAATTAGTGTGTACGGATTAATTCTGGTCAAAGCACCTGTACACCTGTGTGTACTATGACATACTCAGAAGTGACATAAAAGCACACATTTTCTCTCATACTCGTACAGTTTTAATGTTTTGTTTAACTTTAGCCAAATCCAGCACCAAATATTGAGGCTATGCATTTGAATTTATAAAAATGTTCATACATTGACAAGGATATATGGTGCGAACAGAAAATCTCTCACCCTCCCTGCAACCAATGGCAGTAATACGATACCAACATGACAACATTGGATGAGAGGCTCTGCCAAGTTATGAAATATGACTCTATGCTGTTGTGAGCTAGCGTTTTAAGGTCACGTCCTAAACTTCACCCAAATGAATCACAGCAAAGGAATGATGACATGTCTGTATTGCTACAGAGATCAAAACATGTTGTCCCAAGATGATGGAACAAAAGCTGTTGGATTTGTTCACGCAATAATAAAAATGGTATGTTCCTCTTAAGGTAAGTGAAATTTTGATTTTTTTTTTTTTGTGCACAAACATGTGCACAAGGTAAACTACCATTAAGTACAAATCAGTCTACATGCGAGATCCCAATCCATTAAACCATAGTTGAGGCACACTGGCTATGTCCTGAATATTCTAAAACAAAAATATCCCATGAGCTTTACTTTTTGGAAATAAGAATTGAATAATGAAAAGCTTATTCACATCAAATTTTCAAAATTGTGAAAGCATTACATAAGTTTTTATACAAGATATTTCGCGAGTGCATTAATGATCATTTAATGTAATATTAAGAGAGATTATTTGACAATGTCAAATGATTTAAATAGTGTGACAAAAAGAAAAAGCACAGGCTTTGAGAGGCATTCTGAGGCCAGAACAAAACCAAACCAAAAAAACAAACGAGTACATATTTCAAATTTATTTACATTATTTTAGCCATGTGCCAATCATCATCACTTTTTTTCTGCCCATGGGAAAATGTTGCACAGAAGTTGAAATCACTTTTCCGGTGATAAATGTTCCGGCACAATCTTCTGATAAAATGTGGTGGCAGAACAAAGGAGGACAAACTTTTGAACCACAAGGCAACAGCAAGAACAATACCACAGCATTTAGCAGTTCACAAGAAGGTAATCAACTTATCTGCTATTGTAATGCACTGCTATTCATAAATCAAATTGTAATTCATAAGAAACTGCAATAAGCCATCACCTCCCTCAGAGCTTGGTCTTATCTCTGGAGGAAAAGTGAGCATCTGGAGGCAGTGACAGTTCCATGATGTACCAAACACTGTCTCGCAAAACTGAGTGAGAGAAACAGGATGGCAGCCACCAGCTGCTAAGCTACTAGCTAAAACACTACCTCTTTTCAGTTCAAAATTTGCATTATCCAATCTAACTGGAACCGGAAGCAAATGGAAGCGCTCAAGGGCATGAAAATCCTGATTATGACAAAGTGTCAATACAAGCAAAGATTGGCAGAGCAAAACCATTGGGGCGTGCATTGGTATGTTGTTGCGTTTGATTTTAGAGCAAGTTAGCGTCCCTCAATTATTTAGCAGCTTTTCACTATCGTTCTCATGATCCAAAATTTTGTTCATAGAAAACTGCCAAAGATCTAATGATAAAAAAAAGTGGAAAATGGAGTACCAAAGAAAACAACTGAAGTGTAATACAGAACATGTGATGAGTGAGCGTGCTGTGCTTACCCTTGCTTGTGGAGGATGTTGGGGGCCTGCGGTTCACCAAGTAAATCCCCAGGAGAAGCCATTTGCTTTGCAGGTTGGCTTGCTTTGGGTGAGTCGGTCTCCCCCTGTTCCCTTGAAGCTCTAGTCTCCCCTGAAGTGTCTATGTAAGGGGCAGAGGGGTCTGGAGCTACTCCTTCCCCATGCATTCTTCCTCGGTCATGTGCCCTTTTTTGGTTTTCCAGATTCATCCTCCTCTCATGTTCAGAGAACACCTCAGCCTGCTCACTGCTGTACTCCTGCTCCACATTGGCCTGAGCAGCGATTCTACCTGCGCGAACGTTGGCGGTGTTCTCAATATGCTCCACCTCATCTTTTCCTTCCACCAGCCCCCTGTACTGGCGCTCCGATCCTTCAGGATCCCGCCGCATTCTGGAGTACTTGCTGCCATAGTCCATGTCTGCCTCTTCATCTAGTAAGATGCGGTAGCGCTCACAGAGCTGGCGTCTGCGCTCGGCCTTATAGCGAGCGATGCGCTCAGCTTTAGACTCCTGGTCGGCTGTTACAGAAGAGCCAGGATTATAGGTAGGCTCAGTTTGGGCTATGTGGGTCTCCATCCGGCTCCGGTGCAGTGACGCACTCTCAGAGTTGTGAGGGTCTGACATACCGGAGTCATCTTTGCTAAAGTGCTGAACAGGAACTGAATGACAAAGCGAATTACAGTATGGTTTTTACCTCAACTAAATGTCAGAACAGGATGAACACAAAAGCTATTATGAACTGAACTCTTTGATTCAAACATGCACTTTACAAATGATCAGGGTTGCCAGATCGGTGTTCCAAAATAATAGTCCAATGGCTCTTCAAAACTAGACCAATTGTCACAAAATCAACCCACAAAAACACTAAAATTAATATATTGTAACATTTACAAAGTGAACACTTTTTGTTTTGGCAGCCTGGGCCATTTGCACCAGTAATTCAGTACAATTTGTGAAGTGTGAAATCTGTTTTCAAACCCAGAAGCTGCCCAAAGAAGTGATGAATTGTCCTCTTCAAGAGGTTGGTCTGGAATTTGCTTTAAGCAAACCCCAAGTTGCATGCTGAGTGAAGTGATTGGTTCAACTTGCCAACTTACTATTTCCAGTTTCATGGAGAAAGGATTTTTGTGGTCTGCAAACAGACAACTCTTATGTTGTTAAAAGATATACACCTTTCAGCCATAACATTAAAACCATGAAGAGATGACAAAGAACACTGATCACCTTGTTACAATGGCACCTGTCAAGGGGTGGGATATATTAGGCAGCAAGAGAACAGTCAGTTCTCAAAGTTGACATGCTGGAAGCAGGGAAATTTGGAAAGTGTAAGGATCGGAGTGACTTTGACAAGGGCCAAATTCTGATTACTAGATAATTCAGAGCATCTCCAATTCAGCAGGTGTAGTTCCTGGTATGCAGTGGTTAGTACTTACAAAAAGTGGTCCAAGGAAGGACAACCTTTGAACCAGCAAACAGGGTCATGGGTGTTCAAGGATCATGGTGATGAGCACAGTGAGTGAAGGCTAGCCTGTCTGGTCCAACCCCATGGAAGAGCTACTACAGCTCAAATTGTACAAAAAGTTAACGCTGGCTATGATAGAAAGGTGTCAGAACATACAGTGCATTGCAACTTGCTGCCAGATACCACAGCACACCTTCAGAGATCTTGTGGAATCCATGTCTAGATGGGTCAGAGCTGTTTTGGCAGCACAACGGGACCTACGTGTTATTATGCAGGTGGTTTTAATTTTATGGCTGATCGGTTTATTTAAGCAGAACTTTTGTGGTGCGAGTTTTTGCCCCAAGAACATCGTGAAAATGCACGCGTCACACCAGCCTGCATAGCTAAAAAATCTGCAGGACGACATGCCATGCATCCAAAAAGCATTGTTCTTCAGTGCTTGAGGTACCAAAGGGAAAAAATTAAATAAAAAATGAATGAGCCTAATGGTCATTGGGTAAACCTGCAGGCACAAAAGGGGCATATGGAATTATGCAATTACGCCACTGTTCAGAAGGATTTCTTCTATGAGAAAAAGCAAAAAAAAAAAAAAAACAAGTCAAAAGTAGGCCAAAACCCCAGAAAAAAAAAAAACATGGACTTGGCAACCCTGATATTGGCTTATAGTGATGATCGACAATTTAAATATTTTTCTTTTTAAAAAAATCACAATTATAATAATTTGTGTACCCTCATTAATATCGTCAATACAACAGACATGTCATATACCTGTGCATGGGTCACACAAGTCTGTGGCACGAGTGTATCTTGGAGTGTCTTCCTCCAATAGCCGATTGGTCACCAGACCAGCACTTTGAAGCGAGAACTGAATATCATTGTCAATTCCTTCCAGCCGCCGCGCAATTCGTTCCTTCCTAAAAAAATATATATAAATAAATAAATAAATAAATAAATAAATAAAAGTGGTACAGATGGATATAACAGATCACTGGCATGAAATGACAGTCACATAAATGCAGACAAACTTGCAATATAAATTTTTGCAGGCTTCGGAATTTATGAACATGAGCACTTTGCCCATAAACCCAGGCTCTGTGGAGTAACAGTTAATTAAAATCTCTCACCTGTTCATGTCCCAGCAGTCACTTTGACTATTACTGATGAGCTCAAAACGTTTCCTTAACTCTGAGACTGCAAAGGAAAAGAAATATTGCCTTTATGCATAGTGTAAAATGGAACGCACAGGTATGGAGAGTGGAACAGAAATACTATGAGAAAGCAGGTCATAAGGTATTATTCTGCAAACAAGAATAGAGCACCATGCTCCAGGTTAATTATAAAATAAAATACTTTTAATTACATCTTATTCAAGTTGGGACTAGCTGGAAAACATTTTTGCTTTCTTCCATTATGAAACAAATTATTTACCTCCAGCGTAAATCAGCCTGAAACGAACAGAAACATCCTGAATACAGAAATGTCCAAGAGCTCAGACTTTCCTGGCTTTCACACTCACAGCTGCTGAAATGAAGCTACAAGAGAGCCAAAATGCTCAACCCAACAAATGCTACGTATTATAAAACTAAGGCAGCAAAAGCCAAATGCGTTTTGAATGGCATCAGTTGGTTGAAGTGAAGCAAGTTTTCAATATCTAACTAAAGTGCAACTCGGATAATGAAAAATGGTCTACAACAACCTGAATCTAAAACCAATATTTCAATATGGAATGCAATCTTAGCTCAAACGTTAGCTACATTTCTGTGGGTTTCCCAACTATAGATAAAGAAATTGACAGCTCAAAAATGAAATGATAAAGTTTCAAAAGGAGAGTCTAGGCCCGGATGCGCAACAGATTTCATACATTTCAACGTTTCTATCTTAGCACATTTAATGGCCTAAGAAAACTTTAGATCCGACCTGATGGCGGCTGCTCCGGTGACAATTCAACCAAGTTCTGTTCTACCATTATGAAACGGACACGCTTTAGTCTCTCTTATTACATACACTTTAGCCTTTCCTAACACAATATGCCTGTGTTGAACAACAGGTGGCCCCCAGCCAACCAAAAATAGGCCATCATCCTACATGGAGTTCAACCCCCAACCCTGCCCTAACCCTGGCCAACAAAATCTCATCCAAAAACACTCAATGGATAAACGCAAAAACATTTGTTTTTTCATTCTGTATACTGAATATGGACTTGGGTGGTTGAGGTCAGAAATAAAAGGTATATAAATAGTTGTTTATTATAGAACTAGTAGTAAATGGGGTAGTACCATTAAGGATATTTCTTTTGCACCTTTAATATATATATATATATATTTATTTATTTTATTTATTTTTTTTAATTATATATATATATTTTTTTCAAACCTTGAAAAATAATATGAGGTACATAATTGGACCTTAAGGACCACTGATGTACCTATAAAGCTTTAATATAAAAGCTAATTCAAGGTACAGCCCATTCATCTTCCTTAGTAAAAGAGGAAGCTGAAGTTACAAAACATGTTCTATTAATGGTACCACCCCAGTGACGAGGAAAAGAAAAGTTTAATACCATCATTTCTGAGAGTGTAGTCACAATGATGAAAACCAAATGGATCGTGCTATAATGAAGAATAAAACACAAAAAACATGCCTCATTTTGCCCCTTCAAACTATGTAAGAATTTTGCAATCACCTTTGGGGAGTGAGACAATAGGATTGGCATCGACAGCCTGTGTGGTCTGGGCAACGTCGTCTTTATCCTCAGATGAGAACTGTTTATGAAAACTGGAGTAACAAAAACAAGAGGAGCAGAAAAAGAGAAGAAACAATTTAAGCTAAAAGTCACACAACTGAAATGCAAGCCAGCAAAATCTGAAACTCAGCACAAAATTTATGCTTGGGGGGGGAGAAAAAAAAAAAAAAAAGTCACAGTGTCATGATTTTACTGCAGCGAGAAAACAGCAGCAAAACCATGTCTTGGCAGAAGAGGTGCACGTCAGGTCTGTACACTGTAGGATTCTATATCACAGCTAACTGGAGTGTTATTTCCCAACTACTATACACGCCGCAGTGACAGCCAATTAGGTTACTGGCATGCTGCAATGTTCAGGATTCCAAAATGAAAATAAAAAAATAAATAAATAAAAAAAGAGGGAACTATTAAAAAGGCCACTTTTGAAAGAGCAAACACACTATACCCCAGAACCTTGTTCAAAAACATTTTAGAGTAAATGTGAAAAAGAGGAAAGAGGGAACGAGAGGACACACAACACAATGATACTTGAGAAAATGCATAAATCGATGTGTGAGCATGCATTTATTCTAAGTTTAATGTTTAACCATTAGATTACTTTCGTTTACCTTAGTCACATGATACAAAGAAAGACACAAGATGCCGTTTTTGGTAACGCTGTTTTCTACATGATCAAAACATTCATCAGGACAAGTAGTGAGAACAAAAGGTAAGCCACTATTTTGGCCTGATCCAGCAGATCCTAAATATAAGGACTATGGAGCAAGACAAATCAAGAACTACCCATTTTTGTGTAAGCCGTAAGCAGTTTCAGAAATGGAGCATTTGCACAAACATTCAAAATATAGCTTCATTTTAGAAGTTACAATATTAACACACATTTCACATAATTAGATCAATTACATATTTTAAGGCCATAAAACTTGGGAGACACACACACACACACACACACACACACACACACAGTACTGCGCAAAAATCTTTAGCGCCTTTATTTTATGACCTCTGCATTATTGTATCAGAACAAAAGAATTTTATATTTCCAAACAATACTTTTCTGACAAAAAGTTGAATGTAACAGAAAATTGTTTGTACGCCAGTAAAGAAAGCAATATATTACATGAACCACTTCTCGGACAAAAAAAAAAAAAACACCACACAATGAAATCTGCTGGGTTTTGCCTGCAAAAAAAGAGAAACATATATTCGCCAAGATACTTACCAGCAAATTTTCTTACAAATCTGCACAAAAAATTCCCCGAGATTGTTCAGCCTGATTGTTCACGTCAAATATTGACTTCCTTTAGTTTATTACTGGTGACTGCACTTTATACTTCAGCACCTCTTTGCATGTGCCTAAGACTTTTGCACAGTATTGTATGGAGTGGTAAAGGAAAAAAAAAAAAAAGAATTCAGAGTTTTAGCTTCAGTGAAATTAGCACATCAGGGCAATCATGTTTGTTATAAAGAGGTCTGATAAGGGCAACTGAGATAAAACAGTCACTAGTCTGATAGCACTCTTGTATTTCCTTACAATGACCTCAACGGCCAAACACCAGAGACTTTACTAATGCACTGATATGCACTTTATATTATTCTGAATTGAGCTTTCCATTCCAGCGAGACCAAATTACGTAACCGATCTCTTATTGCTACAATTAAAGATGTCTTTATGTAATTTTATTCTCTTAAGCATACAAATATTCCTACATGCTCGATCTAGGGATGCAAAAGAAAGCAGGTTGCTGGTGGTTTACTACAGGTGCGTTTCCACCGTTACATTTCTCAAGAGTGAAGAATGGAAAACAAAAAGCATTTACCTAAAAGCCCTTTGCTGTAGCTTGGGTCTGGCAACTTTGGTGATGGCCTCCCCTGTAATGCCTGTTGACAAGAAGAAGACGGGACTTTTTAATCTCAAAGCATTGCTGAAAGGATGACAATTTAGATGTTAACTAAAAGCACATTTAACAGCAAAATCAATCCAAAAAAAAAAAAAAAAAAAAAAAAAAAGGAATCCGAAAAAGACAGGAAAAAAACAAACAAACAAACAAAACAAACAAAAAAAAACCCAACCAGATCCAGGCAGAGAATGCTGTGATCACATTCCTTAGACATATTGCGGCCAGTTTTCACCTCATAAACACATGAAACACATAATGGATCTATTTATTCTAGCAAACAGCAAATGCTTAAAACAAAAAGGAATAATAATCCAATATCGGTATACAAGTATGTATAAAAAGTATTTCTCGAGCAAAACCCACTTGTTTGGGGGAAAAGTCTTCATCAAGAGGTTTCTCGCAGTCATGGAGATCTTTATAACGGTCAGTTATCTTAAAATGGTGTTGCGACATAACGCTCTAAACCAATCACATCATTTAAGATCATGTTCTTGCTTGATTTTTATGATATTTGATATATTTTGTTACTAGAGTAACAGGACTCTCTTTGGCATCTGATCAATGGATGAAAGATTTGCAATTACACGCCACCCGCATTACCCCATGAATGTTTTTCATTTTTGTTCCGTTTACTTCCGTGCAATATAAAATTAATCCGAATAAATTAATCAGCTCTAGTCATTTTACTCCGACTTGGGGTAGGTTGGCATGGGGATGCAAGCGGATAGTGTTGCTTCTTTATAGCTCCAGCGTCCCTGCTTTGATCCTGAGCTCAGGTAACTTTCTGTGCGAGTTTCACATGTTCTCACCATGTCCATATGGGTTTCCACAGTGAACTACAATTTCCTCCAAAAAGCATCCCAGTAGGAGGACTGGCTGCTCTAAATTGACATAACTGAGGCATAAATGAGTGTATGAATGCATGCGCGTGTGTGTATTACATGTCTAATTCATGTTTCCATCAAGTGCATGAAAAATCACTCAGACATGGTGCATTTCCATATCAGGCATAAAATGCTTTTATTGAGTTCGCTTAACATGGTGCCTATTCATTCGAACACCTGAATCAATAACAGTTCTTATAACAGCAAGCTTAATACCATGCAAGTATCATATAACACTTGAGCTCCACTGTCTTTTCATTCCAGCTCAAGCCTACAAAACACACACGCTTACACTTCTTACCCCAAATCTACCCTTTCATATCGATGAAGCTTTAGCAATAATGGGAGGGTCAATGTTACAACTCCTTCACTTGTTATAAACATCATATGAGATGGCAGAGTGAAGGAGAGCGCTGGAGCTTCTCTCAGGACTCTGTTGTGTTTTGGTATTGAGAGTGTTTTCACAGCTGGGAAGAGTATCCCCTAAAAACATTCCTCACTGCCTAGAAATCTCCTTTCACCTCACGAAGCACAGCGCCAGCTGATCAGGAAGGAGTGTGTGGAGAGATGGAGAGGCTGAGAGACAGACAAAAACACACAGAGTGAAGAGAGAGAAAAAAATGACATGGAGAATGAAGTTGTCTAAAGAAAACTCTTACCTATTCTTTGTTTATTCATAGTTGCCAAAGTCAAGCGCTTGGAGTATCACGCTCCCTTCTAATAGTAACGGTTTCTTCACACCACTGATATTGATTAATACTAACAAAACAGATGGCAATCAACATCTCGTAGCCACTAGCAATCTTAAAGGAGCTTGATCTTAAGGAGCTTGTTGCCACTTATGCCGTCTAAAAAGTGACTCACTGAGAACATTAAAAAGCATCTCTCGGACACCCTCCGCCCCAAACTGAGGCACACCAGATATTTTAGCATTTTCGGTCAAATGAATTTTATTTCACATATTTTACCAGTTGAAGAATTTGAGAAATTTTAATAAAGATATTTTAATTGGATCTAGAGCTAATCTATCCAGATATGGACAAAATCTAATCCCACGGATTAGCCACGTGTAACGCACCTTATATTTATATTTTTCAGTTGATACTAGAAACCAGGTGTCAGAAACTTTTGACTCTCAGTACATGTTTGATGAACTGTCTTCTGAAGAAAAGTGCAAGAGCTGAGCAGCTCTTTTTGCTCTGGGGGCGGAGCCTATTTCTGGGCCAGAAAAACATAAATCCTGAAATCAAGAACGTATCCAGATCCATTTTTAGACAATATTACAAATTCCAATTCTTTTGAAATATCATGGTTGTTTTAGGTTATAATTCTGTTTTTGTTTTTGTTTTGTTTTATTGCAAATTACACACTGCATCTTTAAAGATCATAGCTATATAAAATAACTGACTAATGACATGGTTCTGCACATACTATCAAATGGCAGATACGTGACGGGAACGTGAAAATGCAATGTTTTTCAAGAAAATCCTTAAAAAAAGATCAAAATCTGTTCTTTCAGCGTGAAACTTGCACATGTTTTTGTGAACATAGATCTGGTGCCACGGCTGCAAACGATGATGGGAAATTCTTGGTTATCCGTTCTATTTGAAAAGACATATTTGAAAGCAGGGCATCATTGATGATTTTAAGAACAACATTGAGATCTCACCATTCCTTCGGAGAATCTCAATCACCCAAAATCTGATTTCATTTCAGTGAGCTGCCCTTCACCTGCAGAGAACAACTGAATGGATCATGAACCTTGTCAAAGACTATGGTAAGTGGGTGAAGGGAAATAAATGGTGTCCTGAATTTTTCATGTGCTAGGAAATTAACTCATTCTGAGAAGAATGTAACCCAGGTAGGAAAGGTGCACAGTAAAATGTTTCTCCATGTAGTTACATTTGATAAAATCACATTCACATGGTGGCGGCATGGTGGTGTGGTGGTTAGCAATGTCGCCTCACAGCAAGAAGGTTCGATCCCCGGGTCACCGGTTTCCTCCCACAGTCCAAAGACATGCAGATTAGGTCAACTGGCTACTCTAAATTGCCCATAGGTGTGAATG
>JAQQZR010000006.1:12474854-12487419 GCA_030068235.1 Notoglanidium macrostoma | reverse complement strand
CTCAACTAAGTAAAGAGAAACAACAGTCCATCATTATCCAGTCTCTTTTAAAGTCATAAAAATAAAGAAATTATTGACTTAGAAGGTGTGTCCAAACTTTTGACCGGTAGTGTACAATCCGAGCAAATCAGAGTTAAGGGCCAGTGATGACTCTGGCAATCTTGGTCACTATTACTGGATGTTATGTTGGACCAAAGAGATACTACTGAAGATCATTTTCACTTAACACAGAATTCTAAAAGCAAGAGATTTATAAACGGCCTTTTCATACGCTGTAGCTCCATCTAGTGCTCACTCGTGTAAAAACTGTAAAGACTGTATACACACACGCATTCTCCAATCTCTGTGTTTGTGTAACAAGTCAAGCTTAGATTTCATGGCTGCAATTAAGCACATTGTAAACAGAATCCATCAGGAATCTTGGGGAAGAAAATCCAGCAATCGGAGCAGAAGTGCATCTGTGTATACACTTGTAATGGTTTCAAGGCTTTCATGCCATGTGAAAATATTCACATTTGTATCTCAACTGGTCAGAAGCCAAAGAATATAAAGTGGAGTAAATTTGTATCCACATAAATATGAGAGGAATGAGAGAGAGAGAGAGAATGAAAAAATGCCCACAGTTAGTATCATTTGCTACAACTAATATAAACTTCTGTTTTCATATCAGCTGAAAACAGGCTTGTTCACCGATTTTACTGTACCACAATACACCACACTAGAGCTGAAAGAGGCTCTTTTGTCCACTTCCCATGTCACAAACATCTCGCTCATACATTTACGTCACTTGCTCTTTTCATCCAGCTTTCACTTATTCACTGTTGCTTCATTCTTCTAAAGCCACACTGACGCTTGTATTCGGTCGAGTATGCCTGCATAATGCTGCTGTAGGTGGGTGTGTAATTAAGACAACAATAAACACATTTTCTATTAGACATGCTTGGCATATTTTGCTTTATACGATGTTAGCATACAAGTCATGTGAATACCAGTACAGTAGGTTTACATTCACACAGTCAATCATGCTACATCTCTCGCTCAGTCATACACATGATCTTATGAACTCATGAGTTAAAGACATTAGTGCAGATAGGAAATGGTGAGGTTACACTTGTGAGACTCAGTTTCAGTCCTGTGTCTTCAAGCTTAGCCAGCGTTTACACGTTCAAGGTCCGGTTAAAAACTTATGCATGATTATCAACACTTAAATCTAAATTTAGCCTATAGCCTGCAGGGCTCCATGCGCATCTGCTCCAATTCAGCTAACAATTTTTTAGGGGGACAAAAAACAAAACAAAACCTCACAGCACAGCATTTTTAAACTGACACAAAGGAGCCAAGCTTTAGTAGGGGCAGAGAGGATGCTGATGTTCTCATCTGAACTGAATAACTGTAGAGACTACAGAACGTGAGCAAGTGGGTAAGATCCTTATGATAAACATGTACTGAATGTAGTTCCTATGTGGAAATCAAGCAAAAGGAGGTTTATATATTCGCACTTTTTAATATTTCCTTAGGGCTCATGCATTTTTTGTTTGCGAGAGGAGCAAAGGGACCCTTAGAGTTCAACAAAAAAAACAGCTAAACGTATTATACAAAAAAAGGGAAATTCCTAATCATGACCACCATAAAGCGCTGTATGCATTTTAAAGCACGAGACGCACCACAAACTCGTAGCTGCCCCAAATAATCCTCAAAGGTCGCCGAAGGAGCTCTGAACCCCATTACTGCATAATAAATGGCATACGGACCCAGAACAAGAGCCAGATGAAAGAAGCCAAGCCTCCTCTCTGGAGAATCATGTCAGGCCTTTTTCTACTCCTTAAACAAATATACAGACAAAACATGGTAAAAAGGAAAATATACAGTCATACAACACATTAAAAGGGGAAAAAAAAAACGACTCCAAAACAAAACCAAATAAAAAACCCACAGTGGCTCTGCTCTGCATTTTGCAGTCATGGTTTGGGTAAACTTGCAAGAGTCAGTACAAATCAATACACAGTTATTCTGACTGATCATTTTTATCCTGTGAAGATGAATCTTGAGAGGGCTCTTTCAGGATGAAAACATCTACAGGGCATGACGAATGGTTTGATGAGGATTAAATAAAAATAAAAAAATAAAAATCATATGCTATGGTCTTCACAATCAGCAGATCTCAACCAGTTAAAAACTTATGGGAGATTTTGAACTTGTTAGAACAATCCTTTGGAAGAACAGTGTCCACGTTTCCAGTATACGTCCAGCGACATGTAGCTTCTGTGCCAAGGAGCAGATGGCAGATGATGCTAGCCCAACACCTTATGTTGAAGTTTTTTTCCTTTAATTTGTCACTCTGATTGATTATTTATATATTATATATACACACATACACACACAATCAGAGTGTGTGTGTGTCTATATATATATAAAAAATGAGAAATAAGATTGATCAAGGGTTATACAATGGAAAATAAATTAGTGTGATACTTCAATAAAGAGACATGATTTCCTCTCTGTGATGTCAAACAAGAAGAGGAAAGCATTTGAAATGACAGTATGACTTACAAAAAACAACAACAACAACAATGTGACAATTGATTCAAACAGGAAAAACAAGATTATGAAAAAACATGATAGAGACCACAGTGCTTTTGTTAGCCCTTACAAACAAATATTTTATTCAGCATATCTTCACTCATTAGGGAATTGGTATTTACCAGGTTCGACAGTAAACTGAGGACTTAAATGATGGAGACAAAAAGAAAGCTGATTTTAGTAAGACTCAAGTCATTTTCTAAAAACATAATACAAGATGGAGAGAGAGAGAGAGAGAGAGAGAGAGAGAGAGAGAGAGAGATTTTACCTTGGTACAAAGCTTCCAGAGAAACAGGACACGTCAGACAAAAAGCTTTTCATCAGTTGTGCAAGCATATTGCTTCTGAAGCTACATTGTAAGTATGACAATTACCCTGATTACCACTGCCAGAGGAAAAAAGAACCCCTTTTAGCTGCCTAGCACAACAGCTGATGGCATACCATGGCAGATATTGTCTAAGATTGGATTTTATAGAAGCGGGCATCCTTTTGTAGTGTTGCTTGTGCACACCCTCAGATGTTAATGCTTCTACAGGATGCAAGGCCAATGTAAACAGTAGATACAGTATAGTACCATGGGACACTCTCTCTTCTAGACTATTATTGACTACTGGCTTAATAATAATAATAAATATTTTTGAATGGAAGGTTATTTTTTTGATTAGAGGCACAGTTCATGGCCACAATCATCATGATGGGGGAAAGTTTCAAAGAGAAACAGTGCTTATCTGTCTGTTTAACATCACTGTACAAGAAGTCACTAAACATTTAAGCCTGACTTGGAATTCAGATGGACATGGAGGTCTTGGCTCTGATGTGCCATCTAATGGACTTTGCTTTTAATCTACCAGAAATACATAAGCTAAGCAGGCAAATATGTAAACTATCAATAAAAAGGAACGACTGACCCCGTTCCTGCACAGCAACTAGCAAACATACAGCTGCTGTGCACATTGGACTGTTCTGCTCTTCTTTCTGAACGCAGATGTGACTGACAAACATCCTACAGCACAGATACTTGTGGTCAGGATTGTTCTTTATGAAGCAAATACAATTACGGAGTCTTTAAAAGTCACGGGCGCCTTTCTTTATCGGAGGACGTTCAGTAGAGAAGAGCGGTCATTTTTAAACCTGCACAGCATCTTTCAACTACACAAAGCTCTAGTCCTGTTCTACAAAAGTTTGACATTTTCTCTACCGAAGCCTGAGGAGTTTATTGTGAATCTCTTCATTAGTTGGCACAGGTGAGTCAGGGTAAGAAAAATTATGTTCCTGGAAACAAAACGCCCCACAGAAGATGAGAACCCATCTTCTATGGTTCAAGGAGTTGCAACATATCTGTAGAAATTCAATTTTGGAAACCTATCAGCTCCCTTCTTAAGATTACTGCCATGCATGTATCTGACGCACGCTGCCATCAGCTCATGTTTTGATGGATCCTTCTATCACTATAGTAGAGGAGTGTAATAAGTGCATGGAGTCTCATGTAGCTCCGCTTTGATCTTTCATAGGAAGAATAAGGCTGAATGCTTGGGTAGCACATTTAGAATATCTGCCCTCATTATATTGCATTTTTGGGTATCTCTTCCTGATTAGATTTGGGTCATACACTCTTTATGATAAAAATATGACTAACCATTGGCATGATGGCACAATTTACATACGACTGCTAATTGATCAATACGACCGATTAATACTAATTGGTAGCTATATCAAAATTTGTTAAACTTAAACCTAAAAAGGCAAACGGAAATATACGCTCACTGTCCACTTTATCAGGAAAACCTGCACTCGTTGCATTCTGCTGCTGCCACGTAATTGGCCGATTAGATGACTGCATGAATGTGGAGGTAAAATAAGGGACGGCGAGTGTATACTATAGATGAAATGACTATGAAAGTAGGAAAATTAAAGTGGTGCATAAAAATGTGTTCAGGAAGAAATGTGCTATACAAACTGTCCAAAAATCTCTAAGGCGGTCTTTAAAAATAAACTTTGATGTCTGGATCCTTTGAAAGGTTAAGCAAAGAGACATTTGGTAGCAAAAAGCCAGCATCAGCTCAATGTTTAATTTGGCCAATGGGACGAGCTGCTATAGGCAGTCAAATGTAAATGTAAGCAGTCATATGCAAACATACTAATAGTGACACCACAATGATGAGGAATTCAAGGTCAGCTTAGCATTCTTAGGGAAAAATATACATTGAAAGCTTGCATGCTATTCCAGGAGGTTTCACTTAACCTGTCTCTACACAAGCATCTTATTTCATTTTTTTTTTCACTTTATTAGATAGGCTCATTAAGAAAACACATGCTATTTAAAAACAAACACCCAAAAAAAAAAAAAAAAAAAAAAAAAACCAAGCAGGTGTGCAGTCATCCTCTGTTTGTGTAGTTACGCATACACACAATTTATAGGATGCACAGTGAAGACAGCGTGGGTATTCTGTGTAGATCTATGTGCATGCATGAACTTGGCCCTGTTGCGGCAGTTTGGTTTTGCCCCAGATGTGGCTGTTTTTCACTCTGACAGAAGAAAAATAAAGGCGGCTTAATTGAAAAATCATGTTCTGCGCTCCGAACAGAACAACTCCGATGAAGCCCAAGCCCTCTCTCTCTGGGACATCCCTGTTACTATAGCACTATCCCAAACTTCAGTGCTGTTATAATGGAAAGAGCTTGGCTTTAACATGACCTAGCCACATCTCTGATGCCATCCATGATCTCAGTCTAGACTCAGTTATACAGGATAAAGACACAGAGAGAAGCACCTACCCATATCACTACACAGTGCCTGGAAACATACACATTCTGGTGTTGGTGTTGCTAAAGTGCCATGTTAGGTAACTGAAGAACTTACTAGCCTGTTTGAAAGTTTCAAGAGATGGAAAAACACTGATTCAACACACATCAATTGGTGCATTACTACAAGATTTAACACAGCCTGCCCTTAGGAGGTGCTCTTTTGCCATTTTCAGATCTCTGTAAGCTTTGCCCATTATATTGTTTTGTGGGCGTCACGCTAAATGTAAATCAGCAGGGTCATGAACACACTTGGTAGGTGGTTTGCATTTACCAATGTACAAACAAGTGTGAAGAAAATCAGAGTTACAGAAACTCCTGCGTAGTTGCTGGGAATTTTTTGTTTGTTCGGTTCGGCCTAAACATTCACACACTGCTAGACTAATAAAATAGCTAGACGAGAGCCAAAATAAATATATTTTAATAACACGAACCACTTTTCACACTGTGGCTGAAAAAACTGCAAAATCAAGGGTGCCGAATTTCTTGGTTTCAAGAAAATTTCTTAATCTTCATTATTTTGCTTTACTTCTATGCAAATATGGCAATGACTCAATCGATTTTTCACTTTGCAAGGGAGTAGTGTTTCCTTTTTGCGGTGACCTATTCTTAACACGCTATCAAAGAAAAAAAATGGCAAGCTCAGTAGTCTCTAAAACAGGCAGACGTAAGCACTTTTTCCAGCTCCAGTAATCCATGATGTAAAGCCAGAGTGGCTCATTAGTGATCAGCACATCTGTGCACCTTATGTTTGCTCAGTGTGTCTAGAAAGACATACGAGGTAAAAGTCTTGCACTTGGTGTGAGAATCAGTCTTCGACTTGAGCTGTGCGTTATATGTATGAGGAGCAGCCAACAACAGTTATACATCGCTATAGTAAGGATGAGAATCACCCATGTGGGAACAATTAAAGATTAAAAACACCCTCTCCCTACATTTCAACAATAACATGTTTGCGTCACTGTATTCCCTTACTTTGCTGCCAACTACAACAATTCACATCGGCTAATAAAATATAGGCCTTCTTTTTACAGCAATCGGAATGTATAATTACTGAAGGGTGTAATTATTTTATCATTGCCCAGCAACTCTGCTAATTTCCCTTTTACAGCTTTTTTTGAAAACCCTAGGATTCAACTTTGTGTCCTTAGCATGCCCACACACCATCAATCACTCTAGTTAGCCAAATAAAAGTATCTTAGTACTAAAACAGTTTAGCCAAGTTACCATAGACAATCACGAGGGGGTAAAAAAAAAAAAACATAATCAGATGCGGCATAATTATTAGCACTTGAGAGTGAATGAAGGCTGTTTAATAGGCACAATGACTCTTTACCGATATTTGACACGAGCTCCTGCACCAGGTCTCCAATTGCCTCTAAATATTCTTGCAGTGGCCAAACACACCAACAAGGTTAATACAAAAACAGTTTTAATGTTCTGGCCTGGAGAGTGAAAAGCACAATTGCTTAGTAGAAGTAAATTTGGAACTGGTAGAAACTCCACAGGACTTTCTATTCTGTCCAGCCATACTTGCGAGTTAGTTCTGCATTACAGAAAACAAATCCAAAGACAAGGACACACTCCGCATAAGAGAATCCGACTATATAATGGACCTAATGTAAAAAGGTCAGGAGCACCTGAATATCACAGCATACACTAAATGACCATTTCATCACCGTCCTGAGAAAGAAGCAGGTCTCGGAGGTCTCTAGCTGCCTCTTAGACCACAGTGAGTGGGAGTTTGCTGGAGTAGGACGAGGCCTTATCCATCTGTTCTCCAACCTCACCCACCACCCGCTCCTGGGCCTCTATTGATGATGTAAGCTTATGTAACAGGGTCAGCTGTAATTCAGGATTGAGGGGTGTCCTGGATCTGTGCTCCAGCATACAAACATTAAAGGAACACTGATGTTAAAGCAATTTACAACATGCTATGTAACCGAAACCTGGTTTGCATCATCTTGTCAAGTTTGATGAATGTCAATTCATCATGGGAAATTTCCTGCTATGGTTAATAAAAGCCCATTTTATAATTATCCTTGTTTAGATGATGTCTCACAACAACAACGGAACACGGAGTTTGACTTTCAGTCTGCAGAAATGAATAAAAGCTGATGTGCCAAGGAATCAACAGCTACTTTACAGATTACACCAAGAGTGCAAACAAATTCTTTCATAGCAAATGAAAACATCTTGAATGTAGACAAAAGTGTGTTATATTTCTCATTTGGATGGATTACTATGACTTGTACAACACCGCTGCAGAATTCTGATCGTTTAGGTGTTTTCTCTAACGGCAGCTCTGACAATATTGCCATTTATTCAAGGGAGAAAAATATAATTGGGATATGTCGGCGCATTCTGTAATAAGGAGTTTATTTAAATATGATGCTTGATCACAATCGCCATTTTCTTCCACTGGAAAGTCTGCAGGGCGGAAGAATTTGCGTGTCCTGGTCTCATCACACCACCACTGATTATTCTCCTGTAACGGCACACCTAGACGTGTTTAATTCTCACATAACACAAAATGATTCAATCTATTTCGAGACATTATGCTCGGTTCCTATTTTCCTTCAAGCGCTTATTATCCTCCGAAGGAATAAAGAGTTCTCACTTGCCATGCTCAGCAAGTGAAAGCGTGAAAGCAAGAGACCATTTTGCACACTGGTACTTTAAAAAGGCAATCACATTTCCTTAAGTAGGTCATATCCTTCCTCTTAATGTTCCAGAAAGGAATGGGAATGACATAAATCATCATAACAAAAACAAGTTATTTCAATGGGCTGCATCAACATCCTCTGGCCATGCTAGGGGATTAATTAGCTGGCCAGCAGAGCAACATGACCACTATAAGCACCTTCAGTTCACTGACCTGCTTCAGTCATCATCTCTGAACACAGCAGGGGGCGGAGTGATGGATATCAGTGTTCGAGTGCTGGTCACAAACAGCCTTGCTGAATTTCTCTGTGAAAGTCTGTGCATGATGTACACTGACGGCCAAAATCTGGGAGTTGTTTCCCATTTAAAATTGTTGAAAATGTGTTGAATGTTTAAGATTCTGCACCATTTCCAAGTCCCTATTTAAATGTAAGCGAATTTGCGCTATTGACCAGCTTAACTGCTTTGCACAAAACGTTCAGATGTTCAAATGCATTTGTTCAGATGATACTCTGATGCTTTTTATCTAAAATAGATATCATATGCATCATGCCATGTGCACACGCTCAACAAAGCAAAATATGGGGATATACCAAATACTAAACCTCTGACATTCATATAAATATTGCAAACATTCTGCTCTTCACGCACGTTGTTATGAATAACACAAATTTGTAATGACAATTGTTGTATTAAATTAGGAAAGAATGCAACATTGAAGCATTTGTTCTAGCGGTCTCAGATTTTTGGACACCAGTATACAAGTTAGTGATAAATATTTGCATTAAAATTGGTTAACAGTCCATTAAAAATCCACACGTTTCAATATGCACCCTAAGAGATATCTGAAGAGGTAAATACACTTTCCATGTCTAATACAAATACTATAATATTTCTGTGGTTCATAGCAAAAAGTGAAAGGTTCTGCGCAAGGCTTTGGGAATAGTGACTTCAAAAGGTGTGTATTCATCCATCTGCAAATCAGAGCAGAACAATGGCAAACCCCGAGGCAGGATTGAAAAGGCACTCAGGTTTGCTAGAGAACAGTACAAGCCAGGGAAACATCTTTGAAGGCACACTTACACTACGCTTGTTTGCCTTGTACCGTGTCCGAGAGCGTTCGTCTCCCCTTCCCACAACCCCGCTGACATACGCTCACACTGTTCCGAGCCCGAGCACGCTTAACTCAAGGCAATGCAACTTTCCGTGTAGAAGAAAAGCGCTCTTGTATAGCACTATGGCGCCTTGACTGTTTTTACATCGTGGCTTATTTGGAGTCGTTTTGGGCGCAGCGCCACACGGTCCTCTCACGTGCCTTACAGATTTATCAATTACGCAATGTAGTGACTTTCAGTAAATTGAGCTGCATGCATAAGAATTTTATAGCGGCAGCTGACCTTAAAGGAGGAATTTGCGCTCTGAATACAATTCACGTTTATCAATAAGGTGAGAATCACACCCATTATCAACTCAAACATTCTCCAGGGAGTTGAAAAGTGCACTTCATAGCGTTTGAGTTCTGTGCTTGGGCACTGATGCATACCTCGCATGCGCATTCCAATCAGGCCAAGCGAACTGCACCCGAGCACGGCACACAGTAATCACACTGATCATACAATCCGGATTTGGGGGGGTAAAATGCATCCAGACTTTACATGCTCTAGTACATAAGTAATTACTTTATCTGGAATTTCCAGCACATTTAAACCTTTCCGCACATAATAAGAGTAACTTTTTTTTGCATTCCTATCCCTGACATAACTGAACTGAACAACTGAAATGCGGTCCAAAGCAAATTCAAGCCTGGGAAACAACCCTCATTCCAAGAAAGTACTTCCAAAGGGGTCGAATAGTATGAAACTAACATAGCACTAAAACATCACTTGTAAAACTAGAACAACAAATTTGCTGTGCACTTTCAGGCTATTAAATGTACAGTCCGCAAATTTGGCAGAGATCAGATCGAGCTGGCTGTTTCGAAACTCAAAATCCAAACAAATACAGCCCCTCCCTCAATTGTTCTCTCCGACACCACACGCTCAAAACACATGTATGTGCACTGCCAAGGCTACGATGCCTGTATGCCAGAACAAGAGTAGGAGCATTTTTGAGTTTTAAAGACAAGTAAACATGGCTTCCTCGTACTGCCACTCTACAGTATGTAAGGTCCCAGGGAAATCCAAACTTGAGCAGATATTTTATTGAAAGCTGCCAAAATGAAGAGAACGTCACCCTGGTCAGGTGACAAAGAACGAGAACGCTAAACCAAGCCATACATTTCTTCATACAAAAGGAAGACTTTCGCAAAAAGGCCTCAAACATCATGCGAGTTGGCCAAGTGACGTACACACTAACGCTGAGCTTAATGTTGGGCATCATCCCAGCTATCTTTCACCAACAAGTGCATTTAGAAGCATTCACTTTTCTTTTTCATATCAAATATTCATGTGAAACTAAGCAAAACTTGAATAGTCGGTTATTTGATACGATAATAACCTAGTCTGAACTCATCTGTGTTTAAAATGAATGCCTACCTCGAACTGATAAAAATGGTCTAGCTTGATGTTTGAGTTATCAGAAAGATGTCTTTTCCGATTTAAGATTTTCTTTCATTACAGATTTGGAGAACGTTGCGCACATCCTTGCCAGTTTCTAAAATATGCTCCACAGCTTTGATGCCATCATGTCTCTTATTAGAGGATAGAATCTGCACGCAAATAACCAACTAATTTTGCAAATGTCAGTGATGAACAAATTGTGGATGTTCTGGAATGTTTTTACAGGATTGGCTATGGTTAAATATCCCGTTGAATATATAATAATGCCAATTAAAGTTCAAAATTAATAATAATGTGTGTCTACTTGTGACAAATATGAGCTAGTTTGCTAGGAGCTGCCTAGCCAGATAAACAGGAAAATGACCTGCATATTTATACATTATCCCTGAGCCTGACTTTTTACCATCACAGATATCATGATTTAAATAAAGAAAAAAAGGGACCGTTACAGTGCGGGAGGCATTTCGGTGGCATGGTTTGGGCCTTTGATCTTCTTAGATTGAAGAGTCACTGCACATCAATGCAAAGTTCTTCTGACTGATCACTTTTATCCCACAATGAAACATTTCTGAGGCGAGTAGTCTCTACCAGGATGACAAAGTTTCCATAAGCAGTGCACATGGGTCTCACTGAATGGTTTAATAAGGATGAAAATTATGTAAATCATATGCTATGGGCCTCACAGTCACCAGATCTCAACCCAATGATACACATATGGGAGATTATGGACCAATGTGATATGCATTGACTACAGAAATACAGCCAAATTTTGACACGATTTTGTCATGGTCAACAAATTCAGCTTCAGGCCTGAACATGAATGGTGGGAATGACAAACACACACATGCAAGGAAGTGAACAATGACTGGTTGGAGTCAAACTTGCAGTATGGACAGTCTCCCGACCAAGACACAGCAAGAATATACGGAACCAAGATTGCCTAATCTGACATGGTGCCCATCGTGAAAGACATAAATATCATGTAGCCTGATCCCAGCAGAAGACGGTGCTCTCCATCATCAATGGAGGAAATATCCTTTAGAAGTATGCTGTTCATCCCTCCAGCTCCAGAGATGTATACCAAAACACACTGAAGCTGTTCTCTGCCCTGGAGGATCAAAGTGGCCCAACATCCTGCTATACAGTTTTTTTCCCTTTCATTTGTGATCCTTCTAAATCTACATAGATTATTTTTAATTGTTCACAATGATAAGCTTACAAAGACTTTTAAATATTGTGGCATGACAGAAAAACAGCACCTAGGCAAATAGAAGGCTATAAATCCCAATGGCATGCAATGAAAGCTTAAATGGAAAACCACATTTTTGAATAATAATTGAAATGCGAAACTCCAAGTTTTGAGTAATAAAGGAGCTAATAGATGAATTAGGCGTCACGGGTGGTCCACGCGCACGTGTGATTGCTCGTTGGTCAGCTGAAGCGTAAAGCCACACAGCACATAAGGGAAATAAACTGTTTCCAAATAAGAACAGAAACTTACTTTATCAAGTGTCTCACCAGAGAGGTTGCATCAAAACTGCCCAAATGTAGAGGAGTTCCAGCGGCGCGCGCGTGCGTGTATGCGTTTGTGGAGATTCAGTTTCTTAACCAAAGCAGCTTCATGACAACTTCATACTAGTTTAATAAAAGAAACTCCAAAACAGCGCGCAAATCATGCGATGTTCTTTAAAAGTAAAGTAAAGTAAAGCTGTTTTCTATAACTAGCGCGTGAAGAGCAGTGAAAGCCTCGAAGTCCGTGTGTGGGTGGAGGTGTGGATCAGCCGCTCTGCGCGTCTCAAACTCGTACACACTACTGTTGCTCTTCTGCAGCAGCTTCCGGCCGACGTGAGCTTACTCTTAAAGGGCCGAAACCTCTCTCTCTCTCTCTCTCTCTCTCTCACACACTCACACACACACACACACACATACATACATACACACACACACACACACACACACAC
>JAQQZR010000006.1:12429295-12473898 GCA_030068235.1 Notoglanidium macrostoma | reverse complement strand
GTGGTGGACTGGCGACCTGCCCAGGGTGTACCCCGCCTCTTGCCCGAAGATGCTGGGATTGGCTCCAGCTTCCCCACAACCCAGATGGATAAAGCGCTATAGATAATGGCTGGAGCGATGGACATTTCATCTTCTCTTGTGCATTGTTTGGGGTGGTGCACATTGTGGGTGGCTTTTAAAACTCATAACTATAATGGATATTGATCAACAACAGCCAGTGAGTAAACAGAAAGAGTATTCAGTAACAACCCAATGATAAGGCTTTTTAATGTTTGACTAGCTCTTGGTCTAATACATAAAAGATCCTGGTAACATTGGAAACAGAAGTAGAAGAGAAAAGTAAAAGTAGAAGAGAAAACACTCAATTTAAGCTATTGCATGTCTACTACTAAGAGGGTATTGAGGAAAATAACAAATAACATTACACAAAAATTTGTTCTTCCAGTTATTCCCCTATTTTGGATGCTTCCATTATATTTTATACAGAATAATGCTTTTACTTTCATTTTAATCCCAAATTCTCTATCATGCAAACCAGTGGTTTGTAAAACCCCTAGAGATAAAAACTCTTTTGGTGAAGAAATGAGTAAATACTGCAAGGATGATGATTGAAAGTCAAGCATTGAATAGACACAACATACAGAAACCAAAATTTGAATAGTGAGAATGACCAGAGCCGTCAATATCATGTATTATGTTTCTCTGTTGCATGTATCTCAAAAGTTCTAGAACTTTAAAATCTGCTTACCTCTGAAAGTGAAAAGGGAGAAATTTGCATGTATTTTTTGTATGTATTTTTTTTTTCGCATGTATTTGATTCCATTCTATCTGTAGCACAGGAGTATCATGGACATTTTCATCACCAGTATTTGATTACAAACTGAACTGATTAGGTCTATTTTTCTATGCCACATAGCTATTCAGCAACAAATCATTTTGTGAGGAAATCACATTTATCCAGCAAGGTTTTAGACATATTTAGGCAGCCTGGGTGTTTTTACAATCAAATTTATTAAACTGGATTCTTACCAAACATGATTTTTGGAAAGATAGCCCAAGCATGATTAAAAAGAAAGTAGACATAAATTGGCAAACTAACAATTTAAAATCAACAGCAATGCCAGCAATGCGAGTGTGTCATGAGCTGACGGTCTTATATAATATGCATGTGATTCAAGTTTACAACATTTTACAGAATATTCATCCATCCATTATCTATACCACTTATCCAGTAAGGGTCATGAGGAAGCTTGAGCCAATTCCAGCTGACGTAAGGTGAGAGGCAGGGTACACCCGGGACAGGTCGCCAATCTGTCTCAGGGTTAACACAGAGACATACAGCCATTCATTCTCACTTCTATAGGCAATTTAGTGTAGCCAGTTAACCTAATCGGTATGTCTTTGGTCAGAAACCCTCACAGGTGCAGGGAGAACATTTAAACTCCACACAGAAAAGCCCCAGTCAACTGCCAGGTTCAAACCTTCTTGATGTGAGTCAACAGCACTAACCACTGCACTACCATGCCGCCCACACAACATTCACGGGAAGGTAATTTGAAAAAGCTGAATTTAATTTTGACCTATCCCCCCCTTCCTCCAACCCTACCCATTTGTTACCTTTCCTAAAAGCTGGCTTATATTAATTCTTACACTCAGCATTGGCGAGAACTAGTTGTGAACACACAGTAATCTCTCTCACTATAAAAAAGAGCTAAAGACCGGAAGCTGCTCAGAAGGGTTTGTTGTAACAGGAGGTCAAGTCAATGTGCCAGGCCTGGAGATCTGCATCTGCTTCAGTGACTGTAAAGATAAAATGCAGCTGCTGAAAACCATAAATAATGTTGCGCAACAAAGCTATATTTCACATACGGCAAAGACAAAAGTTTGACTGGGATTCCATTTGACAACTTGATCCATGAGAAACATGTATCCAGAAAATTGTGATTATTGGTCTTCGAGTCCGTTTGACATTTTACTTTGCGTGTGCTATATGAGTTAGGGATCAGGAAGCTTATAAATTCTGTTACAATAAGTTTGACTCAGAATGAAAGCTGTTCACAGAAACCTAAGGAAATGCAGGTATTCTTTTTCTTGATTTTTACAGAAAACTTCCCAAGTGCCCCATAAACGACTGCGATCTATGAACACACCTGTTGAACATATCCAGCTGAACAGATGCCAATTGAATGAATAATTAATGACTTGGTTTTTATCATTCTATACAAATCAACAATTGTCCTGTCAACGGATTACAAGTTACTGAGAAACCTTGCAATGGGGGAAAATGAACACAATTAATACATTCATAAGGGTAGGTATAAACTGAAAGCAGAAATGCAGCAAAGATCCTCTTCTCATTTTTTAAAAGTTTGTTCTAATAACAATGTACTGTTTTGTTGTTCTCAGAATGGTTCTGTTTGTTTGCTAGGAGATGGGACACTGAGTCAGCGACTTATGAGGACCAGCAAGAAGATGAGACAAGGCTTCTCAGGGACATACAGAACACTGGTTACGTTCATCTAGGAAACAAAAATAAATGTATCTAATAAAACACTCAGTACAGTTTTTAAGGTAGATCATACAGGCATTGTTGAAGGCAATGTGAGTGGAGTGTATGACTGATGCTGTGTCAGTGTGTTTGTTGTTGCCAAGAGGTTATAGAACAACTGTACATAAAACATAGCTATACATAACTACAAATAAAAATATAGAAATAAATGAGAAGCTAAGAACATATTTGAACTAGTTTGAAAATCGAATCCTCTCAGTAAGTAGCGCAGTCACATACTTCGGGTCAACACATTTTTTCCCTTTTAGTCGAGGAAAAGAGACATCAGGGCTATCAAAATCAATGGGTTTCTATGAGTCAATGGAGAGATTAAAATGGAATAGTTGAGAAAAGCAAACGGTGTAAAGAGGAGAAGAGAAAATCAAACTCGTTAAAATTTGAACTAACATCTGTGCAATGAATAAGCTGAAGTTCATGAAGAGGGGAGAGTGCCTTGTGTGATTTCTCAGCCTTCACAGCAAGTTTAATCATTTATTTCTTCAAAGATGTTGAAAGAGGAGCAGTTTGAAAAAAAGTGCCCAGTTTAAGTTTTAAGAAATTTTGAGATAAAAAGAGCAATGCGAGTGGGTGAGGGACAACGCATCTTTGCAAGTTTGCTGGTTCTTGTTTAAAATCCGTAGTAGGAGTAGTGGTCAGAATCTATGATGCAATACGTTGATTGGAAACACAAGGTTAACCTGATAGTTATGCAGTGTAGAATAACTTTTAAACCACAGTTTTCTTAACATGTCCTGTTCAATTATTTAAATTATACTCTAGTGTGGTCTGTATTGTCAAAGCAAATCTATCCAAGCTTTTTGTAGTTTGCAGCCAACATGCCATGAATTAAATGATACAAAGTTACTGACTGGTGTCTCAGGTGTGGACACACCAGCAATTTCACATGAAAATCATCTGGGTTATTTTAGTCATTTAGCGGGAAAGCTGGATTGGCCAAACAGTAAAAGTATAAAAACATCACACAAATTACATGTTTGTGGGCAACATGGTAAAAACAGACTGGTAATTATACCGTTATATTAATTATGTAGCAAGCTGTTGAGGTGAAGCTCTAGGTAGAATAAACACCACACGAAGGCAGATATTGAATGAACCTGTTATTTATGCATCAGAAAAATTGATATACACCTGCCTAATAGTGGACTACATTAGTAGCATTAGGTTTTTTATCAGCAGAAAAAGTACAATCTTACCATCACTAGATCAGAACCCTAACCCCTAGTCACTATTAATTTTATTAGACATATTACATATTATATATAATCATGCAATAACATATTATTAGAGCTAGAGGAATACTTCCCAGTATGAGTTCCCCATATAACCCCTTCACAGGAATTGTAAACAGCTTTGCTAATTAAAACTCCAACTTATTTACAGAGGGTTACTTTAGGGTAGACTCGGAGATGCTGACGCATTTAATTTTAGTAATATTACTGTGACAGGTTGACCAAAATGAGTGAACAGGAAAATTTTCAAAAGCAGTAAATGATTCAGTAAATTTTCAAGCATAATTCTTTACATGTTCTGCATTATTTCTGTTCCACATATAGAAGCAGGAGAATTTCATTTTACTTCATCTTTTTTTTTTTTTTTCGAAAAAGAAAAACATTCTTACCATTTGGTCCATTTCCTGCCAAGTAACTGGAGTAGGTTTTATGGATAAAGCAAAAATAACAAAATAAGCTTTAATATGACTAATTAATGACAGGTTGTTATTTAATATAGAATAGAAAGCAGTTTCTGATAATTATGTAAGGTATGCAAGAATCAGCAATTAAGAAAAACAAGAAGGTTATATACTAATTAGATTAATAGATAAATGCATATCTTTTGAGTAATCAGACTGGAAATACAGCATATGTTTAGAAACATCACAATACATTTGAATGAATAAAGCTGCATGACGGAGATGTCAATAAAAAAAGAAGAAGAAAATACAAAACCAAATAAACAAAACTTACTGACCCTCTGAGCCTGCTAATCGATTAATTAAAATCGAATTTTATATTTGCTGTAGTTACATCAGATAAGGTCAGTTATAGTAAATTGGCCAAAACTTTTAAATACCACAATTTCTGCTGAAAAGTGTTCCGTGACCTGAAAGAGCAGAACGAAGGGAAATACTGAGTAAAGATCCAACATAACAAACAAATTAATTATTTAAATGGGTTGTGTGTTGCAAGGTTTATAACAACACCCACTCGAAGACAGACATACTAAAAAAAAAAAACACAACACCATTCATTCTGTGTTTTTTTTTTACACAGAGACTTGTGAGAAGAAAGCAGGATGGATGGCGCACTAGGGAAAAGAAAGGAGAGATTTAAACAGAAAGGAATGCAGGAGCGCTGAGGGATGGAGAGACATCTGTACGCTGAAAAGCCAGAAAATGAATAACAAGGGAGGGTGCTGATGGCTATTACAACTCTAATAAGAATGAAAAATAAAGTGTGAAAAAGATATCAGATATCGTGTCTAGCAAATCGGAGATGCAGGAATCTTTCCTGAAGGTGACACATATGTGTGTTCTTCTATAATAGATTGTTGTGTTTATGTAATTAGAAAGTCTTTTGTAATTTATATGCACGCAAAAAGCCATTATTATAGATTATATCCAGAATTTTCCAGAACTACTTCAGTCCCTCACATCATGTCAATTCTGATATTCAGAGATTAAAATCTACCTAAACGGTCCAATAAGGTCTGATGAAATCATGAAATGGGAGATGTGTTTAATGAATGAATGGTCATTACTTCACACTTGTTGCAGAGAACCAACAGCAAAACAGACAATACAAAATAGAAAGACTAAGAGAGGGTGGCATTTATTACAAACACGACTGAAGTGAAAACGTCCTTAATAGACATACGTAGTCTTGCATGATTGTACAAATGATACCTAAAAGTCTATATGAAAACACTTTGACCATATAAAAAGCTATCAAGACTCCACAACACATAGACTACATAATACATTGACATGAGTTCCCCCGCTTTTTGCATGAATGCGTGTGAATCTTTCTAAATCTGAAAGCCATGTGAACATAACATTTAGCAGATGCGCTTACAGAAGTGCTTTGTAGTCTCCATCAAAAACATATTAGTGTTTAGTGCTCATTTAACTGCTTAGTGGATAGGTAGATCTCCATTTGAAGATAGTCAGCGGTTTGGACAACCAAGGCAAGTTCATTCAACCACAAGCACATGGGTGCCCATCTTTGCCATTTTTTCCTTTGTAGGCAAGTTCCAGTGTTTTCAATCTGATGTGAGCCGTTATAGTTATAGGAAGCCAGTGGAGAGAACACATCAATTGGGTAAACTTAAGCAAGATAAGAAATAAGTTATACAGCTAGTTTCTGACCTCCCAGGAGCAAGTCGCAATAGTCTAATCTGAAAATTAAGATACTGAACAACCAGCTGAGTGGCTGTAAAGAGAACAGGCCAGATCCTCCTGATGTTGCAATGGAGAAATCTGCATGAACAAATCAAGCTAACAATATGAAGAGAGAAGGACAGATGGGTGTCCAGAAATATCCCAAGTCTGTGTATGTTCCCAGATGGTGGGATTTGAGTTCTCCAGGGAGATCACTAGAGCTTGACATTGGGATTAAAATCTCCAGGTATATAGGCCTACAGATATTTAGTTCCAGAAAGATTAGTGCAAGTGTATAAGTATTATATACAGTGACATATCATCATATCCTTAGATCCATGGAAGACAAACTAATTGAAAATCTATATTTTCAGACAGGCTGGGTTTTATATAAAAGTATAAAAGGAAAGAGGGGTTTGTACTGTAGAGAAATGAACATGATCTTGCTGATAATTTGCCTGACACAATTCATATGAAAAGTTATTAAGAGTAACATGAAGGTTAGATGCAGAGTTATCTTTCAACTTCAGTCCCACAAACCTAATTGAAATTCAGGCACATCATCATCTTGGGTTCAAATTTGTGTTTTTCCTGATTTTGTGTTTAGAGAAACCGAAATGTCTAGAAACCACTACTATGTTTTAAAATGTACGGATCAATGGTTTCTTAAAGGTTCTTTTCGATGGTTTCTAGCTTCCTAAAGGGGTTCGGCCCGAAACCATTTCTAACAGAAAAAAAGGATCTACATAAAAACATTAAGGCTTCCCCAGAGGGCCCAACCACAGAACCCACAGGGTGCTAGATAATACTTTCTTTCTTTAAAAGTCCAATATAACACAAAACAAAACTATTACTTGAGAAGGACCAGAGTTTATATTGGGCGGCAGATTTTCCTTCATAACATTGCTGTGTATGAGTCACAAAGATACACAAAATGCTCACTGAATCAAGTCGAATATTAAAGATACTAGGATATAAACCAGGGAAAACATGAAAATAAAAGAACTCCGATCATGTTAAGCCAAGCTATGCGAACTGAGCCATGCAATGATACAGTATATCACTAAAGAAAACAGGCTCCAAGTGGACATGTCGATTGTTATAAAAAATATGGAGGAGTAAATTATCTTTGGAAAGAAAGGATAATGTCCGGTAATCACTCTAATCCACAATCTTTTCCTCCCTAATGGGAGATGATGAATAATATAAATATTGAACTGATGACTGGGTTAGATGAATATGTTGACTCATTGGTTTCTTTGTGAATCAACATGTCCATGACCACCGCACTCTAATGCATACATTATTCAGATCGGACCATTCAGGCAGTGAATGCACCGAGACCTCAGCCTGCATGTGGCCTCCAGTTACTCTCAGTAAATAATTAATAAGCACCTACTCTCTCTTTCTCTAATATCAGCAGAGAAATTAGACAGAGGGAGAGATGGGCTCACAGGGAGAACAAGAAGATGCAAATGAATTTGATACAGAAAATTATTTAATGAAATATGACTGCTAAAAGGAGTTAGGAAATAACTGCACCTTGGGAGAAAGACCATACAGGAAGAGGCTCCATTCTCTTCCCAGTTAACTTCTATGAAGCCCCATCTCTCCATTTCTGTACAATAGTCGGAAAGTTGCTTTACAGTATAAATGAGCAGGCAGAAAGCAACAGTGGCAGGAAAATTTCCCAGAGACGACATGAGGAGGAAAACCCTGAGAGGAACTAGACTCAAAAGGGAACACATCCTCTTCGGTGTGATGCTGGATTATAAACCATTACATTATACAGATGTAGAAGAGTAAAGGGTATTTAGGGTGCTTAATGAGCTGAAATGATGTTCAGTATGAGCTTTTTGTGTGAATAAGAGTCCTGGGTTAAACACAGTGTTTATGATTACAACAGAATTTCTTAGGTATAACAGTGCAGTATCCAGGTAACATTATCCACTGAAGAAAAGGTGAGTCTTGGGCATAAAATATAATTGCGATGTTAAAATCTTTAGCGTATCCATGTGGGACTGTCCAGGACTGTAGAAATCGCCAAGCAGAAGTAGCTATCAGGAGGTAGAAGGTGACTGTATCCACAACAGAAAAAGTGTGTCAGGATTTGACACTGGCATCACATCAGGCAGCAGCACATACAGCTCACCAGACCACTTCATCTGAACGTTTAGTCTTAAAAGAATATTCAATTATTTACTGAAAACTGTCTACTACAATGATTCTCAGTCCGTTTTGATTTGTCCCCGCACTGTGGTAGGAATAACATCAGCTGCTGCTCTAAACTCTTTCTTAGCACGAGAGATCAGGGATGAAACATTCACACATAAAACTCAAGCAAATCAGTAACACATGCTTGCTGAGATGAAGCTGACATTTGTTTATCGAATAAAACTAAAAATGAATAGCTGTGTATGATGAAACGTGTTTGGCTGTTGTAAAGAGCAGAGCAGAAACGGAGCTTTTTCAGGTGTTTGGCACATCGACTTAGAGAGGAGTCTGTGAGTAATAATCGTAGATATAGTAAAAGTAAAGTACAGACAATTTCCTAGGAAACAGGAAATGGTTTAAATAGTTGTTGTCTAAACATAAACATGTATATTCCAAAAAAATTTGTGGAAAGTGTACTTTACTGTACTTTTACTACACGCATCGAACAACTTATAGTATATACAATAGCTCGCAACCACTGAATAGTCAATGGTGGCCGTTGTTTGCTTGCTTGGCACCCTTATTCTTTGTTCAATAGTAATTAAAGAACTTGAGCTTGAGGGGAACCTAATGACAGTGGGGCTGTTGTTAATTTGTTTTTAATTTGTTGATGTTGTTTCCTTCTATTTTAATTTGACCATGTCAGATCCGTTACAGTCTGGCAGTATGCAATACTAGAAAGTCAAAGAGCCATGTAACAGTGCTGAGCTTTTATCTTGATCTGGAAAAAGGCAGTTTGTACTCTCTTGTTTGCCAGGATCTGAGTGAGAGCCTTAAGACTTCTTGGAAAGACGGAAAAGGTTGCCAGATAAAAGGCATTAGTCAGCCTTGGCTTAAGAGAGTGCACAGACATTAAGGGGGCCTTTTCTCTGTCAGTCTAATTAGAATGGGCTCATGACTATGTGCTGTGGCCCCATTGCCTGGCTACGTGTTTCAGAAAGGCCACTGGGTCTGGCTTTGTGAGGGAAGGGGTAATTCTTCAGCCTAACCTTTGTAACATGATAGACACACACATAAAACAGATTCAATCAACGTTTAAAAGTACTTGCTGTAATGAAGCTTAGCTGCTGACCTTTTGCAATAAAATAGCATTCAATGAGGGAGAGAATTACAGGACGTATTCTGAAGAACTGAAATTACAGCTATAAACCAGTAGGTTTCATCTACACGCACCCTTAATGTGTGATGTACAGCATGTTACCCAGCTTCAAATAGTATACTGAGGATTTAATATGAAGAAATGCAAGGCTGTAGAAAGCTTTTTCTGGTTCATTTTAGCTTCCTGCAGTAGTAATGCCATTACTTACTCACTTTCCCTAAAGCCACTGCTCTAATTCTTCACAATCTCCAGAGTCCGAACTGGAAGTTCTGTATCCTGAGGGTCGTTAAAATGAATTAGGATTAGGCCAAAGAGATTCCGAGCTGTACACCCATACAAAGTCATAGGGCAGAGATACCATGGGTAAACTGATTATTTGACTGATCCTCTGGTTAGGGCACTGGTCACTGTACACAGAGAGGATAACACAACCCTCAGTCATGCAAGTGTTCATGTAGTCAACAGAAATCCGTTTTGCAGAATAAGTGAACGGGCAGAACAGATCTTCTTGTAACTGCCCTCAGTATTTATCATTTAACATGACTAAGGCAAGCAGAAAGGAAAGACATTGTGCATTTCGAGCAAACTTTTGAAAAAGAGAAATAATAATGATAAATACCGTTACCATTACAAAGAGTGCTGCGCAATCATTTCCGTTATTCAATATTTGTCAAGAACTATGATTATTAACTAATCATTAGAAAAAATAAAATCTGCAATTCTTTAAACCTTTTTGCTTTTACCCTGCCAAGACTTTGGCCATTAGCATGTCTCTACTTCTACACTGCAGAGCAAGATGAAAAACACCTCTTCTTACTTCAAATGTAGCAGAGAAACCTTGTCTCTTACAATAATTTGATTTGCATTTGGACAGTTACTGGATATAACATCCCCAGAAACCTGTAAGTAAAATAGAATTGTATGATGATTATTTTTAATTATAATCTTAAAATGTTATACCTTTATAATTATTATACTGAAAATAATAAAACTATTACAAAATATAAATATTATAATATTACTTATGCCCTGAGGCATAATAAATAAACAAATAAAAATAATAATAATTCTCCAATGGAAATGATTGTCTGTTTTTATATAACATTAAATGACATTTTAATGCAATGACTCGCCAGAGTAACCTACATGATATGTAGTATCTAAAATAAATATGGATAAATATTAAATAATAGTGCTGTAGGATTCTGTACAATAGCACAATTCAAACAAGGGTGGTCCATGCAAACAGTTTATTAATTCATATTTTGTTGTAATGTACAAAGAAAGCACTTTCCCCAACACTGTGTTTAAAACCAGTTGCTCCGAATATGTGCCTATATAATAAACACTTTCCTCCTTTAAAATACTCTTAAAAAATAATGTTTTTATTTTAAATATCAATGCTTTCTTTTGGAAGATACAAATATGCATTTTGAAATATAATGACTTTTATTATATAGTACCAAATGCAATAATATGCAAAACCCTAATCCCCAGTTTTACCCACGATACACTGCTGATCTCATGCTGACACAGAATAATTAATCAACGCACAGCAACAGCGACCTACACACGAACAGATACATACACACACATACTGTTACTGTATGAAAATAGAAAGGATTATTAAAAGAAATATATTTCAGCAACACAATAGTCGATCATGTTTTAAACCTAAACACTGACGACATTGCCCACTTACTGTTAAATGTACGTATAACTCTTTTCTCCTCCAACCATCCACATGTTCATAGATATTAGCGTTGCCTGAGTGCTCCAAATCACCATAATATTTGTGACGGTGTGTTGTAACATATTGAAGTTCTCGTGTAGCGGTTCCTCACGTTCCTAACACATAACATTAAACAGTGTTAATGAACTATAATACTGATGATGCTCTACTGAGAGAACTTCAGGTGGAGCCTACACTAAGCATGCAAGACAGTAATTAATAATACAATAGTCTAACTTGTCAAGCAAGATGTAGTGACATATGACATACAAACACGATACATTTTGACATTTCTGCGTCCAAAGGCACACCATCATCTGAAAGCTCATTTACTGCACAGACTCTGCAGGAGATTACACACGCTCCCATGTGACATTTGCAACATGATTGTAATCAAGCGAATAGAATTGCACGATTAAATGTCAAGTAATTTTATAATGTCGCATTTTCCTTTGTACAGTCTGAGGATTGCTTGCTAAAAAATAAATACACATTTGTAAAGTTTTTGCATCTCTGACATAATATAATATTTTCTGCTGGTTATTGATAATTACAAGCTCATGTTTCATATATGATAATGAAAACAAGAGTAAACTGAAAGCCATTACGTTCTTGAAAAAAGTTAATATGACAAAATATCTAATAACAGCTACATGGAAACACTGATTTGAATAGCTCGGCTGTCAAAATACCACATTCATTTGTGCTCTTAGCGAGTACATTGCTATAGCATGATAATGGATGAGAGAGATTAAATATTCACTCGCACTTGCATTATTATTATTATTATTATTATTTTTTTACAATGGAAGACTTGTAATCAAACCTTGTTTCAGTTTATAAATTTGCGTCTAGTAACAGACTTAAGCACTGACTTCTCTGTCACTGGTTATATTGCACGAGATGAGAAGTCCAAGCTGGCATGTTGTATATTTTATTTTAGTTGCTCTATAAACGTGTTTGGTGAAAATCTGACAAACATCAAGATGTGCTGGTGCAGATAAAACTATTTACAGCCTTTAAATGAAATATATATTCATATCCAGGTTATATTCTTCTATACTCTATAGAATATATTCTTCTCAACAGTTATTGAAAAAATATGCTGTAAAAAAGATGCATAACATGAGGAAAGTGTGCTGTCCGTTTTTGTTTTGAACAACAACAACAACAACAAAAAATGAAGTTAAAAAGAAAAGCGAAAGATTTGACTGATTTCCCAGCCAGGTCACAGTGACAGGACAGGACAGTGTGGGCAGTCTGAGATGCTGTGCCAATGTCCAAGTTTACACCCTCTCAACTCGACTCGGATCATAAGAGTCTGAGGAAAAACACATCAATTCAGCAATGTTTGAAAAGTAATAGACAATATTTCTACCAAACCAATGCAAAACAAAGAAAAACTAAATCTGAACATATGTGAACTCTGAACAATTTGTGAGGGTTTAATTTTTAGCATATAAGCTGATGTTTCCAAATGTACATGTATAGTACATAGCTCTTCCTGTTCCAACACACCAGCTTAAAACGCAAGACAGGATTATTATTTAGTTGATGAGATAAGTAATGTGTGTTGGGAAATGCAAATCACTATGAGCAGAACTGGAAACCCTGGCGTAAGTGAATTAATCTGGACAATACTTCCCTCTTCTGGTGAAAAACACTTATTGCTACAGGCTTTTATCTTTACTTTTCAGTTTTGAGCCCAAGTACACAAAGTGTTTGGTCTAGATATAAGGTTATCATGTTCATTGGTTAAAAAAAGAAATTCAAATTAGGAGTACTACACATAAGAAAGACAACGGCGCCAATCACCAGGACAGGACCAATATGAAATTATAATAAAAACTACCTCACAACTGCTCTTGAGTACTGCATGTTCATTCAACTGCTCTTTGATTAAAGAACATGCTTGGAAGAAATCACTAACTGCCCTCTTCAGTATACATAAACTCACAGTAATGTTGCTCAGATTGGCAGGAGACAATGTCATCCATCCCAGTCAGACAGCATGACCAATTATGTTTTCTCGGACTGCTGTTGTATTGCCTATTTGTAATCTTCCGGGGAACGCTTCATTGTCACACCCTCCTGTAGTTGTAATGATGAATGATAAAACTCAGATGTTCCATTGGATTTGAAGTATAACTTTATCTACACTTTTTGGAAGCAGGGTAGCACACTGGTGCAGCTGGTAGTATTGGCACCTCACAGTTCCAGGGTCTCTGACTTCTTTAATGAACACCTGGTTTATACTGATAAATTTGCTCATTTTCAACTGGTAATGAATTTAATGGATTCATTGCGACAAGTGACATTCATCAACTTTCATCAACTTTTCTGTAATTTTAATATCTACTGTACTCATTGTTTTAACTAGAAGCATGGACCTCGGTTGTCACTTCTATGTACCCAGTAAAAAAGCGGTCATTATACTTTCTGACTTTACTTTCACAGCTGTGTAAAATAAACTTGCACTCACCTGATACAGCCTGAATGTCCTCATCCTCAAGTGAATCTGAATCAGTGGTCATACTGAAGATGTCCGGGAGTGTGATTTCCCTCTTGACCACTGTTCCACTGCGTGACTGAGGGACTGAGACTGAGCAGCCCATGGACTCTGGTGACTGTATTGTTCTTTCCACTACTTCTTCTTTTGTGTCTTCCTCCTCATCTGTCTTTCTATCAATATCCTCATCTATCTTTTTCTCAAAAGCAGCTTGCCACTCATTGAATCTCCTTTCATTCATCACAAATTGCTCCTCTTCTCCTTCTAATACGTTGTCCTCTTGAACTCTATTTTCGGTTCTTTCCTTTCCTATTTCCTCTTCTCCCCTCCCTTTCTGCATCTCTTTTTTGAAACCGCTGACGCATGACATTGACTCATCCTCCGCGACAGGATTAATGCTCTCTGCAGACATTTCTTCATTTCTGCACACAGAAGATTGGTGATATACGATGGACTTGTCTGGTTGGCCTTCAGACATGTCTGCGGCAGGCGTAACCCTTTTCTCACCTCCACACACACTTAAAGTCAGATCCTCATCTTCAGTCACTGGCAGTGATAAACGGAGATTATTGGGTGGAAACTCAGGTAAATCTAACACTAAAGAAGCAGTGTGACTCTCCTTATTGGACTTATCACCTGCAGAGCAATCGTCTTCCCCAATGGCAGTATCATTCTTCCACATCAGTTTGTGGGTGTGGACTGATGCCTCAATCACTTGCTCATACTCTCTACTCACATGCTGTGTTTCTTCATTTGGCCTTATTTTCATAGTTTGCATAACAATTTCAGCCTTTTCCTCACTCTGTTTTTCACCATGCTCATCTTCCTGATCCTGTTTGCAACCATCTTGGCTGAAAACCAAGGCTTCTGCTGGTACAGCAATGCCCAGGATCCTAGCTGCCCTCTGTTCAATTGACTCATGCACCGGAATTCCTTTGGCACACTGAATTTGATACAGATTGCTCAGATCTTCTGTTGGCATGCTATTGGCTTTCTCTTGACTCAAAAGAACCTCCAGATGTTCATCTGCTATTGTCTTTTCATTGCTCAAATACTGATCATCATAATAATCATCATCATAGGTTGCCATAAATGTGAAATGCTGACTTCTGACACCACGACTGTCAGGTGACCTTTCCGAGTGAGTGATCACTTTGCTGTTCTCAGATACTTTCTTATGGTCAGGCTTAGTAGCAAAGCTTATATTACTATTTAAGCTCTTATGATTTACACAAAAGTCAGGGCTGTTTGTATTTCGATCTCCTCCACTATCTGAAGATGTGATCTGTAAAGCCTCACATGTTTCTGAGTTGTCAGAGGGACTAGTCAGCATTGGAGACTCGGGACTTAAACCTACAGGTGATCCCAGTTGCACTGAGTCTGGGATCGCTGTGTAGACTGTAAGTCCGACATCCTTCAGTAACGATTCCTTTGGCACTGGAATATCCAACCTGTTCAACCTCAGGTCATCCTGCATCATACTTAAGTCCTCATAATTGACAAACCCACTGTCCATGTCTTGTCTGGGTGGTATGTCAGGATTTACAAACCTCCCCGTCGGTGTAGAGAAGGCACTTCCTATTTCCGTGAAATCTTTAGCTCTTTGAGTTCCGCCTCTGTGCTCTAAATCTGACCTGAAATCAAAGTTGTCATTCTTTAGCTGTTGCTCTGGACTTCTTTCTGTATGTTGTTGTTTGACCCTATGTGTAGCCAACTCAGGTCGAATGAACACTGCGCTTGTGTTGTCTACCTCTAAAATGTTTCTCAATGCCTCATCCAGGTCCTCCATATCCTGATCAATGGTTTGTTGTTTGGCATTTTGATCTTGCAGCTCCTTGTTAAAAGACTCAAGTTCCCCAATGGCATCCCACGGTCGCCTGTTCACAGGTTTTAACAAGAACTGTCCAAAGGCCTCTTGGCCATTTAGTGCTTGACGTTTGGGCACACTCTTTCTCAGTGGGGGCTGGTGATCAGGAGACAGTGGTGATGAAGGCGTTATGACTTGAACTGGACTTTTTATACTTGAGCTGCTAGCTAATTTTGTTCGGGAAAACGCACTGTTGCTGGAAAGGTTGAAATTCTTTTGGGCTTTCATGGGACACTTGTAGTTGACACTGCATTCCGTGCCCAGCCCACTGTCTGTGAATGACGGAAGGTCACATGTAACCTGGGTTTGAGGATGTTGTGCATTTGTATTTCTCGAACCCTCAAGAGAAACTGTCTGAGTCTCTTGGTTTTTATATTGATCCCCTGGCCAGGATCCTGCATAGCACAATTCTTTGTCAGCACTTGCTTGGAGAGACCAAATATCAATGATCTCTTTCCGAAGTGGAGCTTTTTTGGTCCTTTTTGTGTTTAAGGAGCTGCTGGATTGTATTAATTGTTCATTGTTATTTGCAGTCTTTGGCATGTCTTTGCTACAATGCTGGGTCACTGAATTCTCTGTAGGTGCTACTACTAAGCTTAATACTTTTTCATTGTTATTCGGATCAGTAGCTTCCTTGTTGGCTACCATGTTTATTGGAACTGACACTAAGCAGAACATGGTCTCTTTAATTTTCTTCTTGTTTTTCTTATTTTCAGCTGCTGTTTGTGCTTCAAATGTCTTTACCTGTGTTACTGTCTCACAGAATCGTTGGTCTATGCTAGGTTTCTGTTGTGATGATGATGTTTGGAAGGTATTTGGATAATCAGGGCTGGCTGGGTACATGTTGGAGTTTTCATCATTTGTTGATTTTGAGTTCACCTCTCCTGAAACCTCCTTATGCATGACTGCTTCATTGACACAGTCATTGATATTGCTGTTACTTGCTCCTGTGTGGCTGAATGGTTTTCCTGAGAGCAGAAAGGCACTGTCATCAGGAGATTTCTCAGATGTGGAGGTGATGGGGATGTCTTTTCTGATATTCCTGATTTTGTCAGCATCCGTCAATGAGTTCCCATCCATTCTCCCTCCTGAGATATGTCTGACTCGTGGGTCATCAAAGGGTATATACTGAATATTCCCTATGTGCTCTTCAACATAACCAGGGTATGCCTGTCTCCTACAGGGCATACTTCTCCTTCCATCCCTGTAATTGTCAGGCCAAGCCATTCCTGTCTGTCTCATGAACCACTCCTGGACCTCGGCCATGGCAGGCCCTTGCATGTATGGGTCTCCCCTGTACTGGTAGTTCCCCATGGAATTGGCATAAGTCCTGTGCCCTCCCCTGATGACAGGTTGCCTCCTGTATGATGGGGGAGGGATGTAACCTGGTGGCTCCATGCCAGACCCTCCAAGTTCCTGTGCAAAGTAATCCTGTCTGGAAAAAGGCAGTGGAGTTCTGTCTCTGGGGTGAGCCACAAAATTACCAGAGAGCATCTCTGAACTTCCACGCATCTGCTGGTGAACCTCATATGATGGGGGTCTAAGAGGTCGGCTAAAACGGGGCTTTGAAGGGGGTGCAGATTGTACACCTGACCGGCTACTGTCAGTCCATCGCTCCCTACTTTCCCCTTCACTGAGGTTGCGACCTTGAGGTACCCGCGACTGGTGCCCATTTATTCGATAGCTTCCACAGGGATCTTGGCCAGAGGGTGACATGCTTAAGTACTGGATGCAGTCTGAGGGCATGGCCATTCTGGGTAAGGATTGGGATTTGGCTTTGGTCCTGGGAGGAACAGCACCCTCTGCTGTTCGAGGCCGGCGCTGCTCCTGTGCCCACCTTTCACCTTCACTTTCAGACATATGTCGACCTATTCCTACAGCTGGACGCCACTCTTCTGATCCAAGGCTCTGGTACTTCCTCTCTGCTGCCATTTTCCACTGGTAGAGGGCCAGTTCACGTTCTCTGGCACGTGCGCTGTCTGCCCTGCGTTGTCTCTCACGACGATGCTCTTCAGTGGTTAATGCTGACTCTGGCCTTCGTTGCATGCCCTCTGCTTTATGTTGACCACCTAATTGTTTTCCCTGTGGCTCACTGATGTCCACGTAGTCCAGGAGCATGTTGAAGTCTTGACCCCGTCTCCGCCAGTAAGACACGTCGTGCTCTGGCCTTGAATGAGTGTATATTTCTCTGTGGGCATCATGGGATCTGCGCCACAAGAATCATTTAGTGAGTTAGGATTCACAGATGTTCCTTCATCACAAGTAACAAATATAGACAAGTATTGTATAAAATATTAAAAGTGAAAAAACAAAAAATTATTTTTATTACATTTTTATTTTCTCTATTTTCTGCTTAGTACTTTTTTCTTTATAAAGCATTTTGACCTGTATTTTTATTCATGAAAGGTGCTATATAAATTAACGTTTTATATGGCCATTTAAATTATCTTTGTATTAAGTACAATGAGTGAGGCAATCTTTTACTGATGACCGGTTTTTGTACACTGAATTATCTTTTGCTGACCCCAATGAATAAAAAGAATACAATTTCTTTCCAACACTCATGTCGGCACTGCATTGACTTCACCTACGAAACAGCTGTGCTATAATTAGTAGCGGAGCAATGTTCACATTTGAGTTCATAATAATTTATTAATGTTGATGTTACATAATATATAAAGGAACAAAATCGTGATCTGACAGAAGCCTTATGGGATTTATAATTTACCAATGGAGCTGCATCAAACATGTAAAAGGGGGATGATAATGGAGTGTTCCAATATAGTTCTTTTTATAACATAACAGTCTTGTGTGGCAGGAAACGGACCACAGTACTTCAAAATGTACCTAATATAGCAAATGTGTGTATCAGGAAAAGTGGCACTGAAAAAAAAAGAGAGAAGACGTGGGCAAGAGCTGGTGAGTGAGAAAATGAGAGAAATTGAATCTTAAGAAGTATGTGATGAAGGTGAAACCCCAACACTATAAAGTTATTTTCATGTTTTAAATTATGTATATAGTAATATATAATATATGAAGAAACATAAGGAAAAAAACTACACAAAGAGAGAGCACATACTGTTAGCATCTTGTCCTATAACTGAGGAAAAGTCCTTGACAGCTGCCACCATTACATAACATGCCTCATCAACCACAGCTAACTTAAACCTGAGCTGAAACAAAATGAAGACTAATGTGATAAAATGTGGAGAGGTTGTGTATGTGCTTGAGTCAGCAAGAGTAGGTACATGTGTGTAAAATAAAAGTATAGGGCTGTAAAACACTTCGCCTTACCCGCTGTCGCTGGTCAAGGTGCCTCCTGGCGAGTGTCCATCTACAAGGTTAGCATTGTCCTCCTCTGTCCTTTGGTTCTTGTCCCTGATCTCTGCATCACTGGGGCCACCCCGAGATGAAGTCTGCTTCACACCACCACCATAAACACAGTCCGCTTTGTAGCCATTCACTGCACCATGTCCTGTCCGCTTCTCTGTGATTTCACACCGACTGTTGCTGCGCGTTGGCGGCCGCTGTTCGTAGGATGAGGATGAGGATGAGTGCGACGGAGGGACATTGTTGTTGCTGCTGATTTTGTATCCATGAGAGATAAGAAGGTCCTCCACGCTGTACATGGCTAAGCAGGAGTGGTGTCCAAAGTGTGTGCACGGATGTCGTCAGAGTTCTAAACCTTTTCCAGATGACGAGTGTCTATGAACAGCTGCACCAGAGAGGCCATCACTGTGAAAAGAAATAAAATGGGACGAGGAAAAGCATGAGAGGGAGAGGGAGAGATTTATTAATATGATTTTTTCCCCCAAATCGCTTTGATGTGAAGACTGCGCCCCCTACCCAAAGGCGAGACTGTCAAACCCCAAAAAAGGCCCTACCTTACAACAAGAGGAGCAATTCTCAATGGTTGTCTGCCTGCCTGTCTGTTCGATTACCCATTCCCATTCCCCTCTCACCCCCTGCTTCTCTTTCAGCACAGCAATGATACTGTATCCAGCCCACTGAAGTAGAAGGCAGCATGCCTCATGCACACTGACCCAATTAGAGGGGAAAATCATAGCTGCCATGTTACCCCACTGCTGACTTTACAGATAATCAACAGGGATAAAATAAAGCCAGCAACATCAGAGGACAGTGAATGAAATGAGAATGAATGGAGCTTTGTCATACTAATTAAGACTTATACTCAATGCATGATCACTGACTAAGCAAGTCTTGAAGTGAAGCCATATTTATGTGTGCCTGTAGTGAAAATTATAGCACTCAAATACACCAACACAAATTCAGTCTTTCTGACACCTCAGCCTCAGAATCTTTTCTGGCTACAAGTTTTAGGTCCTTGAGGTTTGCAGCCTGACTGGCCCTCCATGACTTCTGTGTGCGCCGCACTTCCATGCACAATTTCCAACAGGAAAACAAGCCTTTGGTCACTGTGATACAATGGCTTTTTTTGGAATGTGACAATCACTGGATTGAAAAAAGTTCACAAAAAGTCTCGCTTGTGCAAATAACAATTTGTGCTGTTTTTAACTCACTGGTATGCAAGGGCTCTTTGAGTAACTTTATGTGCTTTCGCACCAAACAGTTCTATGGACTCAATAGGCCCTTTTGGACCAAACAGTTCTAGGGATGTACTGATGGGAACTACCCCCTGGGGAGCTCCACTGAGAACTACACTGCCCTTTCTCTATGTGCATTCGCATTGCCAGTAACAATGTCGCATCAAAATCCGTTGCATATAGGCTCAATAAAGTCTGGACTTCACTGTTGCTCCGTTTATCCGTGTTTGTTTTGTTTGTTTGCGTGTTTGTTTTTCATTTTAATATTAATGTTAAGAGCCGTTTTTACATGGCTAAAGTTTAACATGGATTTAAGGCTGTACCTGACTCAGAAGTTTTCCAGTTGTTCAATATGAAGGTTTTTCATATAGACTATCTGGCAATTAGAAAATTCATTGGTGATTGTTGTTTATCCTGTGATTTTATTGATTTCTACCAACATGCCACGTATTACCCCCCTACTCCGTCTCTCAGAGGAGGTGCATGCGCTTTGTTGAGTTGCACTTTGTTTGTACGGCTATTCAATACGAAGATATGAAGATTTTTCATATACTGTCTGGCAAATAGAAAACTCCTTGGTGATGAGTTCTTTTCAGGGATATTAGTGATGATTTGGAGCATTCCACATATCCGCCCCTCACACTACACGCTTCTTCTTTGTTTACATTTAGACCTATGAATTTGTTAGAATAATGACACAGGCAGCATACATGTATTTCTGTTTAAATCAAACTCTTAAAGCATTTTTTTATTTCACTTTACTTTGTCAACCACCCCACCTCAGCTTTCTCTCATCTGTTAACTGTCTCATCTGTTGTCATGTGGATTTTTTTCTCGAAGGATTTTTGTCTCATCTTTGGATTTTTGTCTCATCTGTTGTCATGTGGATTGCAACTCGAAGAATCTCACTACATTTACGTCTGGACCATTCACCGTACACACATCTCTCATGGTTCCTATAGCGCTACAAGAGTACCTACCCTGAAGTAGGTGCTAAAAAATCCTTCTCAGTTCCTGCAGGGTGAACACCGACGTATTGATACTTTTGGTTCACTTTGTATTCACTCCAATTTGTTAGTGTTGGTATACAGTAAATAGTCATATTCCACAGCTGCAGTAATCCATATTATGTCAAAAGCCGCTCCACTAAGAAAAGAGAAATGACAGTTCATCATTGCTTTAAGACATGAAGTGTCTTTTAAATAATAAAAATAAAGAAAGAACACTGAATTCGAAGGTGTGTCCAAACTTTTGACTGGTACTGTATGTATTAATGCACTTAAATCTAAAATATCATATAAATTTATTCGCAGTATGACACAGAATGATATCATATTTGGCAGCAGATTCACTGTCTTAAAACTGAAAACTGAAACCATGACTGACTAAACTGGCTCCACTGCAGGAGAATGAGAGTGAGATTATCTGTCCGGTTACATACACATGGAATCTTATCTTAATAATCAACCCAGTTCAGATGTTTCAAGGTAAATTTTCAACTGAATGCAAAATGAACAAATATATAAAAAACAACTTATAATTCATAGTTTTCTCTCCATTCAGCTTGGGTATGGTTACTTCTACTCCTACAGGCCCATAAAGCCAACACACCTGTTTCCAATAATTCACCATCTATACCATTCAAATATCAGAGTGTGTGCATACTTTCAATCATTAATTCATTCATTTATTCATTCATGTATTCAGTAACTGCTTTGTTCTGGTCAGAGTCACTGTGAATCCGGATCCTATCTGGGGAACACAGCGTGAGGCAGGAATACAGCCTGGATTCCAGAGTGTAGTATGCTAAAACCGTTAAAGCCAAATACTTTAGCACCAAAACGATCAAGGTATGAAAACCACGATGGCACTTCGTAGTTTTAAACATGAACCTGTGCAGTTTGTGTAGCAGATTCTTTTGTTGCAGCTTGTTGCATCCAATCACACACTTGTACTGTATGTAATTTATTTACTTGAAAGGAAGCTCACTGAAAAAAGGAACGATTTTCACAGCCTTTCAGTGATTTTTATTTATTTATTTCATTTTCCTTCTCTGGTCTGATTCGCGAAGTGCTTGATAAAACTAAAAACATCGACATGGAAAACGGAATGTTTAAAGATGACTGGACTGAGAAGTCTGCGTGAATCATCATTCACGTCAACATCCAAATCTGTTCAGAGTCACAAGTCGTAACGTGACGCATTAGCAAAACCAAAACCAAAGGAAACACAACCCCTTCAAAATGACGTGTCTTATTTATAGCCATAAACTAATCACTTATGGTTAAGTATCTAGGCGTCACTCCTTCATTGCGCAAGAAGTTAAATTCCAGTCTAAACTGAAACGTTATACCTTCTTAATCTGCTGCTTTAATGTAAATCCTTCACGAAAGAAGGAACGATTTAACCTCTATGTCCTTTATTCTACCTGAGAACATCCGCTCTTTCAGACATACGTGTGTGTCGGTGAATCTTCGCAAAATGGAGGTTCCTGAGCACAGAGAACACTAATGCGATTACCTTTCTTTAAGAGCCTTAAACCTGTTAGTCTTGGAGGATTGACTCTTGACTTTCTCATGGTGACACAGCCTCCTGTAATGTCTTAAATGATGTTAAATCCTCTATGCAAAACAGTGATTGTGCTGAACATCTACAGTACTATGCAAAAGGCTTACAGTTTGTGAACCCTTTGGAATTTTCTTTATTTCTGCATAAACATGATCAGAAACATCACCAAATTTTCACACAAGTCCTAAAAGTAGATAAAGAGAACCTAATTAAACAAATGAGACTAAAATTTGATACTTGGTCATTTATTTATTGAGGTAAATGATCCAATATTACATATCTGTGAGTAGCAAAAGTATGTAAACTTCTAGGATTAACAGTTAACTTGATGGCGAAATCAAAGTCAGGTGTTTTCAAACAATGGGATGACAATCAGGTGTTGAGTAGGGGCCGTGTTTTATTTATAGAACTGGGATTTATCAAAGTCTGAACTTCACAACATGTTTGCGGAATTGTATCATGGCACGAACAAAGGAGATTTCTGAGGACCTCAGATGAAGAGTTATCCACTGTCAGTCAGATGGAGGAAATTTACGATCATTTTTACCCTCTCCAGAAGTGGTCGGCCAACAGAGATCAGTCCAAGAGCAAGCTGTGTAATAGTTCACGGCGTCTCAAAGGAACCCAGGGTAACTTCTAAGCAACTAAAGGCCTCTATCACATTGACTAATGATAATTTTCGTGAGTCCACCATCAGAAACACACTGAACAACGGTACACATGGCAGGGTGGGAAGGAGAAAGCCACTGCTTTCCAAAAACAGTATTGCTGCCCGTCTACAATTTGCTAAAGAGCACATGGACGAGCCAGGCTATTGGAAAATGGATGGATGAGACCAAAATAGAACTTTTTGTTTTAAATGAGAACTTTCTGTTTGGAGAAAGGAAGACAGGCAGTTTTAACAACCTTATCCCATCTGTGAAACATGGAGGTGGTACTATTATTGTTTGGGTCTGTTTTGCTCCATCTGGGCCAGGACAGCTTGCCATCATAGACGAAACAATGAACTCTGGAGGAAAATGTCAGGACATATGTCCATGAACAGAATCTCAAGAGAAAGTGGGTCAACCCTAATCACACAAGTTCTATCAAAGAATGGCTAACGAAGTACAGAATTAAGGTTTTTGATTGGCCAAGCCAAAGTCCTGACCTGAATTCAATAGAAAGGCTGTGTGAGCAGTTCATGTGAGGAAACCCCCCAACATCCCAGAGCTGAAGCTGTTCTATATGTAGGAATAGGCTGAAATTCATACATGTCCTTGTGCAGGACTGATAAACAGATACTGGATATGTTTAGTTGCAGTTATTGCTGCACAAGAGGGTCGGAAAGCAAAGGCTCACATGCTTTTGCTACTCACAGATATGTAATATTGGATTATTTTCCTGAATAAATAAATGACCAAGTATAATATTTTGTCTTATTTGTTTAATTGGGTTCTCTTTTAGGACTTTACGTCATATGTATGCAGTAATATAAAAAAATTGTATACGGGTCACAAACCTTCAAGTACCACAGTAGGCACATGCAAAAGTAACAATGACTTCCAGTATAAGGGCATAAAATCTGTCCGCTTGAAAGAAAAATATAGCAACATGCAGTCAACAGAGATCAAATAAACAAAGTCAGTATTTAGTGTGACGACCCTTTGCTTTTATTCCTTAAATAGTAGTCCCAGGTACAACTGGTGCAGTTTTATAAGGGAAATGAGCTGTACGTTTTACCGAGCATCTTGGAGAATCTGCTAGAGTTCTTCTGGAAACTTTGACTGTCGCACTTGCTTCTTTTTGCATGTTTTTTGTCTGAAAAGTAGTCTCATAATATGTTGCTTTCTTTACTGATATACTAACATTTTTCAAATACAAAATAAAACTGCCTTTGGTAGTTTGGCCTTTGGTGTACTGACTCAGTAATGCAGAATTCATAAAATAAATATCTATAACAAAACCTGTACTAAATAATTAAGGTGACTAACATTTACACAGTTCTGTAAATGATCCTAATTTGTGGTGCGGATGCAGAGCGCTCGCAAGTTGTACTACGTATCCGTTATTCTCATCCGCGCTACTTCAGATGCACACTTCCTGAGGATTCTGTACCTTAGGGACCTTAGTGGAATCTTAGGGACCGAAGTGAAGAAAGTGCGCTCTTAAACAATAGTGTTGTTTTTTTTTTTTTTATAGAACTAGTTGCTTTCTTCATTCTCAAAGAACACTTAAATGATATGAAACTACAGATTTGCTGGCTACAAAGCTAGCAGGGCTCACTTTTATCTGAAACCTGTATTATAAGATTTACACACACGCACACACAATAACTCTACAACCCAAAAGCAAACACTATTTAAATTCCAGTCATTTGGACCTGGAAAGGTCTTGCTATCTGATACAGCATTTATATGCTCGATTTTTTGCAAAAATAAGCTGCAGCTGCCACCGCACTTGGAGAATGAAACAGGCACGTTGTTCTGCTGAGTAATACAGAAATTGCCTGTTGATTTTAAAAACATGTCTGCTGCTTTAATGATGACAAACAGCTTCTCATTGTGTCTTTCAAAGAAATGTGCAGATCTAGTAGATTTGGAAAACACTTTTTTTGGTTTAAATTTATGACCTACTTTTATAACTTTTATATCAGGCATGCTAAAAATAAGCCAAACCACATTCAGCCCAATGATGTCATGAGTCTACAGTGCATGAAAACTACACGGAGAAAGAATAAATACATTTCAAAGAAACAGATGTAGAGTTATATGAATTTTACAGTAAGCTGCACAATCCTATACAAGCCTATACAGCAGGAGGATTCTACAAAAACGACAAAAGCAATTTCTCAGGCAGCCAGTAGCAAGAGTTCTACATTAAAGTTAGCAAGAACTTGATTCTTTAAGTGCCACTAATGAGCCCTGTCTGTTACAGTTCATTTTATTTTCTTATTAGGACAAATTAGCTACAAGGAAGCTAAGATTTTGGCTTTGCTCCTTTGTAGACTATGAGGCATGGCTGTGGCACAAAGCCCTGTGCTAACTCATAAATAAATCACACATTTTTAGGTCTGAGCTTTTGGAGGGCATCTGGTCTCTTCCTCACACCCGCCTTCCCATCAGGCGTGCAGAGAGCCCAGAGCTGCCGCCATGACAGTTTGGTGTCAACTCCTTATTCATAGCCTTAGTGAGAATTGTGGAGTCCATTACTAAGAGCGGGAGGATGGAGGAAAAAGTGGTGCAGGATATAACTGATGTCTGGTGATTAGTATGAAATGGTTAAAGTGAAGGTCACACACATTTGCAACAGTTCATAAGTTCATTTAAAGAATGTTTGAAAAAAATCCTCAAGTGTTGGTTTTTTTGAAGTCCGGGATCTGTAGCGAAAAGGCTGCACTAATACGGCGCAAGTGCCTTCTGTTCGAAATGAAATGAAATTTAAAAAGTCATAAAATCTTAGCATTCCAAAATTGCATTGGCTGCCTAAATAAAAACGATACCCATCCATCCATCATCTATACCGCTTATCTGTCAGGGGTTAGAGAGCGAGAGGCGGGGTACACCCTGGGCAGGTCGCCAACCTATAGCAGGGCTAACACAGAGACAATCATTCACGCTCACATTCACACCGATGGGCAAGATTGAGTAGCCAGTCGACCTAATCTGCATGTCTTTGGAATGTGCAAAGAAACCAGAGTGCCCAGAGGAAACCCATGCAGGCATGGGGAGAAAATGCGAACTCCACAAAGAAACGCCCGTTGTCTGGCAGGTTCATACCCAGAGCCTTGATGCTGTGAGGTAACAGTGCTAACTAGTGCACCACCGTGCTCTCCAATGAGAGCACGAGTCTCCAATGAGAGCACGAGTCATAACCACACAGAGAACAATAACATGTCTGTCCTGTCCTTCAGAACATTTCCATTTTAACCACACCTAATCTTTGTTCTACAGGCTCTGTTACAATGAGGCCCTGATACTGTCGTTAAGATGCACAGTAACACACTTAGTTTGGACCACAGTGACTTCATTGTTTCCTTCATGATATCACGCAGGTCAACATCTTCTTCCTGAGGATATGAGTGCTACAGAGGAGTGTAGCATGGTGAGAAGCGGTGGCTGTGGCTGGACCCCTGAGGACATAGGCAAAGTCAAGAACATGGCGACCCTTCTTATGGGTCATGTCATAGACCCACGTGCTAAACTTCAACATCTCCGGATATTTCTCCTGAGACATATCATTTGTACTTTTTTCCTGTTGTCTGCCTTCCAGAATATTCCTCAGTCTGTATTCATTTCAGACTAAAATAAAATATTCGAGAACTACATTCCTTTGCAGGGTGGCCTGACAGCTCCAGGGCTCCCAGTTTGATTCACATGTTCCTACAGTGTCTGTGAGGGTTTTCTCTGGGTTCGCCAGTTTTCTCCCATCTCATAAAAACTGACTACGAAAACATCCCTAGGTGTGAATGAGCATGTGAATGCATGTGCCATGGTGCCTTCTGATGAACTTGCCTTCCTCCCGATGTTCCTGAAATCTTACAGAGCCACTCCCATCCTGAGCAAAATAAAGCTCTTACTCAAAGTGCCTGAGTGAAAGACTCCATCACAAAGGGAAGTTAAGAATCGCTGACTTATGTGGAAGACTTCTAAGGATTGTCATTTCATGGTCCTTCCATGTTGCTCCACAGAGCCTAGAGGTACTACATTGCACAATAACTGCATTATACATCCATCCATGAATGAATATAAATATTAATAACTACTGAATTAAATAACACATGTATTATGCGTTTCATAAGAAATAATTTTGTCATAAATACATTTTATCTAAAGTTTAAACATTAATTATTCACTATTATTATCTCCTTATTTGCAAGAGTCTATCAAATTACGGTTTTCCCTGTACTATTTTTTTTTTTTTTATGTTTTTTTACTACTACTTTATGATGCAGAATTGCTAAAACAAAGGACTGTGCCCTTATCTGACAAGGTGCCACAGGAAAACTAATTACCCTTCTTTTTACATTTAGTACTAAATTATTCACTGTTAATTTTTAGATAGAATTTTGAAGGCACTTGACCTTGAATGACTTATTGTATAAGTCATGGAATAAATCGGAAACCTGAGGTGAAAAATCAAGGGTGCGCTTTCATTGCAACCCTCAAACCATCTGCTGCTTTCAGGGCTGACTGAGAACTGCTTTTTAATGTGGTTTCTAAAAGCTGACCTGAAGGCAAAGATAAAAGAGGCCTTTTGTCAGAAGATAACAGCCCACCCTCAGAACCAAATCCTGCACATTTCCAACTGTCTACATCTAATGTTAGAAGAATCAGACATGTCGGCCTCAGTGTGATAACGCCTGCCAAATTGTCCCCGGCTTTCTTGATGCACAAAGACGTTCTAATCTACGCCTTCAGGGTGAACGCTGAAGCAACCCACTACTGTTGGTTTGTTTAGGACTCATCCATGGTTACTAATGTTTTCCTTTTCTGAAAAGCGGGCTTTGCAACAATGGAGTGCAAGCGAGGTGACGATTCGAGCACTGCAGAAATGCTTCCTGATTACATTGGCGCTCTTATCACAAGATTGTTAAGACAGGAAATAATGTTTTTTTTCCAGAGTGGAACTAGCACATTACAAACCACAGTGCCGGGTTTCTGTGCACAAACACACACGTGTGCTCCACCCCGTCATTTCGCACTAATGTTTAAGACGTTAGTGTACTCTCAAAATGTCATTTATTGTATTTCACATTTAAAAACAGCACGAAATGTGGAACCCCAAAGGCAGAGTATGTTGATTCAAAACTTATTTCAGCTGCAGAGTCAGCAGGTATGCTGTAACCTAAAGCCAAGAGAGATCTACTCGACACATTTATCTGTATCTGTATCCGAGTCTGCAATTAACTATCAATAATGGCTGATATTTCATGGTCATTTGAGACGCCTCTCAGTTAACACACACGCATGGACGCGCACACACACACACACACACACACACGCACTTGTGTATACTGACGGAAGCAAAACAGGACATAGTTAAATAATCTTATCCAACAAAAACACAGGGTAACATTTACAGAGAAGTACTAGGCTGGAAGACGGGAAAGCTTTGGCAAAGACGTGGAATTCAGGCCTCACAGGTCAATATATCTTGAAGTAAGCATGGCTGGTGCCTATAAAAATCAAAGTACTGAGCTTGACTTACGGCTTAGGCTAGTCTGCAGCTTGCTGCTCGGTGCAGAGCCGTTTTTGACCTGCTCAGCACGTCTGTACATAATTAGCGTGCATCAAGGAGCTTGAACTAGCACAAGACGTCAGTGAAAAAGTCTATCGGCTCAAAGTGCTCAGATCAAAGAATGGACAACTATGATAATTACTTTGTTAGACGACATTTAAACAAATGCCTCATCGATAAATATGGGAGTCAAAGAAAGATTGAGAATTTGGCTGTATACAGCTGGTGGCCATGAAATAAAACATCATTTAAAAAAAAAAATGATCAAGATAGCAATAAATCAGATTATCTATTATACTCTTCCTTTTCATGATATCAAACAAGAAAGAAATCACTGGCACAGACTTCTATTTAACGTGAAGGTTCAACACAACCACAATAGCATATCAGCGTTTTCCACTGCTAAGCACGATTGCGTCACTGTAATTAATCTGACGAGCAGAAATTACCCAGAAGAAAGTGAGCGTTACGATCCATGTGTCTTCCATATGGCCTTGAGGCCTCTTGTATACGAGTCTGTCAAATCATTAGGCAACAAAAGCAGGCATTCACCTTTCATCACTTTTAATTGCGACTAATAATCCAACTTTATACTAATCAACATATGGTTGCATTTTGCATGCTATCACAACCAGAAGGCTTTTAAAAGTTGTAAAAAAAAAAAAAAAAAAAAAAAAGTTTTTTTTTTTACTGAACATCTGAGAGGAAAAGGCTATTCCTGCAAATTTCAGCCGAACTGCAAACACCTCACTCTTACTGTATATGTTTTGATAAAGCCTCATGAAGTTTGATGAAACTTTCCTCCTAATTCCTCACTATCTAGGGGTAACAATCCAGTCATATAACCAACCACAAGAAATATATACTCCTGCTCAATCTGGGATTTTTAATAGCGCAAATAGACATTTCTTCACTAATAGTCCAGACACCCAATCCAAAATTGCACTTTTATTCCTTTTTTATTGGGATAAAATTGCCCTGTTGTTGTACTTCTCATTCTCATTCGGTCTTAACAAGCAGTTTATTTTTGGTGTGGTGGCCTCGAAAAACTAGAAGTTTTCCTGAACTGAAATATGTTTCTCTTTTGCAGGTGCCTCATTCACAAGTTATAACATTTTAAAATACGGTTAGCCACAAATGTGAAAAAAGAGACGTGAAACTTGCCTTTAAAGACTGCCACGTCCATTGCAGCTTAGGTGAACTGCAGTATCTAATTACAAACTGAATTGATTAGGCTTATGTCTGCTGCACTATAAGGCACCTGGCTATCCGACAACTTCATCAACGCCTGATGTTCACTGTGTGAGGAAATCCCACTTAGCCAGCAAGGGTTTAGACATCTTTAGGCAGTCTGACTGCGTTTGTGAAACTGCCGACGCCTTACCTGACGTGATCTTTGCAGGAAGATATCTTGCGTGGGAATAAAAAGTAAATAAAAAACATTTGTCATTTTGCGAAAAGACATTTATGATTTCTTAACGCTGAGGTGTCAGAGCATATTAGGCTTGCTTTATTGTCTATTTGTTTGCCAGAAGATAGTCAGGGTGATGTCTGATGGGAATTCCCAGAACACTACACAATGATGCTGCTAAAATGCGCGTTCCAGGCTCCATGCTGTCCAACTGCTGCATCACAGCATGAAGGATTTCTCCGAAATGAATTGACTGTAATATTCCAAATGATTTAATGAAAACTCTTCAAAGTAGTTACCACATTATGGACACACATCACTCTGCTGTTATACTTTATGGATACAGAAAACTTAAATACGCTACACTTGCAATATTATCTTCCCTCCGCATTACATAAGCGCAATAAATTATTTATCGAGGCTGTGAATATACGTAGACAGCCATTCTGACTCCAGATCTGATGAACTAGTGGGAAAGGACTTAAAAAACAATGAGTCATAGAATATCTTTGTAGTGGCATCAGTTGTGTTTGACCAGCCGTTTCCGATGCAGCTCCAGCGAAGGACACACTCTCACTTAGAGGGCAGTGTGCGCTCACACTCCACACTCGGAGCAGTGATAACAATGTGCAAAGTGTGCTTAGGGCATACGTATAAACAGACACACTGCAAGTCAATTACCCAACTGTTCGGCGCACACACAAACACAGATACTCCAGCTTCTCCTACTGCTTCCCCCTGCTTTTCCCTTCTCTCAGAGCCTCCCTGAGGGAGTACGTGTCTCTCTCACACAATACTGCCACTATCTCTGCTTGTTTTTTCATGACTAGCTGAACTGAAGGGTGAGAACTGGTCAGCTAACAGCACACAAGCTCTTGGGACTGTATTGTTAAAAATCAGCGAAAAAATGGGATCTGATCCATATTTGCCCAGACTGGACCAGAGTCAATATTACACAGAACAACGTTTATGCTTGTTTATGTCAACGTTTCTCAAATTCAGGTTCAGTGACCCCAGGGTAGTAATAGTATTGGAAGATAGACAAATATACAATAGCGTATGACAAATATAGAAATAAACAAACATAAAACCGTATATGGAAGAAGTCCAGGAAATTATGTAATTTAATTTATATTTTCATAATGAATTGCTATGAGTTGGGTTCCTCAATCAGATCAGGGTAACGTAAGCGATGTTACGTTTTGTATAATTATAGTAATTAAAGGAGCAGTATATAATTTTTCAGCACACTGCCACCAGTGAGATTAAGCATGTCCTTTACCGACAGCATTCCTTCTGATAAAACTACGTAGACTTTACAGTTTACCTTTTAAGAGAAAAGAGCCGAGTCATGGCATGGAGGGTGGAGCTTAGTCCTGGGCCAGAAAAATAACACAGAAAACTGAGACAATAAAATGAGCTAAACCCAATGCAGGACACTAAGCAAGCCACAGCTGGCAGTCAAGTTTTCTAAAGTATCTTTGAAATTCTTTTTATTATCCAGAAATGTTTAAAGTCCACTGTGTAGGATTCAGTAGGAATTATTAGAATGTATGGTGCCTGTAGCATACTTCCAATACTTACGCTCACGCTCCCTTGCTTTTTCTCATGCTAAATAATAAGCATGATCCTCCGTCATTCAAAGTTTGGTTGCTCAAACTTGTTTGCCAGCACCAGTAAACACTGACTCCTCTTCTTTCTTCTTCAGCTTCCTTCCAAATTCACGCCGTCACTTGTAAAAACATGAAACGCGGAAGGCGCTCGCTAAAGGTTTGTCCGTCCTGGGCTACTGTAGCGGCGCAACATGGCGGCTCAGTAGAGGTGGACCCACTCCCTATAAAGATATAAAGGCGTATTTCTAAGCTTACAAAAACACAGCGCTTCGTAGTTACAGGTAATTATACATTAACGATAACATACTTATGAATAGTATATTCCATTTCTATGAACAGATCCCTATGTCCTACATAGTGGACCTTTAAATCTTATAAACCGTGCCTTAAAAAACAGGTCATAGCTTTGCTATAAATGAACAATAACCACTTTTTTAAGCAATCCTCAGGCAGAGACTCTCATCTAAATATATACCTCTCCCTCAGTATGGCGAAGCTCAGTGGATTAGATCCTGGTGACATTCATATAATGACTCAACAGCAACAGAATTAGATAATGATATTTAGCAGGCACTTGGAAAACAAGGGTTGACTTCGAGTACAAACATGAAACTCATTCAGGATGAGGAATGCGTGTCTTTTATCAGTAATGCAGGAAGGCACAAGTACTCAATTCATTGATCTTTAATAAAGAGGAAGGACGTTCGCTGCTGTAGGACATTAGATGAAAGGAGTATTGATTTTAACGCTGTATGCAGATGTCATCTATACACACACAGCAATCCTTTAGCAAAATGAACAGATGACAAGAAGCATGTAACCAAGTAATCTATGAAAAGTCAACTTAAAAACGGACAGGCAATATTCAAAAATACATAATAACTGTCAATATATAGCACATTGTGCTTTTATAGTAACATCTTATGACTATTAAAGTGAAAAGATTCACACATGCTTGTGTATTTGTGCTTGTGAATTTTTCACAGTGCAATCATATTAGGTGACTAAGTATAGAAATGTGCTCCCGCTAGGAAACAAACCCTGCTCTGCTTGCCACGTAGGCCTAATATCCCACAAGCTAAGTGACTTTCTGGCTTTGTCAAGCATGCTCGTTCCTCTTCCTTCCACGCCTACAGACTCTATAGTAGGACTGCACAATCTTGCAATACTGGCCTTCGCATTAATCATTTTGACAAAGCATGCTATATGCAAATAAACACCCTAACCACAATATCAGATATGTTTTCTGTGCAAATGTTGATAAATCATGGCCTTTAATCGTCAATCATTCTAAACGTTATGCAAAAAATCCACTTAATTTGGCCTAATTTTATACAATCCAGTATTTAAGCGCAACACACAACACATTCTCCAGTTGTTTTAATATGTTGAAAGATGTATCACAATATATTTGTCCATATTGTCCAGCTCTACTCTATGTGCTCAATGTTACACTTATGATAAATTTGCACTCTCAGCTGAAAGATGATACTGACTCATCATCATTGAGAGTTCAGGGTGTGAAAAAAAGATAGTCATAAAAAAAGAAGTCAATAATTCAGTGGAACTTGCGCAATTTCTCCTTTTAAGCATTTTGACTTTTGCCTGCCCTGCAATCCTCTTGACTTCTAGTAAACAGTTACACATTTCTTGATCACCAGATCATCCTAACCTGATTCAAGTTTTACACCAGGTGGCTCGTGTGAATTCTGGAAAGCTTGCAAACAAGAACATACAGACTTGGCCGATTCTTCACGTTACGCTGCTGGGATTCTTTCATAAACATTTGGGGTTCACTGCATACAAGGATAAAAGAATTGACTGGGGTTTAGGATGGACATGTGAACTTTTATGGTATCAGTTTATTATTTAGTTGTTCACTGTAAAAAAGTATTCAGTACGTATAGTGAAACGAATAGAAAAGCCAAGTAGTTACAAGAGTCATAAATGTTCATCTGGTCTCTCGAAAGACTCCTGTACGTTTCATGTCAGGATCAGACTACACAATATTTTTGACTTTCATGATGGTCAGCATGGCAGATTAGGCAATCATAGTGGCATAAATTCTTGTCAAATTCTTGGTTGAAAGACTAGCACCTTTACAAGTTTAACCTCGATCAATCATCATCGTGACCTTGTAGGTTTTCGGGACGAGGATCAAAAAACTGTCAGTCATGGCTAGAGAAGGAACGTCAATGAACATGTCTTAGGAGTTGTCTAACTAGGCGAGAAAATACAAAAAAAAAATCGGATAAGGTAGTTTTTCATCAGGGTGTCATGAGACATCACAGGCACACATCTCTGTTCTTCGATTATGTCACACTACAAGGCTTGTTTGTCCTTCCCAATATTCATATTCAGCCCTGATGCTGGAAATTTGTCGGTCACAACAACATTGTGTCAAAACTGAATTCATGTAGACTGATCCCGGCATAAGGGATTCATGCAAATTATGGAATGATCTGGCGGATTTAGTCATCTTATGACAGTTTAAAGATTTTGTGAAAACTGAGAAGCCATTAAGTCTCATCCCTCTAGTTTTAGACATATGGCAGTGGTCTCCAGGGCCTCAGAGAGCACATTTAAGTGCAGTTCTTTCTCTGTACAGCCCTTGGCAGCAGGAAAGGTCGATGGTGGATAAGTGAAACCCCTCAGAATGCTTATTACCACTAAGGTAATAGCACATAATGAGAATAAGGGCTTGTAGACCTCACACTTCCCCAATAAAGTAGAATGAAGGAGATTCAATCCCACACACACACTCACACACACACACTTGTACTTCTGTCTTTGTGAGGACACTCATTGACATAATGTATTCTCTAGCCCCTTACACTAACCTTAACCATCACAACTAAATGCCTAACTCCAACCCTAACAGCCCTTTAAAAAAAGTGAGGACCAGCCAAAATGTCCTCACTCTGTTTACGTGTTTCGGTCCTCAATATGTTGTAAGTACACGTGTGTACACACACACACACACACCGTTTCCCTCACTGTCAACACACAAGCTTTCCCTTTTGAAGTAAGGAGTTGGTGTCAACACACAACACTCACAACTGTTTTCCGGGACATTTAGCTCATCTTTCCACAGCTGCTGTTGGACCAAATGCGGCTCCCAAAACCTCGTTCAGAAGAATATTTACAGTTTTCTGTCTTTACTATCGACTCCACTTTCTGTATATAGTCTGGTTAGTGTCATGTTAATAAAAATAACTTGGTGTAAACAAGCTATAATCTTATTTTCTGAGGCAGAGTAAAGAAAAACTCTGATAATCACGTGAGAGAGAGAGAGAGAGAGAGAGAGAGAGAGAGAGAGACGCCAGTGTTACCTTGGAGTCCTCACTGTCCGCGTGCCCTAAACATCCATCCACAACTAAACAGCTATAATATCCAGGGTTAGTGTGTGTCACAGAAAGTTGTACAATCCGCACAAACGCAGCCCAAATAACCACACTATTTCAAATTCTTTCAAATGTTTAGCCTACTAGCTCATTCCGGCTGCCTCCAGAAACACGCAGGAGCTCAACATGGGGTCCGTTTATTATTCAGCAGCTGGGTGAGAAGGCTGTGCGCGCGCCCCTTCCTTTTCTAAACGCCACCATCACGACTCAGCGGTTACACCGTCCTCCTCGCTCAGACATCCCAGCACAGTCAGCATGGACGACAGAGAAAGTGCAGAAATATAACTCTCCCTGAGCTGAGATCAGACACAGAGCCAGGACGGTGGCGTAAAATAGCATAACATAAGGTATCACATACCTGAGATTGGGCTTTGCAGTTTAGTAACGCGCGTGTAGTTTCTAGACCTCAGCTGGACTGCTGTTGTCCTGTTAGTCCCGAGACATAGCTACACACACACACGCAGTGAGAGAGTGAGTGAGTGAGAGAGAGAGAGAGAGAGGTGGTTAGAGGAGTACACCCTCTCCCTCAGTGTTCCAAATGTGGTGAAATTGGTTCCTTCCAAAGTAGCAGAGAAACTTTAGCCTGGAGAGAGGACGGAAACACTAACACACCCCTACTGCCTGCTTGCCTGCCTGCCACACACACACACACACACACACACACACACAAGCTCTCTCTATCTCAGCAAAAATAGTACATCTTGTGTACCTTTGATATCCATATTTCACCAGGAAACGTGGATATAGTGTGCCTTAAAATATTTAAGGTACATAAATAGAGCACAGGGTGGGGCATGATGGTGCAGTGGTCAGCACTGTCGCCTCACAGCAAGAAGGGGGCTTTTCTGTGCAAAGTTTGCATATTCTCCCCATACATGCCTGGGTTTCCTCTGGGAACTCCGGTTTCCTCCCACAATCCAAAAACATGCAGATTAGGTTAAACTGGCTACTATAACTTGCCCACAGGTGTGAATGTGAGTGTGAACATTTCTTCATCTCTCTAAATTATCCCTGCGATAGATTGGTGGCCCAGGGGATACCCCGACTCTTGCCCAAAGTTAGCTGAGATTGGCTCCAGCTTCCCCGCGACCCAGGCGAATAAGTGGTATAGACAATAAATGGATGGATGGATGGAATTGACCATAATTAATTTTGTGAGTAAAGCTTTAAAGGTATATTTCTTGCACCTTTCTATACTATAGGTATAAAAGGTTTACCATAGAGTGTACCAGACCAATGACAAGGAAAGGTAGAGTTTAGTACCTTTTCTCACATGTACATACATATGCACACATGCTGCATCATCGTCATCATCTTCGAACCACATCTGAATAGTAAGCATAGAATGATAATAAAGGTAGTGTAGCCCTGTGTCATTGTTATTGTACCATCAAGGATAGCTCTTTAGTATGTATATTTCCACATTAAAGGAGCATGAGCATTAGTTTTAAGAGTAAAGCTTTAAAGGCACATCAGTGGTTCTTAAGGTTAAGTTATGCACCTTAAAGATATAAAGATACATACTGCAGGTATAAAAGATGCTCCCCTGATGGTACCACATCAGTGACAAGGACAAGTACAATATGGTATCTTTATTTCTGAGAGCTCAGTGATCCGCTACAGGGTATTTGTGGTTTGTCGGATTTGTCAGCATCAAAAAGATTTTAAAATGTTTTATGATTTTTGTCCTGGGAAAGATAATGTACATGTTACCAAAATGAGCACTACCATCTTCTGGTCACCCATATCTCACTACTGATTTGAGAATCTGATTAGCAAATTTAATCTAAACTGCCTTTTGAGTGCAATTAGTACCAGACTGCTGGCCAAACAGTTGCTGTAATAGATTCATAATTTGGCAGTCAAATGTAATAAAAAATATATTTACATGAAATAGGCCTGCCAGTGTGATATATCAGAATAGTTTCACCAAGACTGTTATATTTTCAACAACCTCTAGCACCAGATATGAGCTCTGCTCGCTATTCATATAAACTAAAGTTTCCAGAACTGCACTCCCATACACACCTGCCAAATTTAACTCCTGACATGATGAAGGGGATGTCAAGGATCCTGTACAAAAAAGTTCTGATTTTCAAGAAATGGGAACAGGACCCACAGATACTGCACTGCACAGGGCCTGGAATCTGAAATGCCAATTTTCCACAAACATGTAATCATTCAAACACAAAGAATCAGAATAAGTCCAATCGGTCCATGTCTTTTCAAATGAAAGGATCATTTGATCTGTTGTTCCTGCTATCAACATACTGTACACACAGACACACACGCACATGCATACACACACCCACACCCACAAAGAAAACCACACAATCTCCAAAACTCTACATACCTGAGTGTTTTCATGGCTGACTGTTCACAGCTCTAAAAAGAACAAAGGCTGATGTATTTCATAATATTGACACAGATGTTGCACATATAACTAAATCTGTGTAAGATGTTCCTCAGAAAGTGTGTTGTTTGTATCTGGTGGGCAAATCTCAATCTATAGCCCACCTGAGTATTCAAAGGGAGAATCACAAAGGGAGTTAGTTCAGGGTTTGTTTTGGTGTTCACTAGATATGTTTTCAGAGACACCACAACATTTGCACATCTGTAGGGTGGACAAACAGGGTCATGGAACCGTAACCACTGTAATGCTTGTGATAAATCCAATTGACTTCATATTACCTGTCAGATGCTTATCGTACTGGTGTAAATCTAACCATTGGGGAGGTCTATTTCCTCACCTCGCACATCTCCTGTGGCTACTTAAATTAAGATAAACAAATTTAGGAAACTCATACCTTGTGGAGCATTGAAGTAGCATCTGCTCTGTCTCCAGCTATTGTGTGTGTATGTGTTTAACACAAGAAACCTGTACGGACTTCAATGCCAGTATACATAAACCAAAAAGAATAATATAACCACTGGCTGGCCTGAAAAAGCTTTAGATTTAAACAAGCACCAAGCAGAAATTTCCATGAAAAGTAATGAATATAGCAATAAAAGTAGGATAAACATTGGGTTCATGGCACTAAAGCTACAGTATAAATTACAGTGTATAGTGATATTTACTTAATTTTGTCTTAGCTGTCATAATAAAGTCATAGTTGTGGCACCTTTTTCTTTTCAGTCCAAATATCTAGATAGTTTTAACCAACTACATTTACTTGTGTAAATATAAATCAGTAGTATACCAATGTACCTAATCATAAAAATACCATAGATGCTGTTTTTGGCTTGAAAAGGCTATAATAAATTCTCCTGCATGGTTAGATCAGCCTACCAGCCAATTTCTTTACACAGTATAACAACACAACAGTGTACCAGATAGTATTGGTGCAATTTTAAATGCAAGAAAGAAGGGTCACAACAAATATTGATCATAAACCCACAAAAGACACCATAAGGCAGCATCAATTAGCTGACAGCAAATAGTGTCAAATTGAAGTCATTACTCATATCTGTAGTATGTAGAGGAATTTCTGTAGGTCATAATGTTTATACAGACTGGCCTGTGTTAAAGTAACATCTCTATATTCATGATTTGTTAAGATAATGTATATGACAGGATATGCAGCAATATGGCCAAGATGTTAATCTGTTTCTAACATCATAAGAGTAGATTTCTGGTAGGTGGTTCAATGCTTCAGGTTTCTGATTCACGTCCTGGTAGGAGTTGGATTATTCCACATCCTGCAGCCATAATAAAGGACCACGAAAGAGTATGATGCAACATAATGGCATATCTCTGCTTCCATTTGCTAAAGTGATGATCTCCAATAGACCACAGAGATTAATGTGAAAGTGAGAATAGGTTTGGCTGTAGACTAGGTAGGACTTGAAGCTATTTGGAAGGCAGATAGGCTTTAGAACCCAACCCATATGCAGGTTACTGTATACTATAGTCTCCCTTACTCACACAGAGCTTTGAATGAGTTACACCGAGGTATTATTCACCAGGCATTGTACTTCACAATATTGTGATATTATGATAAACCATGCAGCTACACTATCATTCTAAAACCAGGAATAGTAGAAAGTCAGACTGTGGTTTCTTGAGTAGGAAAACATGTCTGGCGTTCTCAGGCCCCTCACAAACAGGATGGTGCCAAACTGAAATCAGATGAAATAACTACTAGTGTTCAAAGATACACAGTTACTGAAGACTGAACTCAGGCTTTCTTCTCTACTGGTCTAGCCTGAACCTATAATTTAGCATAGTTATTTTAGAACGCTTGCATTGTCCTGTGGTCACTTGGGTCTATACAATCTCAGCAGAACAGGAAATGTCTCCATAACCAAACAGTGCTACGAATCAGCCCATACCTCAAGCCTGTCTGAACCCAAACAACAAAAGGGAACATTTTTAAAATATTGTGGTTCAGTGTATTTGCTTAGGCAGTACTGCAATGATTTGAATATTGAAGGTTATTGTTAGTGAAATAAAAAGGCTACAGTAGAACAGAGAAAATATTGCTTCAGTGCTCATTTTTAGATTCATTATTTTAAGAATTATTTAAAAAAATGTATGATTAAATGTCTTTGTCTATGCATTACTTGTTTTTAACATGGTGAAGTATAACATATCAAGAATACGGCCAATGAATGTGGATGTTCACTGTGGTTGGGGTTTGTTTGAATGGGTAATATGACTGATAAACATGATGAAATATGGAAAAATTCATTTATTTCTGATGAGAAAACTCTTAATAGTAAATGAGAAAAGAATAATGTAAACGGTCTGAAATCTGATCCCAATGGGAAGGGACTGCTCTCCAATTTCCAGCCACAGAATCTAATCTCTCTCGTTTTCCTCCAGAAAAACAGTGGAATGAAGAAAGGAAAGAGTCTGATTCATGCCACATCAACCTCTATGTTTAGCTAAATTGAACATTCGTTGAGTACCTCTAAATTAAGCCAAAAGCATAAATAGAGTGAGTGCTGAACAAAGTCAAATTAAATTAGGCCTTAAATTAATAGGAATGCTGTCAAAATATGAAAGGGCTCTGGAAACCCCAAACAGTCCAAACACCACCTCCTAACACTCACCCACACACAGTTATACAATAAACACACAAAGTGGATATTTGTAGTGCCATGGTGGTTTTGCATACTCACCCACCACATTATATTGCAAGTAAATACCCTTAAAGCGACAAGCAGACCTCCCATGATCCACTTCTCCTCTTCCGCTTCCACCTTGACCACAGCAAATCCTGAAGCAACTGTGTTTTCCTGAGCAAGCAACCACACTAACGCAGAACAGATGTGCGCAGGGTGGAGCAGTGGCTGAGGGGTGGGGAGAGGTCGAGCATTAGAGACCAAGAAAAGGAGATGTGCTTAAACTTCTGCCCCAGCTGGGGCATCTGGATATGGTAAAGAAGGGAGAAGCATTGCAGGGAGGGGGATGATGGGGCAGGGGAGCTGACTTTAACACATGAAGAACATGTAGTGGTGTCTCACCTCTGAACTGACTTCTGAACTTCTGCCTACATGTAGTACGGTAATTCAAGGTGACTAACTTTGATGTGGTACTTGCCCACAATCTCATACAGCGAACTGCTATAGCAAAACACTCTGTAGCTTATTCAGGATTGGCTTCACACACTTAACCCCACAATATCTATTTTATGGAGTGAAAAGGGAGCAGAAGCTGAACACAGCTGATAACCATACCACTTTATTTAACCTGAGACGTTTGTTTAAAATAGATATGATCTTTCATTAGGATATCACTTACAGTTCATATGAGTTTTAAAAATCGCTCTTCAGTATATCAGTAGGTTTCGAATATGTGAAACAATTCTCTACATCTTGAGATGAGATTACTGGATTATTTGTAGTGCCATGGTAAACCACTACTGAGAGCATTGATTGAGAGATTGATTCATTACATGGATTTCAATCTTGAACCATGCATTTAAAGTTCACTATTGTGAATTACTATGTTAATGAAGATATATTTTTGATAATAGGTTACCTTGCAGCTTCCTAAGCAGATTTTACTCAGTACAAACTGTGTAGCATTAATACACCATAAGGAACATTTACAAAGACTTGCATTAATGAATTTTAAATAAACAAACAAACCAAATAATCACTTATGTTAACCAATAGTTATCACATCCATGAGCAAATTAAGCTCACATTGACCAGCATGAACAAAACCATAATTAACATATTTGAGGCTGTGAACTGTTAAAATTCAGCCTGAAACCTAAGATTCAGTACTTACACTTGGAGAGCAGATTACATGTTGTAATTTAATGTTTGCTCATTTACGTGGACTCATTTTTTACTAATAAATTGAATTAGGGGCGACACGATAGTGCAATGGTTAACACTGTTGCCTCACAGCAAGAATGTTCTGGGTTTGAGCCTATCGGCTGACTGGGTCCTTTGCATGTTCACCCCGTGCCTGTGTAGGTTTCCGCTGGCTGCTCCAGTTTCCTCCCACAGTCCAAAAACATGCAGATTAGGTTAACTACCTACTCTAAATTACCCATAGGTATGAACGAGTGTGAGAATGGTTGTTAGTCTCTCTGTGTTAGCCACCTAGGGTGTACCCTGCCTCTCATTCAAAGTCAGCTAGAACTGGCTCTGGCTCTTTGACTAAACAAGAATGTATTTTTAATAGACCACTGTATTTGTGTAAATCTGTTGGTAAATAAAGAAATTCACCATCAGATTCTCATAAAAAGATACAAGATAATCAAACCACTCTTAACTTGTGATCAAATTCATCAGAGCTTTTTATTTTTAAACACCGATGCTCCTATTTAAGCAGTGACTAAAATTGTGAATAAAACTATTTTTTTCCTACACTCTGTATTAGTCAAGTTCTGTTTTGGGTTTGTGTGGTTGTCATTATTAGTTCAGCAAAAAAATGGCACAAAATAGCATGCACCCTGTCCGTAGCTTTCATTGACCAATCATAGCCTCCAACGGGTTTATTTAAGAATTGCAACCCAACAGCCAAATATACACTTTGTTTTGGTATTGTATTTTATTTTTAGCTGGAGAAGTGTCACTGGCTTCTTTTGGGAGATTTGACAAGACTTTTAAGCACAAAATACGATCATATGTGAATACTGAAAATGCACGCAAGAAACAACAATACCAGGTGCGAATGATTCTTCTTCTCAGATCACCCGAGAATAATCTTAATGCTGAGTCTGAACAGGGCTTTTCTGTTCTCCATGCACACATCAGACATCTTGGCTAATTCAACATGACAACCACAGACCTTTTGTCTGCCAACTATGATGTCAGACCATTTCAGAGAGAAGGAGATTCCCAGTTTTAATCAAGTGACAGAGAGACCAGGAAAGTGAGAGATAGAAAGGAAGACAGAGAGCGACAGAGGGAGGGAATCCAAGCATCATAAGAAATATAATTCCTTGAATATTTAAGTGAACACCCCAATGAACATTTAGTAATGTCATTGGATTTCACTGTTATCTAGACAAACAACTTCAAAATGCTCTGATATCACTTTTTCTTTTTTTTTTATTCAGTATTTAAGATTCATGTATTGGCCAATACCCAATACTGATCTGGTACTGATGTCCTCACATTAACTAAGTCTGGGTTCAGAAAGCTACTGTTGCCAATTCACGATTTATGGTGACAGGCTTTAAGACATGTTGTATATTTTTGTTCATGAGCATGATCTGTGTCTTGTCAGTCAACAAAGCATGCGTTCATACCATAAAATATCAAACATGTTTGTGTATTGAATCAGAAAATAAGTAAATTCCATTCCATTCAAAACCACTCTACCATTCTAGGATGGTATTGATTTGGGGCATTCCCAGTATAGTCTGTACAGTAATTCATTTGCACTTCATAATATACAGACAATATGAGATTCAAGTGTACTTGAAGGCTATTTATTTGACAGTAAATGCTTAATGATTAATATCAGTGTTGTCTCTGATGGTAACAGCTGGGAAAAAAGTTCTAATGTGCAAAAATTCTTTCAGAATAATGACTGAAATTGCAATTCTAACATAAATTATAAAGACAAAAAGACTTAAAAACCTAAACTATTTAAGTACACATTAATAAGAGCTAAAGTTAAAGTAAAGAATTCTAAGGGTTAATTTTTTTTTTTGGGGGGGGGGGGGATTTTATGTATTCTTTTCTATAGAATATTCTATAAACTTAAATCCAAGCAGCAAAATTCTGGAACAGTTTAAAGGTCACCACAGCAGCTACTTGCATCCCACTCCACAATTAGAGTAATCGCTCAAAATGAAGGGTATTCAACATCCAAGTCACAGAAAAAAAGAGTATTCTAAATAAGACTACGGAGTGCTTGTGTAGAACATACAGGATAACTGCAAAGAAAGACCATAATATATTGTATAGCAGTATGTCTTTATTTGTGCTCTGGCCATACTTCTACATTAGAGAAAAGCTCCCTAGTGTCTCTTCACTCAATAGAAGGTTATTGGGTCACCTACAGAGGCTCTCTTGTGTGTTTTGACATGTGAGTGCCGGACTCTGAAATGTTTACAGTCTGTGCTCCAACTATCACTGCACTGTAAAACACACACACACTTAGAAGCACGAAATAACATTAAACACTCAGACATAGTGGTGCGTATCTCTACAGTAAGCGTCTAAACAGTCTAAAGCTGTGTATGAATATACATTAAATTGCTTTATATAGCAAACACAGATGATTATTAACACTAGACTTGAATGAGGTCACCCACATTCAGCTTCAGTACCAAGCACTGCTACCGCCACCACCTTCCCCATTTCTCTCTCACTGTAGCTGAGGTAGGAGTGAGCGGAGTGATAATACCGCAAGAAGAGAGACACTTTAGATGAAGTTATTCTGGATGACAGGCAAAGTGATTATTCCCATCTGGAGAAAATTTCAAAATCTCCACATACAATGCACATACACACACGGGACATATAATTCAGTCTATAACAAAGGAAAGTTTGAAAATAAGCGAGAAACTTAGAAAGCTTTGTATGGCTCAGAGTGCTGCGGGCTTAGCTGTGTGTACAGATTCCAGGATCAAATTCCGGGACATCTGGACGGTTGATGGTGCGTGTTGGTATAGTGTTATATTCACACAGCTGCTTTGCACTGGGCCATACATTTTCACTGACAAATTTACCTATAGCAACGGGGAAAAAAGATTGAGCTTAGGTAACACTAAACCTCCAGTAAAATTCATACTCTTATTATTTAGTTTATGAAAGAAGGAAAGAAAAAGCAAGTCTAAGAACTCCAAGCAAGGAAAGTAAAAAATATAGAAAGAAAGAAACTTTTAGAAATGAAGTGTTAGTTACAGCACACTTACAGATTACATGTGTTAAACTGAAAAAAGAAAACTATATTGGGGGTAATGGGGCGGCACGGTGGTGTGGTGGTTAGCACTGTCGCCTCACAGCAAGAAGGTCCTGGGTTCGATCCCCGGGTCACCCA
>JAQQZR010000006.1:12403166-12429195 GCA_030068235.1 Notoglanidium macrostoma | reverse complement strand
TAGGTGTGAATGCGAGCGAGTGTGGCTGTTTGTCTGTGTTGGCCCTGTGGTGGACTGGCGACCTGCCCAGGGTGTACGCTGCCTCTCGCCCGAAGATGCTGGGATTGGCTCCAGCTTCCCCACAACCCAGATGGATAAAGCGGTATAGAGGATGGATGGATGGATATTGGGGGTATATCATTTTAAATGATGTCATTCTCCAATTACAATGCTGTTTAGATTTAAAGTAGCCTACTATTCCATATTTTAACACAAAAAAAACTTACCTTATCTTAAAAACTAACCACATTCGTTGTTTTAAATAAGATAAGAATCAACATCAGAAATGATTTTCATCCTATTATTGGGAGATTACAGGTTTGAATACCCTCTATGCGACAGCGACCATGGTATATCCATCTATCCAAAGATCAATCCATCCTGCTTATCCATTATGGTCATGGGGAAGCTGGGGTCAATCCCAACAGACTTCAAATGAGAGGCAGGGTACAGGGGCAGGTCACCCATCTGGCACAAGGCTACCACAGAGACAAACCATTCACACTCAATTCACACCTATGGGTAATTTAGAGCAGCCAGTTGATCTAATCTGCATATCTTTAGAGTGTGAAAGGAAACCAGGGCATCTGGAGGTGCTCCACACAGGCACATTGAGGACATGCACCACGCCACACCACCATGGTACAAGAAACCAAAATTGACCATGCACTTTGAAGTGGAAGGGATGAAATTAGCCTCCTCTGTCAGTCAGAGAGAAACTATATAATCAACAGTGTCCATTAGCTCATGTATGAAGAGGGCAGTTAGTGCTTTGTTCAGCTGTCATATGATCTATAGCAAGATGAGCAGTTTGTAGTAGTTGGTAGTGGAAGAGAATTGGCAAATGACTAAATTTCAATACATTTTTAAAGAAAATCTTTACAGAATGTAATATTACTTACTCAAAGAAATGTATGAGACATGTACATACAGCACCGACTAAGATACAGTGAGACATCATTCAATATGTTATTTTCAGGAATTCACCTCCTCTTCACCTCCCTTAAAACTACTGTTTTCCATTTCCTAGAATTACCCTTAGTGAGTAATCAGTGTAATCCCTACTTAGGATCACACCCAAACACCATATATCATTAAATAAACTCTCCAAAGTCTATACTCCTCTCATGCCAACTACCCTCCCTGGCTCCAGTTTGTAACAGTTCTTATTTCAGCAGCACACTGAAGCATTTTTGTCTGCATTCCTTAACCCTTTTGTCATCTGTTGATAAAGTCACCAAAGCAATGAATGCAAACTGAATATGAGTTAAACATTCTATTTTCGCTCCCATGAAATACCCACTGTAAAGAAGGGAAGGGTTTATGAATATTGTTTTGAGTGTGCTCGAGGGGGAGGAAGCAATGAGGTAGAGTGTACTTTAGTCCAAGTGCAACATAGTGGTCTGTGGCCTAAAGGCTCCTCCAGTGAGGCAAGGCAATGTAAACAAGAGAAAAAGACAGACAGAGTGAGAATAAAGCAGGGAAAGAGTCTCTGTCTCTATTGAGTCATTTTACCCTCTTGGTGTAAGAATAGATCTTATTTTTGAAAGGACCATATTTGTAAGGGTGAAAGGGATCTTTCCTGGAACTTCACTTTTGAATTTTTAAGTACAAAAAATGACATCATAATATGTTGTTACATATTTTTCAACAGGTACACTGGTGATGAGAGAAAAGTTAAACTTGTTAAATGATATATGCTTACTCGTCAGAGCTGCTTCAAAGATGGTGGGGTTGAGTAAATCTGGGATGCAGAACAGACATGGTGTGTTTATATAAATACATACACACTGCAGCTTTAAGTGCAAACCAGAGTAAAAAGGCATATATATATGTGTGTAACCTTCTTTACATTGATGACATCAAGCTGTATGCTAAGAACAAGCGAAACATTGACTCACTGATCCACTTCACCAGAATCTACAGCGACGACATCAGTATGTCATTCGGACTGAATAAATGCGGATGCATGGTGACCAAGAGAGGGAAGATAATCAGGACTGAGGGAGTAGAGTTACAAGAGGGCAAAATAGCAGATATACATGACAGCTACAAGTACCTTGGAATCCTGTAGGTCAGTGGGAATCAAGATGAGGTTACAAGAACATTGACCACAGATTCCATCTGAAGTCCAGCTCCCTGAGACTCTACGAATAAAGGACAGAAGGAGGGAGAGGATTAGTGAGTGTCAGAGCCTCTATCTCGAATGAAACAAGGAACATCCATGAATACATCAAGAAAATGGCCCCCCAGGACAAACTGATTAAAGAGTGCCTCAGGCAGCAGAAGACAAAGCATGGTGAGTAGGAAGAGAAAGCATCATGGAAGCCCAAGCCCCTCCTTGGGAGGAACCACAGGCAGATAGAGGAAGTGGATGACATCAGGAACTCCTACCAGTGGCTAGAAAAAGCAGGCCTGAAGGACAGCACAGAGGCTCTGATCATGGCAGCACAAGAACAGGCCCTTAGCACCAGATCTGTAGAGGCAGGGGTCTACCACAGTAGACAGGACCCAAGGTGCAAGCTATGCAAAGACACTCCTGAAATTGTCCAGCACATAATAGCTGGGTGCAAGATGCAAGCTGGAACAGCATATACTGAAAGGCATAACCGAGTGGCAGGGATTGTGTACAGAAACATCTGCACCATGTATAGGCTAGAAGTTCCCAAACCCTGATGGGAGACACTAATGAAAGTGGCTGAGAACAACAGATCTAAGATCCTGTGGAACTTCAAGTTCCAGACAGGTAAACAGCTGCTCACCAACCAACCAGACATAGTGGTGGCTGATAAGGAGCAAAAAACAGCAGTAGTGATAGATGTGGCAATCCCAGCTGACGGTAACTTCAGGAAAAAGGAGCATGAGAAGATAGAGAAGTACCAAGACCTAAAGGAACAATTGGAACAGATGTGGAAGTCCAAAGTGGTTCCAGTTGTAATAGGAGTATTAGGGGCAGTGACTTCCAAACATGGAGAGTAGCTCCAACAGATCCCAGGTACAACAACGGTCTCGGTCCAGAAATGTGCAGTTCTTGGAACAGCTAAGATATTGCACAGAACCCTCAAACACCCAGGACCCGAGGCTGAGGAAGACGCATATCTTTTCGCATATCCAATTCTGCAGGAATTCACAACTTTCAACTGAACTATTTTCAGTACTTTTTCAGATTTGATAGGAGGTGCATCAGTTCCATGCTTAATTTCATTCAAATATTGTATGAACTAACAATTCTAAAGTTTCAAATGTAAAAAAGTTCCAGAGAGACCAGATATGGAAATGGTGGCTAATTTTTTTTAACTGCAAATAAGGACATTATTTAAACCAGTCCAAAATTGACCAGATGTTTATTCTAGCAATCAGTATGGCCATCCATGTGTTTATAAAATATATATACTGTATTTTTGTAGCTATAGCTGTGTAAAGTGGTCTCCATTATGAGAAGGATTCCAGCAGTGGGTCTCTTTAATGCCCACCTTAATGCCAGGTTTCTGTGGGAGCAGCTCTGCTAACCACGCTACATCCTCCTGCTGGTCGACTCGACTGCCCCATAAAGTCTGTGAGCCGCACTGCAGCCAGACCACCAACACCGACTTAACGACCTCTGTTTCTACTCGACTCTCTGTTTTATTACAGTGACCACCTGCAAGATTTAGGTGATTTTCCATTAGGAAAGGGAAAAAAATACACTTATTCCATGCCCTGCTAGTACCAGAATATTATTTAAAAATATTTGGGAGAAGAAAACCTATTGTGCACAATGATATGTAAAAACAATCCTAAAGACTGCCTCAGCTGTGTCACACACCTCTTCTTACCAGTCATCATCATCATCATAATGCTAATAATAATAATAAAAGAAGAATGAAAAACTTGATTTCCAGGTTATTTTCTGGTTACTCCCCCTAAAGCCTATTTTTGTCCCTTTCGGCTATTATCGGAACCTTCACCCTTGGAATTTCCTAGTGACATTTAACCAAGTCACCAAGCTTATTTCCAGTATCTCCCAAACTGCCATGACCGCTAAATCCCAGTTACCGTAGTGTTGGAATGCTGCCTGATAGCCCGGGCATTCCTGGAGATAAAAGTGGAGGGAAGTGAGATATCTGAGCCCTTATCATCCCTAAACAGAGGCCATCCTACAGGCCAGAAAACTATAAATATAAACAAGTACCCATAGCAGCATACGATCTAACTGATATTCAGATAAGACATAATCTGATTAGAAGTAAATTTTCAGTAGTGAAAAGGGGTAAAAGGGGTAGTGAAATTTTATAAAATTTCCTCTAAACTGTCCTAGGTAGTAAATTTGCATCAAATAAGCTCATTAGCTTTCATTTTTGTCACCAATAAGACCAAGAAAAATTTTTGCATTATTGTCACAATTTTGTTTAGACTTTCCACTTAAAGTCATGTACAGAAAAAGCAGAAATATACATTCATGTTTACAATTTCCTTGGACCTTCCAGTGAGGTCCCACCCTCAGAAACCTGATAATAGTCTAGTCACAGGGAATCAGGTCACAAAAGACCAAATGATTTCTCCACAGCATGTCTTGCCACCCCACCTTCACAAAGCCACATCATTTACAAACTAAAACTTGATTAAAGTTCCTTTCAAGGGGAAAGAATACACAGAGAGAAAACATAGGAATTACACAAAGTTTGAAATCTTGACTGTCTGCTGTAATTTAAATTATAGGTTTTTATTAACACATTCATTGTAAAATGTTATCATTTAAAATTATGGACTTGAATGGCAGTTGCAACACAAACTAAGCCTAATAAATGGAAAAAATAAAGTTTAAAAACTTTTTTTATTCAAAAAATAAAATTTTATAATTGTTGATTTGGTGAAATTAAGGAGATAGAACTTACTTTTTGGTTTCTTGTTAATATGACATACATTTTATTATTATTATTATTATTATCTTAAATAAGAGAGTTTGGTGAGAAAAGGAGTGTTTATAGCTGCTATAATGTTAATTATAATCAGGAACTTGTTTCTCAGACTTTCCACATCATTAAATGCAACTATAAATTGATACAAAAGAATGACATGAAAATAATAACTTGTTATCACTGGCAAATTGCTGTGGTGTAATAGGAATAAAACACTTCAGGAAACACTTCAGCCCTGTCATGAATCCTATAATAGAATGCCCCACTGTGTTATATTACTTACTTAAATCATGTTAAAGTGTCTTCAAGTGTTTGAGTGTGAAATGTGCGTCACTGCTAAAATATGTGACCGGTGACCTAACATCAGTCAAAACCATACACATAACCTGAAGAGGAGCTCACAAGCCTTAAGGATCATTTGACTAGTGTGTTAACCCCTGACTTTCCCTGTCCTAATGTCTTGGGTTATAAGTTCTGTCCATTCTGAGAGAGAGAGAGAGAGAGAGAGAGAGAGAGAGAGAGAGAGAGAGAGAGGCTATAATAAAGCCGCATCAGTTAACCAGTACCTGAACACTCATTTTAACAGTCCAGAGGGAAGAAGCAAATTTAATGTGAGGCAAGAAATTGAGAATATGGCTATGGCGATATTATATCAGAATAGAATATACATGGGAAAGAACTGAAAGCAAGTACAAAACTCCCAGATAACGCATGGCACCAGTCGGGAATGATCTCTTAAATGTCCTTTCCACCCATAAAGAGTTTCTGAAAACAAGGACAAAGGCAGTAACTGAAAATAGAACAAACAAGCAGGATTTCACATTAGGGCCAAGCAAATAAAACTATTACACAGAAATATATAAATAAATAAAAAGACAGAGAGACAGAGAGAGAGAGAGAGAGAGAGAGAGAGAGAGAGAGAGACAGAGAGACAGACAGAGAGAGTTTCCACTGCACACACCCTTGTTTTGGCTCCTTGGGCTGTTGAGAAGGAGCTGGCTTGATGACAGAGAATGAAATGGAATGAACTAGGATGCAGGCTGGGAGTAATTGGACACAAAACAACCAGATATTTTGCTGTTTTGTCTCCTTCTTACGGCATGTTAGATTTTAAATGAAACCATAACTGGACAATCTCAGCTGCAGAATCTTACACCTTAAAACTTCATTAATGGGATTGGGTTACTACATAACTTCATTCAAATATTGAGATGTGTGATATCTGGTCGCACTGGCTCTCATTTCTCTGTCAAAAAGAGTCTTGCCTAACATTAACATCCACTCAGATTGTCCATTGCACAAATAAAGTCTATATAACAAGAGGGGACCACCCGATAGCATTGTTTAAGAGGTTACTACATGAATAACTAAATATCAACAAAGAAGTCACACTTTAATAAATGTCTAAAATCTATGGATATTAAATGATAAACATCTGTCTTTTCTGGATTCATTCAAGTGACTCAATAAACAGGATGTTGTTTAAGGTTTCTGATTTCTGGACGTATCTGAAACCTGAAGATGTAAGGTCAAATCAAGGGTTAAACCATTTTTCTACTCTTGTGGTCCTTCATGGCTGGCCAGATTTGCTATTGATAAGCTCACAATGTTCCTGCTTTTTAACAGTGTTTCCAACAGTTAATTTTAAGGAGCCTTGAAGCCTATTGCTACACATGTTTGTGGTTTTCTAATTTTGATTTTTTTTTTTATACCATCCAGATGACCTACTTAAACATTTTTTGCACATAAAGTAATGGCACATAGCTGATGAAGAATAAGCTGAGTGGACAACTGTAGCCAACTGTATCCAAGCTTTTTCATAAACCTAAGCATCTGCTGACAGTACTTTACAGACTGCACAGTAGTTTTGGTTCATCTGAGGATGACAACGAGTATTTCATGCTGGCAGTTTTAGAGGTATTAGCATAAACATAATAACGACATGCAATGGCATTTTTCCCCTCAAGCTGTCCTTTTATAATAGGTCTTCTGATGAAATTTCAAAACAAACTGTTGTATGGCATCATGCTGACTGGCAAAAAGCTAATCTATGAGTTAATAATCAGAGATTAACGTCAGTATCTAGAGATTGAAAGCTAAATTTTCACAATAAACCCAAGCATATAATTTATCTGATATTACTACAATTTGGATACAAGCCATTTAACTTTAAGTTTGTTTTAAATGGGTTACAGATGAAAAATCAGCAACCATATCAGCATCATTTTTTCATGGTGTAGAAGGTAGAGTACCAGAGTTCCAAGAGTTCTACATAATTACTTTCAAATAAAGATCATTTACAGTCAGACTAAATACAGAAGAGAAAAAAAATCCTACAGTTTTAAAGGGAGCAAGGAGAGCAAGAGAGTGACCTAGTTAAGCCTACAATGCAGCCACTCACAAAGTCCTTGGTAATTACTATTTCAATTCTTTGGAACTCCTTCGACAGAGCTGTCCTGAACCTCTTCGTTCAACCTCAAAGACTGAAAAAGAAAGATTCCATTTCATCAACTAAATTCCACTCATTCAGGATCAGGCAACTTGCAGATGAGGAGTGTGAGGAAGAGAGCACTTAATCAAACAGCTGAAGTAAATATCCTCATATTCACAATAATAGAGAAGTGTAAGCTTTCAAACCAGGGAATAACAGACAGGCAAGAATGATGCTAATGAGCGTACGCACATGTGGTCTCCTGTAGTTCCTCCCACTCTTGTAGCCTTCCTTTCATCCTCCCTTTGGGTATTTTAGGAGCACGATAAATACAAAAAAATATTTCCTTAACTTTGGCCCATCTGGCTCCCTAACTACACGATAAACTGTATTATTTCCATTTTTATCACAGTATCAACAGACGGTTGTGTTTTTAACCGGTCAGTGTTAAGCAACATGGCCTTAGACTTGCAAATTCATAACAATTCTTATGAAAAATTTAGGAAAATTATGGTTAGGGTTAAGGGTGGGTACATTTGACTTATGACTTGCTGAAATCCAAAAATAGTATCCTCATTTCTTTGAACACATGCAATTATATTTGCATTGGACCAGATAGGATTTGTGCTGCCATTTTATGATTGTGTTTAGAAAAACAGGTTCCTTCACATAATTAATTGTTTTTAGGTGTTTCACTCAAGGTGTTCTATGTGCTATCCTCTCTTAAAGAAGCATCTGTGAGACAAACAAATGAATGCTTTAGGGTTTTAAATGTAATCTTTTTTTTAACCTGAAAAAGTTTTATTGAAATAAGAGTAATTCATTTTTGCAAGATCAATTATTCTTATTTATTTTTCATTAATTATGAATCAACGATTTTCCTGCACTATAACCCCATCTCAGCCGTTCTCCTACTCTCTCTGCCTGTCTCTTTTTCAATGGTTCCCTTATAAGGACCTTCTCCCTATTGAATTTGATATTGCTTGAGTAAACAGGTCATGTTAGCCATGTCAGATCAGTGGGGTAAAACTGGGCAGTAGCTTCACACCTCTCGCTCTCTCTCTCCTTCCATCACCAAGCATGTGTGCTGATCGGGGTGAGGGTGGAAAATTCCTGAGCTGTAAGCTAGCTGCACTCCTGGGCTGCCTCCCTCCTAAATTAAAGGCATGTGTGGAATCTTGAGCCAAGGTTCTGACAGTGAGGCAAGAGAAGAATAGCAGAAAGATGAGGAGAACACTTGAGAAAGGGTGGATAATGAGAGAGAAAGGTATATCTAAAGCGACAGATGTATTAAAATGAATGTGAAAGGGAAAATCCGAGGATGGGGGTCAGGACGAGGTGGAAATCAGAGATGCACTATTCATTTTGATGGAAAACAACAAAGGATAAGGACAGAGAAGAGAGAAGGAAGGAAAAGAAGTTGCTCCTTGGAGATGAAGTGCCTGTCCTTTAACTTTACCTCTCATTCTTTGCACCTCTTCTCACTCCTTGGCTCATTCTCCCTGTCCGGCGGCCATGTGGGAGAACAGAAGGGTGTTAGAGAGTGCAGATGTGAATACCCCAAATGCCACTTTAATAAAAAGAAAACAAATCTGGCCCACTTTCTCCAGCCTAACCAGGCCTTCCAGAACGGAATTAGAACCTGCTGCCGAGGGGTTGGAAAGAAACTTCTGGATCACTTCCAGGCCCTAAGTTAACCTTCTCATCCCCACCGGCTACCTAAACACAGATGTATAGGAGCACACACCCTAGACAAGTCCTGTGTGAGGGTTAGGGTTAGTGTGCGAGTAATCCTTAGCAAATAAGTTTGTCATATTTGCTCTTACAGACTAGCAAGACTCCAAAATTTCATTCCTTTAAAAGGAATTTGATCCAAGCAATTAATCAATAGGCTACCTGTAATGGACCAGAGCCTTGGTTGATTTAATTAATTGTGCCATTGATTAGTCAAACAAAATAAAATAAAGCACAACTATTAGTCTAAGTCTGATATAGGAGTTTAGGTAGTTTATTAATCCCAGAGCCAGAAATAATTTCAGATGACCCCAAATCACATGCACACAGACATAAAGCCAAACTCTTTCAAAAATATCCTATAACACTAAGACAAACCTTTTTACTTCAGTCCCTGGTTACGACAAGAATCTGAGAGCACTAGCATTAAGAAAATTCTAACCAGGGAAAGACATAATGATCACTGTTGGATTAATGAACATTGTGGTTTGTTTCCAACTAAATGGGAGGGATTTTTTTTTATATTGAAATGTATTTGTAAACCAATGAAACAACGCAAAGTATTACACTTTGACCCTTGGTAATGTCATTAGCAAAGAGGCACAAAGCAAACTCTGGAGTTTCAAATTTGCTAGAGGCAAATTCTTAGAAAATTTTTTAAACCTTTAAATGTCAAAAGCAACATCAAATGTCATTCAGCTTCATCTGATTCATCCAGCATCCAGCTGATTAAGCTGTTGGCAACAAGGTGGCAACATTTTTGTTGCATTTTGTATTCATGGCTTACATAACTAGCACATATGACACAATAATATGCTATATTTAGATTGCTGAAAATGATATCTTTTGTATATCCAGAAAAATAGAGGATATACTTTAGAGGATAACTCTAATTTCAACAAAGTGCTTTTCTCCTAGGAGAGAGTGACCTCTTTTATGGTACATGGAAGTGGAAAACACCCATTACGCAAAAACTCAGAGGTCCTGAAGAAGAAATAGGAAAAACCTGGGGCTACATGTTTATGAAGTGTGATTTTTGACCTAACAGAGGTCAACACCACGGGTGGCGTTTTAAACGTGATCTGACATTTTTATTATCATGTCAATAGGCTGTGTTTATAGAATGCAGTAACCCTTAAAATAAGGAAAGAAAAATGGAGAGAGATTAATAGAGTTAAAGTTAAAGTTTTCATGCAGTGGTTATGCTTTTAATTCTACTGTGAGATGCCTGTGATATGTTTATTAGCTAATCAGTCCTGCTTTGTCTCCAGGAAAGTGGTTACCAAAGATGAATGAATAAACAAATTAATAAATGAATGCCACCATTTTTTTTTATTGTAATCACATATATAAGACCCTGCAGTACATGCTTATAGTGATGGATTTTCAAATGTGGTTTGGTTTGAAACGATACATTCATCATGGCAATGAAACATGTCTCCACTTTCTTTCCCCCCATTGGCAATAATGTGCCTCTGTTTCAGGCGCAGACAGACAGCACTAAAGACCTATTCGTTCATGTGACCTTATTAGCCCACACCTGCTCATTTACCCTCTCAGTCATTCCTGCTGTTTTTCTTTACTCACACACTCTCTGCATCCCTAGTCATTAGGAATATCATTAACAAATAACAAGCTTGTAATAGCACATTATCAGTAATTGTACTAGATAACAGTACAGGACACAATTGATCAAAAAACAAGTAAATGAATGAATGGATAGATTGATGCATGAATGAATGAATAAACAAACAAACAACACAAACAAACATACCTTATCAAGCTTATCACAACACAAACAAACTAACCATTCACCTCTGGTTTTTGTTTCTTCCTAATTAACCCCCCTTTTTTGCCAATCTTCTTCAATGAAGATTGCTGAATGGCCTCAATAACAAAATGTACTGTAGGGTTGGTCAAAGGATCTTGTTTTAAAGTTACAGGTCTACTGTATGTCATACAACTTCTGCTTTGAAAATCAAACTATAAATACGTAATAAAAAATGCTAAGTGCTGGTTTATAATATATACAAAATCACAAAAAAAACCCATATCTTTTTTACTGCTAAACTGTGGATTTTTAGTCATGCCTTTGTTCTTGATAGGCCATTGTGCTCTGTGACAAACACAATTATCAAACCAAATAACACCTAAATTATAAAGCAGTACGCAAAACATTACATTTACCTGCACATTTAAGGGTTATTTAAATATTTACAGTATATTGCTACTCCCTTTACTAGATTTTAATATTAATATATGCCTCCTACATCATTATAATGAATAAATGCTCTTAATACCCTAGAAATGTACTGAGTAAAGCTGTAACAATGTTAAATGAAATGACGCTGTTGACACACGCCCAAAAACCATGCCACAGTCAAAGACTCTTTTTCTCTACTCTTTGATGTGAACATTAACCCATGATTGGCTGATTGGATAATTGCCTCAGTGAGCAGGTGTACAGGTGCTTCTAGTAAACTGACCAGTGAGCGTTAAGGGTCTGCTATCAATAGTATGTGTAATTATGATGTTTGAAAGGATGATTCTCTAACCTGGGAAAACAATAGGGCAAAAAAAAACACTTTTTATTGTTTTGTGTCTCTTATGGCAGAATGTGTCTTAGTGTTTCTAGCATGCAACAAAATGGAGTTACAGAAAAATCTGTAAGTGGGTTATTATGTTCACCAGAAATGATCAAATTGGGTTTGCAAGAAAAGATGGGCTGCAAGCCGCAGCTGGAGTGTAGACAACCCCCCCATATACACACACAGACAATGTTGGGACTTTACATAACTAGTGTGGGATGGGAGGGAGGATCTCTGATGAAGGCCAGACCTGACAGAGCTCGCTTTGTGTATGAACCCACGTATGCATCCACACTGCCTAAGATGACGGGAGTTATAATTGTCCTCGCCCTCAACTTCACAGTTCAGCAGCCCTTCATTGACACCACATTTTCCATATTTTCTATGCCTTAAAGGAGTAACTCATTTTTTACATAACAAAAACAACATATACCAGCCAGGAAAAATATTTACAGTGCATAATACAGCTTCGTGAAAACCTTTTTTTTTTACTGAAAAGAATAACTTCTGTACTCTATCACTTCTGTACAAAAAGTACATGCACGCACGCGCGCACACACACACACACACCCCCACACACACACACCCCAATTACATGTTACAGTTTGGAAACTAGGAAGGAATCATCTTCATGCTTCTCAAACTTCAGAAAGGAAATTTAGCATGAAAGGTATAATTAGAGCCTACAATTGGGTCATTCACTAATAAAATGAAGAAGAAGGAGAGCTACCACCCTAGAACTACTATCCTAATGCTTCTAACAGACAGATTCTGCTCTTTATAGTTCCAGGAATGGATGTCATTACTTACGGATCCACAACCACAAGTAACTTGAGCTCAGAAGGGCCTGCGCAGAACTTCCAGAGCTGAATAAATCGGTTGCTGTTGTCTGTGGATGTTGAAGAGAGAGAGAAAAGGCAGGAAAGCTCAAAAGGAAACTTTTGTGCAAGTGAATGAGTGCCCATATAATTTAAGTTTATGAGAATAGTATTGGCAGTTAGTCCTCAGACACGCAACAACACACGTTGTATGACTAGTATGAGTAAAAATGAGTTGGTTTTATGAAGACTTTTCAAACTCATTATTTCTCTATTTTGGCTGCTCAACCCCCACGCACTCATTCTGAACCCACCATGGTTGCACACACACACACACACACACACACACACATGCAACACACCAGTGTTACCAGGGCACTATGGTTTTTACAGTGGTTTTGGGTTGGGCGTATTCATTTTACATTAGTTATATTCTGCAAATGCATGCATATCCTATTGTACATGCATGGACTATGGTTATGATTAACATGTAACTTATAAGGTGTATCCTTTAGAAATAAGATACTGTAACTGCAGAGAATGAATATGAATGTGGAATAAAATGTACTTTTACTGTATGAATGTAGCCTATTATGCTATTCATGATGTAGTCCTATGTTTTAATAGAAAACCAGTATAGGGCATTGCTTAAAGAAATAACTTTAACGGCATGCTTTTAATAATACTGTTGTAAACATTACAACACATTTTGCAACAGTGTTAGACAATAAAAGCAATGTTGGTTTGGGTGGAGCAGATTCTGAGGCTTGGTATTGGGTTGTTTGTATCACATAGACTTGATAATCCTGTCGTGCACTCAGATTGAGAATAGTCCTGCTAATTAGGACATTTGGACAATGTGCATCTAAAGTGGTCTTTTTTTTTTGGGGGGGGAGTAATATTCTGTGTTTACAGTATATGTATTTATATAGAGTTCCAACTCTCAACTTGCTTTACATACAAAAGATTATAAGATTAAAACAAAGAATTTATAATGAAGGCAATTTAATGAACCAATTAACAATCATTAATGAATTATAATGACCTATGGTAACTACTACAAATCATGACTTGTTTGTTTACTAAGAAAACAGACCCCAAAAATTAGATTAAGCAAAAATGTTTTTAATTTGGATTTAATAACACAGGTTGGGGTATATTGCTTCAGGAGATCAGCAATTAAGCTGGAGTTTTAAAGATTCACTATGTCCAAACAACCCCAGTCCAAAGAAGTTGGGACTCTGTGTAAAACGTAAACAATAACAGTGCAATTATTTGCAAATCCTTTTTGACCTATATTCAACTGGATACATTGCAAAGACAAAACATTTGCTGTTTAAGCTAAAGAACTTTATTGTTTTTATTTTGTAAATATACGCTCATCCTGAATTTGATGCATGCAACACGTTCCAAAAACTGTTGGGATGGGGCAACAAAAGACTGGGACAGTTGTGGAATGCTCAAAAAAAAAAAAAAGCCCTGTTTGGAACATTCCACATATAAACAGATTAATTGGTAGCAGGTGATGGTATCAATATTTGGGTATGAAGGGGAAATTTTCGTTCACAAGCAAGAACAGGGTCAGTTTCACCAGTTTCTGAAAAACTGCATGGGCAAATAGTCCAAGAGTTTAAGAATAACATATAATTGCAAAAACAATACATCAAAACATGATATGTTCTCTCTCTGGGCCCGAACTCATCGGAGATGGACTGGAGCAATGTGGAAAAGCGTGCTGTTGTCTGACAAGTCCACATTTCAAATCGTTTTTGGAAGTCATATACGTCGTGTCCTCAGGCCAGAGGAAAGAGCAAAAGGACCATCCAGATTGTTACCAGTGTAAAGTACAAAATCCAGCATCTGTCATGGTATGGGAGTGTGTTAGTTCCCATGGCATAGGTAACTTCTGTGAAGGCACTAATAATGCTGAAAGGTAAATAGAGGTTTTGGAGCAACATATGCTGCAATCAAGACAATGTCTTTTTCAGGGATGTTCCTGCTTATTCCAACAAGACAACGCCAAGCCACATTCTGTATGTGTTACAACAGTGCGGCTTCGTAGTAAAAGAGTATGGGTACTATACTGGCCTCACTGCAGTCCAGACATGTGTGTTACACATTATAATGACTGTTGAGCAACTGTCAACATATCGAAGTCATATGTCAAGAAAGAATGGGAAAGAATTTCACTTTTAAAACTTTAACAATTAGTGTCCTCACTTTCTGAATGCTTGTTTTTTGGTTTTTCTTTTTAAAAAAGGTGATGTAACACAGTGTTAAACATGCCCCTGTCCGGTACCCTTAGTGTACTTCCAAAAGCTTACATTCACACTCTCTTGCTTCTATTATTTCTAGTGCTAAATAATAAGTACGATCTTCCATTATTCAAAATTTGCATTCTCAAACTTGTTAGCCAGGACCAGCAAACACTAATTTCTCTTCTTTCTTCTTCCTTATCTTTGTTTCTTCTTCTTTGTTGTCCTTCCGGTGCTTCCTTCCGGATTCAAGTGCCACTTGTAAGCATTCAAAATGAAGAAAGTGCTCTCTGGAGGTTTGTTCGTTCTGGGCTACTGTAACGGTGCAACATGGCAGCTCTGTAGAGATGGACCTACTAACTATGAAGATTATAAAGTTCTCATTCTAAGCTTACACAAACACAACAATTCGTAGTTACTGGTATTTATACAATAAGGAAAACATACTTATGAATGCCATACATATATTATGAAATATAATCCTTTATCTAATAGACACCTGAAAAATCCTACATAGGGAACCTTAAACTCTTATAAGCAAAACTCTACAGTTCAATTTAATAGTTAATGGTAAAGTGAATAAGATTGGTGTAACTTACTATTTGAAATAAGAAAAAAGCTCTTCAGAATAAGAAGCAAAACATCATATATACTTCAGTAACTTCTGGATTTTACAAATCTTTTAGGTTTTAGAGAACCTCTACAGAAATAGAGTTTACCTTGAAGAAAGTGCACACACACAGTAACTGAATTAAACCCTATGAAAAAACTATATTCACACCAAATCTGAATGAAAAGTAGATCCAAATTTGTCTACACCTCTCTTTCATCTTTGCTTGTCCAATACCAGCACTTTCAGGCCGACTCTCTTAACACACCTCTTCCTTCCTATAGCTTTGATAAGTGAGGTTTAACTAAAAAGAAATGCAAAGTGCAATCAAGAAAAGCTCTAATCAGCCATGGGTGAGTGGTTGACATTGCCTTGCCAACGTGACCTTGACCCTGTTCCTATGACCAGACACCCTATGTGTGGACTGTAGACCAAGGACTCAGAACACGAAAAGTCTGTATGTGTGTAATCACTGTCCAGTTGGTTATTCCCAGTGCTCATTATGGCTGCACAAAGTGGGCATTTGAGGGGAGAAAGGCCTGTCTTTGCGAATCAAGTCTTCAAGAAGCCAGTTTGATGTGGTCATTCCTTTCTCATTGTTAGCAGACAGAGGCCAGCACAGAGCGGCAGGTCTGCACCATTCCTGTGAGTTATAGCAGCGGTGCCAGGCTCCTATTATACCTTGCTGATGTAGACTGTTGAGGCAAATTTCACTCGTTGGAGTGCACAGAGTGGTCCAGTGTTAGTTATAACTCTAAGACAATGTGTGTGCATGTCTAATGAAAAGCCTGTTAAAAACAACAAGGCTGGATTTTCCATCAGATTAGTGAGCTAATCGCTACTAGCTGACTGGCTCAACCCTCCCAGGAAGGAAAGCCTTAAAAACACTTTCAGGCCTCGAATCTCACGAAAAGACGTCTTCACACTAAATACTATGCATGTGAAAAAGTAACATGCAGATCAGCATGGAGTAATAGTGGAGCAGGGGCACAATTCACTGAAGACAGAACTATGAAAATAGCATCTAACATCACTTGATACTGAAGTGTAGTAAAAATATATAATTATATTGCATGTTACTTGATATTTTTGTAATTTAGAAAAGTAAAAATACCACTGACACACAATGAAACAAACCAATATATTCTCCTGCATAGACTGTTAGCAAAAAAAACCCCACAGAGATCCAATTTAACCAGCAAAAGCCTTCAAAATGCTTACATTTGATGTTCAGACCAAAATCCCGCTAAGATGGAAAAGCAAAGGCCATTTTCATTACATGTTGTTTTCCCTGCAAATCTCATGCTTTTTTTAACCCTCAAGCCACCTTTCTAAATTCTTTCAGGCTCCAGAGAACCTTAAAGCCAAGAATGGAGAAAGAAATTCTTTTTTCTTCATCAGAATGATGGCCTAAAAGCAAAGGATCAAAGTCAGAACAAACCCACAGTTTCCAGAGAAGGGTTTCCCATAAGTCCTGCACATCAACCTTAACTTTTTTTCTTCATGTTGTTCTCTCCAGCATTGTTTCCAAGGGGGCTGGATCGGTGAACTGCAAAGGGCTCAGTAACAATGGAGAGGACATGATGTGGTGAACATGGTTGGAAAATTGAACTGAGGTTTCATGTAATGATCAGACATGGTATGACTTGCCCTTGAGCTGCTCTCACACCAGGCTTGGTCCAGTTTAACCATTCTTTATAATGGGTAACATATGCTTCTCAATCACATGCAACCAATGAACCTTTTAAAAATTTACTTCGAATCAACCACCAAAAAAAATATCTGTCCCTGAGACACATTACCGATTTGGCGTCTGAATCCAACACAAATTACTATATCAGTCACGTATGTACAAATTTACTAGTGGAAAAAGTATCTATTTTATCTCAGTGGTCTCTTTGCATATTATTTGAACTTTTTCCCTAATCACACCGTCCTCCATGCCTGTCTCTCAGGAACCTCAGTCTCTCTTCTCACTTTCCAAGCCAGTTGAAGTGCAAAGTCACTCTTCAGTTGGTGTTAAAGTCAATAACTGGCTTGCACTCCTTTGTTGCTCTCATGGTGCTCCAGATGAGAGGAGCTGAAGATAGATATTTTCAACTTTATTCTGTGACCCTTGAACTTGACAGGCGTGGGGTGGAAGAGCAGATGTTTGGAGTACACTCCTACACTTAAACAGGGAACAGGGCCTCTTAAGTTTTATTCTCTCCCATCATTACTGCCTATTTACCCCACTCTCTGTCCATACTATAGACGACTAAACCATGTTTTAGTCTAAAATGACTGCATGCTCCAGATTTTAGCTGCCTCTGTGTTTTTGCAGGTTTAGACTCAAGATCTGATCATTGACAGCCTGGTGATGCACAGGATATTCATCACCAAACTCATAACATTATGTAAAATACTTGGGATTTCAAATAAGGCATTTGAAATGTGGACTGATAATTATGGATTTTATATTACTGTGTGCAATCATTTTTTTGCGATGTAGAATCGGAGAGAAATTTGGGACACAAGCAGCTATTGTCAGCAAATTCTACAAATAACAGAAAGAATCCAAAGATGTCTACCTCAGCACAGGACATTAATTGTCTCACACCAGAAACACACTGATATTCATAAACACGCTGATATACATAAACAATGTAACATTTGATTTAGCGATAGAGATATTACCAAGGAGGTAAGGATATCAATAGCACAAACATAATACAGTTTCAAGCAGAAGTTGACAAACACTCATCATGGATATGTTTACCATGGCAATATTGAGCTTACAATGATTTCTTTGAACCGCTCTTTATTCTCAGGGAAGAATGACTGTACAATATACATTTTGAATTGAAAAAACCCCAAGAATTTGGTGCACAATTTATAATATACTTTGGGTTTTCTGAAATCACTACAGGGTCAAACTTATTCATACAGGGCCAAAAATACACACATCCAATTAGATTATTTATTTAGTGGGTCTGAAAATTCCAAAATGTCTTGCCAAAGCCAAGGCCTTCTTACTTCCTGTTACTGATCATGCTTGACTACAGCTGGTAGTTTCTCTGTGCCAACATACAAAGGGTTTGTTTGTACAAGTACAAGCTACTGGAAGGTGTAGCAACTTGGCCATGGTCTGGAAGAAGACCCAAAGTGTCAACCTCAGCCGAGAGGAAAATGGTTTGGATGGTCAGGAACAACCGAGAAACCATCAAGGCACAGGCCTGCCATGAACTGGAAGCTGCAGGAACACTGTCTACAGTCAAGTGAGATTTATATCGTCATGGACTGAGAGGCTGCCATCCAAGAAAGAAGCCCCTGCTCCATAATCAACACCTTCAAGCTTAACTGAAGTGTGCAGCTGACACATGGACAAAGAAAAAGCCTTCTGGAGGAAAGTTTTATGGTCAGATTAGACAAAGATTGAGTTGTTTGGCCACCATGATCAGAGGTACAGAGGAACACTATACCAACTGTTAAACATGATGGTGGTAGCATCATGCTCTGGGGCTGTTTTGTTACCAGTGGAACTGGTGCATGGCTCAATGTGGATGGAATAATAAAGAACCTCAGAATTCCAGTACAAATGTATGTCCTGCAATCATTCTTCCCCAGAAAAAGAACAGTTCAAAGAGGTTACTGAAAACCATATTGCCATGACATTCATGTCCATGATGAGTGCATGTAAACTTCAGTAATGACTTACTATTTTAAACCTTTAAGCTAGTTGAGCTTTTTATAATGGCTATTAGATATATTGTAAACACCAGAGGTCTTATGTGTCATCATTCGTATTTGTACAAGTGATCTTGTAGTCATCTTTGCCTATCTCATGGTTAGTTTGAAATAGTTACTTTGTAATTATGGCTGAAAGCAATAAATGAATGGTAAACCTTGTGTTTTTTTGTTGTTTTATTCATATATTTTGAGCTATGAAAGGCTACTTATTTAAAATGTTGACATATATTAAATATTAAGATGGCAGTAAATGTTTCTAAAGCAAAGCATTAGAAGAATATTTTTTGTTCCCTAATGAACCTTTTTGACAGATGGTTACCCAGACCAACCCGATACCCAGTATTTATATCAGAACAATGGCTGCCAAAAAAAACATAAAAATAAAGGGGTGGATATTGTATATCGGATAAAACATGTCAGATATTGGATCCTGTATCAAATGTCAAAAATTGGAATTGGACTTAGAAAAGAAATAACTTTTTGGAATTGGAAATGCTTACATATAAAGACACTCAACTATTTATTTTTTTTGGAACAAATGATTGTATTATATTTGTACATTATTAAATTTACAATGTAATTGTTTTGTGTACAAGTTTAAAGCTTAGTAGTTTTTAATGAAAATTGGTATTGGCATCAGTTGATGCTCAAGGTTTCAGTATCAATATTGGTATCGGAGAAGAAAGAGTAGTATTGTGCCATCTCTAAAGTGAAAACAAACTATAGAATGATGTCATGGTCCAAAAGCCCTTTCAGTGGACAATTCCTCGAACATTTTTGTTAGTGACTCAAAGCGGTAAATAACCAAGTGACCAAAAAATTCCTCAGTGGTGTCACTTCTGGCTTATTTTTTAAAGGCCGCGCATCAGACAGCTTTTGAAATCCCAAAGAATGACAAAGCAGACATTTTGTTAAAGTAATTTATTCTCATACAAAACAGAGTTAATTATACAGTATATGTATATAGGATAAAGGTAGCTGTCTTTCTGCTTTATGTACACTAAATTGGAGGATGAAGCCCACTTCACCACAGAGCACATATTCATTCAGACGCCATACGGCTTTATAACACAATGCAGTCTGTCTGGTTCAATACAGTGCCATGATCCCTTTAATCTGGACACAGTGATTGAATTTCCACTGTCAGCTATCCATCATAGTGAATGGAACAACAAACTTTCAGGCTTCCTGTTTACAAGACCCTAAAATAACCCACAATACCTTAAGGGAAGCGCTGCAGGTTTTTTGTGAATGTGGCGTTGTTTTGTTATTGTGGTTCAAACAGGCTGGGCTGCGGTAGCAAAAGCAGACAGTGGAGCGGATTCTCCGGGCTGGACTCACCACAGCTAGACTCAGCTGAACCAACTACCACTTGGTTAAACACTTTGAGTTTGCAAAACAGTTTCGTTGTTTCATATAAAACCAGTTCTTTATTACCCTCAGGCAGGCCCTGTTAATGTCCAGAAGCATGCTGCCCCCTAGTGGTGACCATTAACAGCGCTCTGTTTTGCACCTGCTCCTCCACTGTTGTTCTTTAGTGACTCCAGCAAAGTCTTTATCCTCTCGCTCGCCGGATGATGTTTCTTCTTCCTGCGACCCTTCACCCCTGCTGACTGAGCAACTGAAGGCAACAGGAGGGCAGCCAGTCCCCAAGGTCGGATTACATCTGCTGTTTGACCAGCACTTCGTTTAAGCACCTCCTTCTGCTCAAGGAGCCAGGCGCTCTCACGACACAGTGCCACGAATCGCTCCAGCTGGGTTGCGTTCACGTTTTTGCTAACGTTTAGACTCATTTCGAAAGGGTTCTGGATGTGAAGAGGGGCTGACTCAGGTTTGTTCTGCTCTTTTCCCTGGAAAGAATGTATTTAAAAATGAATATGACCAATTATCAATTTTCTTCTGAGCTAAAAGGACTGTGAGCTTGCAGGGGTTCAGTACCTACACAGTTAAAACTTTATGTTAGATGACTCAGTAAAATAGAGTGGATGGATAGAATGATATAAAAAAAATAAATAAAAAAAAAAAAGATAAATGACCAGAGGCCTGGTGATAGATTCCCCAGAAGCGGCACATTTAGAGGCCAAGGTCTGCATTTCACAGCAGAAGCAGCCGCCCCTCAATACATCAGCACAGCTACTGCAAAGTGTGTGTGTGTGTGTGTGCGTGTGCATGTGTGTAAAGAAATATACAGAGTGTTGCGTGGCTACAGGAGGTGAATGTTTCAGAATATTTATCCCCTACCCACTCACATCTGTCATGTATGGGCCGTGTTATGAGTGCTCTTTAAGGCAAATCTAAGTATGATTATGATGCTTCACCTTAATGACTTGATGTTACTTCTTATTTCCAGTCACAAGTGTACAACAAGCAGCTATCTGTGTGCTCAGGAATATACATTATGTGTTACGCACCTTCCTTATGTTGATGGATGTTGAACTGAAGGCAAAATTGCCATAAAATTCAAAGAACTCCTGCAGCAGCTTCTCTGTTGAGAACACATGGGAACAATTTACTTGTATTATTATTATTATTATTAATACTACATCTAATTTCTAGGCAACATATCATTGCAACAGTAAAGACATATATTTACAGCTGCATAAAAACTAAAATGACAATCACAGTTATTTTGCATAATTATTTAGAACAGAATCAGTGCACTTACTGCACTTCATTTTAAATTTAAATTAGGACCATTTACCTAGTGTGTCTGTGTTTTTCTCTAGTTTAATCTTGCTCAGGTCGCTGACGATTGTGCAGTCATTCCCCTCAATAATGCACTGATCTGAAGGGTCTAGGAAATACACACACAGCATACTAAGCTATGAATTAACGATGTACATACATTTAACATGTGTTTGCATGTGTCTTTGTCCAGAATATACAGTATAATTAATGAATATACAGTATAATATAATATTACATAAAATTATGGAAGAGGAAAAAATGAGATTTTTTAGTAAGGCACATCATTAGAAGTGAATAAATTGTGTATAGGAGATAATGTATACCTGCCAGATCCCTGAGCTGGTCCAGAGTGGGCAGCAACGGCGGCGTCCTGCGCTGGAAGAAGAACAGTATGAGAACTGTGAGGGAGAAGTTGGTGATCCAGGCTCCCGGAATGCTGCTGGTGATGCCATGCACACGAGCCCAGCACCGAACCGCAAACACCAGATGCCTCACACGAGCGTCCAATTTCCCATACACAAACAGCAACTCGGAGCTCTTCATCGCCACCCTGAGGACACAAGCGGACCAACAACTTGAATCCCCACAGAGCAGTGCTACTTTACAAAAATATTCCATTCACTTCTAGATGATCAGACACATCTGCTGCTCTCTGCACCAAAATACTGCCAGATGTGCCTTGTCTTGATCAACTTGTTTTTTTTCCCCCCACTGACTTAATGAAGACGTAGAGTATAAAGCATTCATAAATGGTGATTCCAGTACATGAATACTGGTGCCTCAAACGGTTAACCCGCTTTTCGAATAACCATGCACATCCCTAGTATACAGTGACATTATTTATATCATATTGCTGTACTGCTCTCCTCTAAGGTCTATGAAAAGATAGCAGCAGTATTTTAATCCGCTTCTTATTGATATGTTTCTTAAACAAGGTTTTATACGATTAACAATAAAACTATACACTACGCCAAATTATCTGTGAGATATCGGATATCTGCAGGCCAGCAAAGTAATTCATGAAAAGTGAAATATCACAACACATGACTGTCTATATACAGACAAGGAAAAAGTGACGCAGGAAGGAAGACCAGGGGTTAAAAGTTTCAGCACATAGACAGAGGAAGGGAGAGAGGGAGTCATTTATGCAAGATAGTTGCTGAATTGATTCTTTTATTGTACATGTAAGACACTTGTATTTCTCAATGAACTTCCTGTTTCTTAAAAACGATTGCAGTACCGAGGAATAGGAACCACTCGTACGGTTTCCTTCACATCTTCAGGTTTCTGCTAGAACCATTTACGCTGAAATGTTTTTCATCACTTTAGTGAGAGTCTAGGATTTTCCCCCAGAGGTATCGGAGTTCAGCCATTTATATATCATGTCTCCACAAAACACACAAGTTTCTGTGTGTTGTCATCTTCAAATATAACAGTTTCATACATTGTATAGATGGTGTGGAAAATAGAAGTGAAAATAAGCACTATGTAAAGCTTGACGTGTGACATTTCACCTTGTCTCCCATTGCCGTTCGTAAGAAGTTTCTCTCCCTCTTTACCCTTCTCTTTCCCCATGATATTTTTCATGAGAAGGAGAAAGATTTTCACCTTGTGCCAAACTGCAAGTTTCACTGTGGTTCACGTGCATGTATTTTTTACATGGACTCTCACTTCTCATTCTCAATTAACATTTTCCTCAGCTGCTTTTCAGGATGCACAAGCAATACGCTCACTGCAAATATACTCTTCATGTCTGTTATCTTTTAAAAAATCCTGTGAATCAAGGAATATTTCTGTATCAAAAGATGATTTGGTGAGTTATTTTTAAACCTCATATACTGTACGTACACAGAGCTAATATTTGCTTTGAGTTCAATATGAGATATCTGAAGCTCCAACTTTACCCTAAAGCTCTTTATGAATCATTAAAGGTCACGGGATTTTACCTGTTATTTGCTGTGAGGTCACACTGAAATCCTGAAGGCTGGTGAGCGAATCGGACGAGCGGGCAGCGGGCATTGAGGATTTTCTGAACGCCTACACAGCCTGGGCCGAACTGGTCCACACACTCGCCGATAACAGACAGGACACTCTGTGTGACCGTCCGCTCCGACGTCCCCTGCTTTACTTCATACTCCAGAGAAAGACCAGAAACCTGGTGGATTTAAGAATGCACTTTATTTATTATTTTCATTTCTTAAATGGATTAGAAAAGCTTATGTAATTCAGCTTTTTTTGAGTGTGGAATAAAGTCGATGTTAATTTAGCGCTTTAGAGCCAAGGTATAATAGATCATTCGATAAAGCATATCCATTGGTACCATTGGTTTTCTCTTTCTGAACAGTATGGACTGCTCCAGGGTTTTATCATTTTACATGGTGCACTTTGAGTAATACACAGCTGAAAAGCAACCAGCATCACGTGCTACAACTTGAACGATCTAGATCAGCTATTCCCAAACATAAGCACGCTGCAGCCAAATTTGAAATCAAAAACATTTCTGTGGCCCATCCAAACCTTTAATCACGGCTCTGATCAACACATGGAACTAAGAGGACGCATTTCCCTATATAAGTCGATTCTCTTCTAGTTCTGATTACTTTCTTAAATATAAATATAAATGTAAATATTGGATCATAAATATTTATGGTAACTTCAAACCTAATTACAAAACTTTTAATTTATTTAAGGTAAATTACTTCTCATGGCCCAGCTACAGTACCTTCACAGGCCACCAGGGGGCCGTGGCCCGCACGTTAAGAAACAATGGGCTACATGAAGCCCATATTTAAATTTCATTATAAAAAATCATTTACATTTTAATGATTAATATGCCATGTTGTAATTTTGGATGCCCAACTATGTCTATAGAAACACCGGTCTCTTTAAAGCGTTTTTAAACTTTTTGCCAAGTGCCAGAAGTCTTCAGGTCAAAACAGATCAACCAGTTTATATTTCCATTTGAAATTTGTCTTAGAAAAGCAAGCTAAATATCAGTGACAAGAAAATACTAAAATAAATTGAAAAAAATCAGAATCATTCAAGTTTATAAACCAAACCATGATAGTGATTTCTTATAGTGATAGAGATCTCAAGAAAGGCAAAACATTTTGGTTTATGCAATTTAATACAAATAAGCAGAGTAACACCACTGATACTGTTTTTAATTCCTCTATTCGAATACCTAACCTTCCAATTAATTAAGATTCAAATACAACACTTAAAATACATTTTACACACCTACTCCTATCACATATGACCACACTTGGTAGTAAATATATAGTTTGTAATATATAGTTTGCAACATTTCCAGCACAGAAATCTAATAAACAGAAATCCTTGCTTTATTTAGATTAGTAAAATACGACTCTCACATTACCCGGTCCCACCCTTCAAACATCAGAGTTCTACATGGCCCTGATAGCTACTGACCTTCCTCTGGTTCTGCCCACTGATGCCATCTAGATCCAGGAACATGTCCAGGTCACAGCCCAGTTTTCCGAAGCTGTTCACAGTGGAGCCAAAAGGCCTGATGGTGCATTCTGGGAAATAGGCAGCAGCGATGTCTCTGAGCAGCGAACACACCAAGAAGCGTAAACTGATGTTTTCCTCGGTCAGCTGATAGAGATCAGTCAGACACTGCAGCTGCTGATCTATCTGGAAAGCACGGAGAGATGAAAATATATTTAATTCCAAACATTTAGCTATCTGACAGGTAAAAATAAAGTTTTAGTTAAACCCTATCACTATATGTTCGTATAATAGTCATAGTGTGTAATAATGAATCTTTTGATAACAATGCTATAATAATGCTTATTTGAATAGTAACATTTTCAACAAGGTAACTTACGCTCTCTTGTTTCGAGAGATGTTGAGTGAGCTCACTGATAGGAACAGGCAAATGCTTTTGGAACTTCAGCGTGTTTAAGGCATTTGACTGGCCACCTTGCCCTGTCAATTTCAGTGACAGGAGACGAGATTTGAAAGGCACAGCTGCTTCATGTTGGACTCGTGGTATGGTGCAGTTTGCCTTCAGTGCACTGATGCTGTCCTTTGTAGAGAATTCCACCACTGCATAAATACCCTGGAGAACAATGCACAAATATTCATCAAACGTACACTACCAGTCAAAAGTTTGGACACACCTTCTAATTCAATTATTTCTTTATTTTTATGGCTTTAAAAGAGACTGGATAATGATGGACTGTTGTTTCTCTTTACTTAGTTGAGCGGTTGTTG
>JAQQZR010000006.1:12380146-12401434 GCA_030068235.1 Notoglanidium macrostoma | reverse complement strand
TTTGATGTATTCAGTAATGTTTTACAACATAGAAAGCAAAAAAAATAAAGAAAAACCTATGAAAAAGAGTAGGTGACTTTTGACTGGTAGTGTAAGTCTTTATAATCTTTGTTAAAGAGACCTTTCAGTTTACTAGTGAACATGTAGCATTACAAACGTGAAGTTGGAAATAACGACAAGGGAATAATAATAAAGATGGCTCAGAACCAAGATGATCTAAGATGAAAATGCAATTTACAGTCAAGTGTATTTTTTCCATTGATTTGCTGTTTATTAATAAATAAAAATTATTGTAAAAAGTTCAAAATGAACTGTGAGCATCATTTGCAACATAATCCCAAAGAATGAAGAAATAAGTGACTCTAACAGTGTCAAGACTTGGAAGCAGTCTATGACATCTAACATATACATACACATATAGTGCAGAAGTGCTATAAAGATGACATCAAAAATAATTAAATAAAATATGTTTTCTTAAAGTAGAATACTACATAGTGAAGTAAACAGAAACAAACTAAACAATGTCACTATTTGTTTGACTACCCTTTGCTTTTGTTTTCTTAAATAGTAGTCTCCGGAGCAATTTGGGTGGTTTTATATGGAAATTATCTAATAAGTTTGGTCTGTCACTTGGATTGTCACAATTCATTATGTTTTTTGGTTTTTTTTGTCTGAAAAGTGGTCTTATATGCAATATGTTGCTTTCTTTACTGACATACAAACATTTTTCAAATACAAATAATTTTTTGGAAAAGTAATGTTTGGAAATCTAAAATGTTTGTGTACTCAATAATACAGAATTCGTAAAATAAACATCAGTAACAAAGTATGTGAATTTCTATAACAAAATTAGGCTACCTAAGACTTTTGCACAAAATACCCAAAATGCTAAGATAATATGAAAGACAATTGAGGCATTCATAAAGTCAGAAAACAGAATACCAGCTATTAGAGAAAATTAACATCCAGTTTATCTAAACTGCTGACCTGATTTAATGTGGATTTTTCATTATTAGTATCTTTTCATTCTCCATTTAGTCTCTTTTCTTACTTGTGATAATCTGGGAAGCTTATCACACTTCTCTAGTTGTAATAAAATAACTTATCTTTTTTTTATTTTGTCTGACAAGCATACTAACTTTTGCTTTCGATTTTAGTATTTTGCGAAGCCCAAGGCAATATGATAGATCATGTTAGGAAGACTACCTGAGTGCATACGCTCTGAAAGCATAAAGCACAAAACTACAGAATGCTCTGCTGCACTGATACTTACATAAGACTGATAGAAGAAATGGTTCTGGATGTCTCCATGTTTGGAGATGTAGTCTAAGAACCTTTTCTGGTTGATGTTCGGAGGGCAGCTGATGAGGACTGACCGCTCAGCTTGTTCTCCTCTTTCCTCTTGGAGAGCAGAAAACGATTCCTTGTCTGCTGCTGCTGCTGCTAAATTAGATTGAAATTCAAGGCTGTGATTGGCTGTTATGATTCTATATCATCTAGATATATTACATCACTGTACACATTTTATTTGCTGGTATAAGCAACACTTTTATACGACTGACTTCTTGTAGAAAATGACTTTGACTCTTCAATTACAGTGACATTATATATATATATATTTTTTTTTTGTTTTTGTTTTTTTTTTTTACATACAAACCTTTCCTATTTGATGTTGTGCAATTAACAGGCATAAATACAGCTTCTATACAACAATCAAGCTAAATAACTTCAGAAATAACAACAGTCAGAAGAATCAAATCCCTCACTCAATTAAGCTTAAAGAGACTGAACATAATGTTATATTAGGGTCGTTTACCCAACATCACAACATGAGGCTGTCTCTTACAAATTTCAACATACCAGCTTGTAGTGTCTTTTTCACTGTCTGTGCTTTAGTAGCAAATGTGGCTCTGGTAAGTATTCGCCGAACTCGTAAATCTGATTTTTGGCCCAGTTTAACGAGCCTTTCTGCTCCTTTCATATGTAACCTACACATCCCAAAGCAAGCCGCCATTGTTGGAGCCGAAAGCGGCGCATGCGCAGTTCTCATTCTACGGCAACGGCAAAGGGCGTTATTTTCGCGTTTGCGTTTTCGAAACCTTCTTCACATGAATTGGCTGCTTGTAGTTTCATTTTAAGGGTAAACAGTTTTTGTTTGTTTGTTTGTTTGTTTTAACATTTGTACACTTTAATGTCATTTAAATTGCTTGCACTTGAGTAACTACAACTAGTAGATTATTCTTAAATGTTTCCATAGTGACGCATAGACTAGATAAGACAGCAAGGAAGTGAAAGATAAAAGCGAAATGGAAAAAATGTCAATAGGTGGCGCGAGCACTGACATAAGCGTACACTTTGGTGCGACTGACCTATGAGAAAACATGAGTCTGAAAAGGAGAACCGAAACCGCAGACGTGGGAGGCTGTGCTTTACAAGGGCAGTGGAATGAAAAGGCACGGTTTATTTATCACATCACGGGCAACACAGCAGCCATTTCACAGTATGGAGCTTTAACACACACACACACACTCACTCTGCTTCCATGTGATATAAAGTTCTCTGGACGTTTGAGGTGAGTGGAACTCTCTTATTATTATTATTATTATTATTATTATTTTTATTATTCTTGTTTGGATACACAATGAAGTTGACAGCAGGTAGTTTTGTTGTGCTTTTTGGCATTTATGTTTTATAAATGGTCCAGGTGTTGGGGTATTTAACATCAGAACACTGTCGAAATTTATGCTACTAAACTACGTGTGCTTTTTGCTTTGTTTTTGTTTTTAATTACCGGAATGTCACTATTTTGATTAGTAGCGCATTTGTTTGGATCTAGTTCTGTATTTCATTACAGTATTGCTGTATTTACGTATTTCTGACAGTCGGTACTTTTGACTTCATGTGAGGGGGCAGTTCTGGCTTGGGCTTCTCTTCCCCTCAGAAATCCCCTTATATGTGAGACAAACAACAAACAGCTCGGACACACTGTCTTCTTCCAGTTCAGCAGTAGATATTCGAGCTCAGACACAGTCTTTTCATTGTGTTTAATTTTTTAATTAATGCAAAATATCAGAAGAGTATATATTTAGGAGTGTTTTAAGGGCTTTGGTATGTCTGGTACCTTTCAGCGATTATGAATCCTCACAAAATATCACTTTAAGGAAAAGACTGGTTTTGTCCTGAAAATCTGCTGGTATGTAAATGATACTTTCATAGAAATAAAGTTAGATTAATGACATAATGCATTGTTTCTCCAAAGCTTCATGTTTAGCAACTTCGAAAAGAATATACTCCTTGGAAAGTTATGTTCTTTTGTATAATTTTTTTTTAAGCCATTCCAAAATATCTGACAGCTTGTGCAGTTGCTGTTCGTCGCCGGATGACGTCAAAGACTAATCTGCATATTTATTCATTGTTATGAATAACTGCATATGGGTGCTTTGAACAGAATAGAATTGATCAGAATAGAAAATAATAGATTATACTGTCATTATAAGTCGCTAAATAAAAGTTGTTAAGGGGATCTAAAAAGTAATGGGTGACAACGTCACTGAGTTGGCACAGCTGTTTCCTTCCCCATCAGAAAAAACCCTTATTTGAAAAACAAACAGGTGCAAACAAACTGACGAGCTGTAGTTTGGCATTAGCTGCTCGAGCTCAGACACCTGCCTGACTTCTGGTTATTCTTAGGATTATTTTTGGAGCTAGGCTTTTTTGTACGTTAAACCCTCATGCCTGTCACATGCATCTGACTAAGTGACACTTAACTGACTAATTAAAGTCTCTGTTTCAGACTTCAGAGCATTCTGCATTCAAAAAGATGGATTATGATAACCAAAACGTCGGCTTAGAACTACTCTTGGCACACATGAATATTGGAGACATATTGGAGAGGCTCTGCTCGGACAGAGAGGATGAAGAGGAATCAGTCGAGTCACTTGTGGAGGGTCTGTCAGGAGATACTATAGATGAAAACGAGCTCTCGGATGGCTCAGCCTCACCTGACCTGGTTTCCCGTGTGCAGAACGGCAAAGTGAGGTACGGCAACGTGGCGGACCTACTGGCATTTGTCAACATGATGTCCAACACACCTGCCTCTACATTTCCCAAGCTAGATGACGAGCTTGGCATACTGCTGAACAAGGTGAGGAACGGGCTCTTCAAAAGTGCATTTTTTTTATATTTAGTTTATAGTCATCATTATATCACTATATCATTTTGTCTGAAATGACACTCTACCTCTTAACTCCTACTTCATGTCAGAGGGATGCTCTGGCTTGAACTTCTCTTCCCCATCAAAAATCCCCTTAATTGTGAAAGAAACAGCAAACACACTGCCTTATTATAGTTTAGGGAAAAAAAATAGATTATGAAAAATAGTGGATTATGAGTGTTTTGCATCCCCTAGGCTCGTGGTTTAAAAAGTGCAGTTTGTGAAGCATATCAATGGAATTTACTAATAAAGTAGTAGTAAAATTATTTTTTTTTTTTAATGCACAATAATTATTATAATAAACACAAGATCAGACGCAATATATGTCTTAATGTAGATGAGGATCACTTCATGTCTGTTTTTTACTGTTAGCTTACAAGTTTTTCTATATCATTTGTGTATCATTTCGGTGCTTGGCACTTGCTGTTATAAACTAGGGCTGCCCTTTGATTGCCTTTGTAACCTTTATTTCAGAGTTGATTGATAAATGGCTGCGGTATATGTTTCCATGAGATTTTTGTTGCAGCCTAACATATCGCCTTCCTTTCCCGTTGCACCCATACAGACAGACATGGTTATAAAAGAGGGTCGCTATCGCATTGCTTTGGACGTGCTCCTGTTTCCGTGGAGGCTAACCTACAAGGGTCCAGGCTCAGGCCACATTCCCAAAGGCTCTTTTGGGAAAGTCCACTTGGCACAAGACAACGAAACACGCAAGCGGATGGCATGCAAACGGGTGAGTTGCTGCAGTGCCAGTAATTTGTGTGCTGCCTGCCAAAGTTTTTCTGTCTCCCTCCCCTTAGGTTAATGTCTTCCAGGCAAAGACTTTGCCTTTTTTCCTGTCAGCAGTAAGACAACTTTTTCCCATCAGCTCATTACTGCACATCCTGTTTGGCTGCAGTTTGAAATAGTTGTGATGGAGTAGCAAAAATACTGCTGTGTCGGTATGCCTCTTTTCACATTGATGCAGTTTCTAGAAGTCTGTTAGTAGGTAGAAAGCTGTTACATGGGTATAGCTACAGGTAATTATACTGCATGAGTGTCAAATTAGATCAAGAAAAGGAAAACAGTCAAAGGGCTTAGTCATATACTTGTAGAGATCATGTGTGCCCTCATGCGACATTCACAAGGTGCATGAGGAACAGAAAGGCATTCTGCTGCAACAATAGGTGTTGCTGCAACTAAAGATTTTTTTTTTTTAAGAGGAAGAGAATGTGAACGGAAAGGACCCGATTTGCCTAAAAGGTTCTTTGGTGGTTGCTTTTTGTTATTATTAAACTTACAGATGCTGAAACTAAAAACCTGACAGAAACTTCTTCAGCTCAGACAGACATCCTACAGATGTCATTCAAGCCTGACCACTGCCTTATACAAACATAGATACAGGTGGATTATAAGTACTTGTGATGAAATAGAAATCATAAACAGCAGGACTGTACAGTTCATGCCTAGTGTTTAAACTTAATACAGATTGATCTCTTAGAAGTCATTCAAGGCTAGAAATTTTTCTCATCATTATGGTACTTAATTCAAGGCTTGAAGACTGACTCACCTTCTTAGATCTCTGATAAACTTCCTGTTAGTTCTTCACGTGTACTTTGGGAGTCCCCTTATCTGAGGCCTGAGTGTTTCTCCACACTTTCGCACACTGTACTAACATACAACGGCAAACGTGAACATTTTGCATGCATCGTGTACATTTCAAGCTGAAGCTTAGTAGCTCTTCAAACACAAATATGCATGTAACCTAGTTAAGAATATATAGGTTCTCATTTATTTAAGCTTTTGCCTATCCCTGTAATCATACGCAGATCCCGTTGGAGCACTTCAAGCCAGCCGATGTGGAGATCCAGGCTCGGTTTCGTCATGAGAACATTGCTGAACTGTATGGAGCTCTGCTGTGGGAGCAGGGTGTGTATCTCTTCATGGAGGCAGGAGAAGGTGGCTCGGTTCTGGAGAAGCTGGAGAGCTGTGGTCCAATGAGGGAGTTTGAGATCATTTGGGTCACGCAGCAGGTCCTGCGTGGACTGGAGTATCTGCACTCGCACAATATCATACACCACGACATCAAACGTGAGTCTAATGCACTTACATTCATGATTTGATATTTAGATGATATTTATGTTAGATCTTAAAAGGAAATCGTTTGTTGAGCAGAAAGCATTTTGAAGAAAAAAAATGGTCCATTTCCTTGGGGTACTATTTCACCCTATAATGCCTAGCATGTATTTGTCCCTGGTTAGGTGGTCTTTCATTGCAGTGAATTAACAAACAGCAGGTGATACGGGAAGCTACTAGTATTTATCAGATTTGCAGGGTTGCAGGAAATCAGACCAGCTATTAAAACTTGTAAATTGGTGGAGAAAGGGCATGGCTGTACATTTTTCAGCTACAAATTTGACGCCGTATCTCTTTGGCTTTAAATGTCTTTTGTAAGGCATTTCAGGTGCACAGAAGAAAAGTTTCCAACGCATGATTTAGACCGAAAAAGTCTTTGTTGTTGGTTGTTGGAAATGCACTGCACAGCCATGTTTTCCTCTCCAGACATAGAGTCCTTGAATAAGTGACACTGTGAACGGTGTATTGTACCAACACAGATAGTCAATTTCATTTCATTTTCGCTGCACCGTCATGGTAAGCTGTTGTGTTTCTGCACCAGCAAGTTCAGTCTCTCTTCCTTTCTGCCTCTCTCAGCTCCTTTATCTCCTGTAAAAGAAAAACATGCTCTTATTAGCTGATTCGTTACAGGCTAAAGTAACACAAGAACATGTTGTGTTTTAGAGTTTAGGCTTGAGCTTTACTAGATTACTGTATTCACACATACTTTCTAAGCAATACTACAGAGGTGTACAATCCTAAAGCTGTCAGTAAACATGTACATATGTTTAAAAAAAGCAATGCATAACTTTCTGTAGGGTAGCTTTTGCAGGTCTTAAGTATTTGGGAACTATTTCCTATCACAATTCTGTCTCAACATTTTTCTCTAGAACAGTGCGTTCTTTAATTGAAGCAATCTGCATGGCTGTTTACTTCTCATCAGGAAATTTTAAGGAAAAAAAAGGTGTTTCCCAACTAATACTTAATAAAGAGGATGGTGTAGAATAGGGTCTGGGGTTACATGATCAATTGTGGGTTTCTCTGTGCACAAATTAGACCTGCTGTCCACTACTACTGTGCTTATGTGCATTAAATTGTGCATTAGTCAAACAAGGCTCAAATGAATCTCAGATTGTTTGTTTTAAAGCAGGATATGCATACCTAAGAAACCTCTAAGCTTATTTCAGGTAAATCAGATTATACTCCTCTCTGGTAAAGGCCAAGCAACAAATAAGCAGGAACTGGAATCTAGGCCAATGTTAGGAGGAAGTGGTGCTGTGTTTTCTTAGCTGTTTTGTTCTCTGTGTTTTACCTTTTGAATAGTCTGGAACCACAGCCTAACTTCATCATAGTTAAGTAAGAGAGCCGATGCCAGCAGCATTCCCTTTCCTTAAAGTCAGCTTGAATGTTGCTGAAAACCAAGAACTAAAACTCATGACCTTTAGACATCTGGAAATTCCAGCTTGAGAGAGTTTGAAAGAGAGCGCCAGAGAAAGAGGAGAGAGCAGAATAATGTAAAACAAGTGATGGGACACAGTGTTCTGTACTATGGTGTATATTCTTGGACTTCTGCAGGATGAATTTGACTTTGAGCTTAAACTTGTTATTCAGCGCCAGCAAAATAGTAGAATAAAGGAAATTACATCTCGGTAAAGTTCTTTCAGTCTAGCAGTTTCTGTGTCTCTCACGTTACAGTGAGTGACAGTGTCCAAATCTATTGTCACCCATGTATCCTCTTTATCCTCATCTCTGTCCGTCCCTCTTTCTCTCCCTCTCTTCCTCACTGTAGCCAGTAACATTGTGCTGATGTCTGCCAAAGCTGTGCTGGTGGATTTTGGCCTGACGGTGCAGATGACGGAGGACATGTACATTCCTAGAGACCTCCGAGGGACTGAGGTGAGTGTGTGAGTGTGTGAGTGTGTGAGTGTGTGAGTGTGACCATAATTCATATTCAAATAAAAAATGCCCATATGATTCATTTCATGATTGTGATTGCAAATGAGATACAAGAAATTCATATACATATACTCCCACATATACTGAGCATATGCTGTTTTTAGTAAGATTAGTTTTAGTAACATTTTGAAATACATGAATTAATAGACATCATATTCTTTAATTGTATTTGTCTTGTGAAGAAACTTCAAGGTTAATGTATTTTAAATAATGTTTAATTAGAAATCCAATGCCAAGACCCCAATTAGCTGCACATGTCTCATTTACTCCTATGTCTTAGTGGGAAACTCCCAGACACACACACCCGCCCACACACAGACACAGACTCAATCTCCGACTCAGAGAGACACACATGCACACACGCTCACGCACGCACACACATACACACGCTCACGCACACACACATATGCACACGCACGCACGCACACACACAGAGTTTTGATCCTGCCTGGAAAGTCCGCTGTACAGATGATTAGCACTTTGCTGCCTGAAACTCCCCATCTGTTCCACCTGTTCCTAAGTGCTTCGTTCCTTTTCTGTGAGGATTCTATTAGGTTTAACTCTCAGAGAGGAGTTTACAGTAGTTCAGGAGGCTCATGTGTCCCTCATCTGATCATGGATCATGTATTTCTTCTCGAGTATCTGGAAAACACTATTACATACACTTGTATAATCTGTTCAGCAGAAGGAAGTAACCATCTCCAAAATGTCCCTGCAAAACTCCATAGCATGCCAGTAGATTTACTGTTTAACATGCAAAGTGTATGAAAAGCTGATAATTGTATAGCACTATACAAAGTGTATGGCCGGAAGAATTAAGTCTCTGATCTTTTTTTATTTTTTTTATCTGTCCAGATGTACATGAGCCCAGAGCTGGTTTTGTGTCGAGGACACAACACAAAAACAGACATCTACAGCCTGGGCACCACTATTATTCACATGCAGACAGGTAGCCCACCCTGGGTGAGGAGATACCCACGCTCTGCATACCCCTCATACCTTTACATAGTGAGTATATCACATATCACATGGGTCTTAAATAGGGGCCAAAATGCAATGTTTGATTTTTATATTAAAATACTGTTGAATTCTTGCTTGTGATTGGTCTGAATCTGACCGTTTATATTACTGAGCTGATTTTAATATGCCATCATTTCTTTGGTAACGGCTCATTCACGGGGACTTGTTGGGACTTGTACCGGACTCCATTTTGAGTCTGTTTCCTCTTAGGGTTTCTTCCTTGTGTCATCTCAAGGGTTATTTCCTTGTCACTGTTGCTTCTGGCTTTTTCATTAGAATGCTACACCAAGGTTTCTGTAAAACTGCTTTGTTACAATATCTGGTATTAAAGGCACTATCCAAATAAAATTGAATTGAATTAATGTTATTTTGCTATATTTCATGTTATATAATGTTATCTTTCTGTTTCACTGTTCACAGTGTCTAGACTAAAACTAACTGAAATTAAGCAGAAAATCAGTAGACTCCCATATCAAAGTAAATCGATAACCAATTAATAACTACACACATGAATAAAAGTGTGAATCTGACTGTGTACAGTATATGTATGTCAGGCACACTGTTTCTGTGACTGTATGGAACAGTTTCCCCATTGTGGTCAGATCTGCCTCCTTCATATTAAAACCACATAATACAAACCGAAAAAGCCCTGTTGGTAGAGGTTATGACTTTTTATCTCCTACACTCTTCTAGCAGTGCTACAAATCTGATTTAGTTTCTTTTAGTTGTTCCTCTTTAGTTAACTCAGTATCACTGGGTCATTTGTATTTCAGCACTGGGACTAGTTCTCCTTTCCATGATCTAGCTGGTCCTTTTTTTTCCAGACAGCATTATGCTTTTACTGTAAAAGGTTTCTGTAGAAACCATTTATATCTAAAGCCTCGCATCTTTAGTTCTGCTGTTTCAGTCATTTGCCAGTAGTTTGGAGGAACTGGTATACATGAAGTTGGACATTCTTTCCTAAATCCAAATTAGTTCTATTTAAAACTGATTCATACACACTGTTGGAAACATCACCAAATAGCTGTAGCCAGGGTTTACTTTGGGATCATCATTCAACTTATCTGTTGTTATATGTTATATGTTGTTATAAAATTGATATATAGAAATGTGATCTAAACAAATTTTCAGTATAAAATTGAAATTGAGACCTTCAAATCGTAGTGTAAATAAGCTCAAAGCAGATGCAAAATCTTTTAATTTTTTACTATTTTTCTATGCTTTTGTTTATAATTTGCTAGAAAGTAAATTTTGCCAAAACACCAGAACCTCATCATTCTAAGGTCTTGAAATGTAACCCTCTGGGAGTGGCATGGGGTTTATATTTGGGTATGGTAAACTTATCTAGGGACACGCTGTAACAATTAAATGAAACCTGTTTTGATTTTTTTTATCCTCCCTCGTTTATAATTTAACTTCATCATGGAGCATAGTCCAGTATCTGTCATTAAATTCTTGTTGGTTCTGTTTGTGGCTTTGTTGTAAAGGCATATGCCGGCTACTAAAGTTTTGCTGCACTTCTGGTCACAGTCTTTCATGGTTTGTTCTTGATCTGGGCACGAGAATTGGGACAATATTGCTTTACATAATGTCTCATGATGTCACAGTTGTCACACCTGGCCACACGTTGGGTTTCATGGAACAGACGCCACTGGTGTACCACATTGTCACAGCCTTACAGTTTTCACTTCTCTAAAACTGTTCTTTCTGTGGGCAAATGACACTGATTTGCATTATAATAAGCTCTGCAGCTACAATCCTGTTTGCTTTCCTAAATAATTTGAACATCCTTGTGTCTCTTTGTGTTTCTGTGCAGATCCATAAGCAGGCTCCTCCTCTGGAAGACATATCAGAGGACTGTAGTCCAGCTATGCGAGGCCTTCTGGAGCGAGCTCTAGAGAGAGTCCCATCACGGAGGAGCTCTGCCACAGAGCTCCTGCATGAGGAGGCCCTCCACCCTTCACGAGAAGATCAGCCTCGCTGCTGGAGTCTGGACTCTGCCCTTGGAGACAGCACACACCCGCTCTTACGCCAACACAGTCAAATGACTGATAGCACACAAGGTAAACAGACAGACACACACACTTGCACATCCTGTAAATCTAGTTATTTGCATTCCTTCACCTTTTCTCTTGTTATTTTAGACTCCTCGTCACTTTGCACTGAAGATTCAGGCCCGTTTAAAAGAAGAGGGTCCCTCTACATAGACCTTGGCGCTCTGGCTAGCTACTACAACTTTGTCCGGGGACCACCAACTGCAGAGTATGGCTAGAGGAATCCTGAGGTCTTTTTTGAGTGTACATTTAATTTGTGTTCATAGAACTTGTTGGACATGTATAAGGACCCAAAATCCTGATGATACAGTACATACGGACTGTACGTACATATGGGACCTTGTGTTTCCTCATCAATGGCAATTCATTCACCTACCAATTACCAATTAAAAAGGTCGATTTGCTTGATGATGGACTGGAAATTACATGTGCTCATTCAGTCAACAGTTTGGTATGGAAGCCGGAACGAGATGAGAAATAGCAGTGTCAGTAGAGTTGTAACTTGCATGCTTATATATCATTAGGGTTAATGATAAAAAGGCAAAAGAGCAAATCATTGTCTCACTTTGGAGAGTGGGTTCATATATGTTTTAAAAAAACAGTGCTCAGTAGTAGCTCATTGTTGTATCCAAGAAAATGGTCCATAAAGTGTATAAAGGACTATAAAGGGAATGTTTAATAGTGCTGCATTATAGTAAAGATACTCAGATGTGCATGTAAGTGGATTATTGGGTTGATGAAACATTAATTAACAACAGTACGGAACAAATCCTGATTTAATACTTATTGTCTGTGGAAGATTTATTTTAGCAGTGCTGGATTCAGAGTTTGTCTGGTTCACATTCTATAATCTTTGAGGCTGGGCCTTCTCGAGACTACTCAAGAGTTCGTGATGTAATTACACATCAGTGTATGTAAAACAATTAGTTTTGCTCTTTTGTAGAGTAAAAGACAGAAAAATATAGTAAAAAAAATTCCTTTGTAGCTGAAGGACAGCTATATTAAGACATAATCCTCCAGGTTCAATAGATAAACTACACACACACTTTCAATAGGATATGCTGGATCAAATCCTTTATTTGTATACTAAAGGTTTTTCTAGTCTTATTTGCAAAAGGGTGAGTGTAGTTGCAGGTTTTCATATCAGCCAATGTGGAACGATGCCTGATCAGTGCATTCTGATCTTCATTCAGTTATTAGGTGTGGATCCTGTTTGGTTGGAATGAAACTCTACACCAGCTCTTTCTGGATAAGATTGGATACCTGTTTTTACTGTATGTGCTTTATATGTGTTGCACTTCTGTTTTGTTGGGCACAATGTAATCATTATAATACATTTTAGGGCATTACAGAATATAACATTGTATATTTCTTTAAGTTATTTGCTTAATGGGTCACATTTGTGTTCTCTATACTATATTCATTTTCAGATGTTCCTGGAAAATGTTAAGTTGTTGTTCCTGTGGAATGTGTTTTTGTTGAGTAACTTGCAGTGCAAACAGCTATAATGGATCATGTGCTTTAGTCAAGAATTACAACACAGCTGTGGTGTGGCACATACAAAATTGTGTAATAGTTTTGTAACCTCATTTACACATATACATAAATATATGTGCACTATACTGCCAATAAAATGTTTTTGATAGTGTACTTTTAATTTCCATTATTTACTTTGGTGTGAGTATCTACATCATGTGTCTGGTATGAAAGTGCACTGTGTTGGGGTTCTGCAAGGTACATATAAACTTCGTTTTATTGAGATCATTGTTTTTGTTTATATTTTTGTGTATATGAGGTGAATAAAGTTTAAAATTGAACTTCTGCCTTTTTTGGTATGTAGAGTTTGTTATTAAGCAATTCAAGGTGAAAGTATTAATTGCATTAGAACAGTGACATCCTTAGAAAGTTCAGTGGAAAATAACAGTTCTGTAGAAACATTCAGTCATTCAATTCTGGAAAGCACTCAGACCTGTACAGTTTACAAAACCACAAGTGTTCTTATCAAGGACAGATTTCTGCCCGTCAGCTCTAGCAGAAGGGAATTATTTGCCATACGTTTATATGAAATGATACCTATGTATGAGAACATAAGTTTCCCCATTGTAAAGTGAGTCAGCCAAACCATGTATGACCTTCATTCTCTGACTGCTGAGTGTGCATTTCCCTTCAACTGTAATCTTTCGCTAATATTTGCTTTATAGATGTACTGTATTTGCTTCATTGATACTTTAAGCTTATACATATACTGATAAGAGATACCTTTCTAGTGTTGTCCTTTTACTTTCACACATAAGCATTGATAGTTCTAGTCCAAAGTTTCTGTCCCTCTTTAAACCAGACAGGAACGGAAACTACTAGAAACTATAAATGTTTACTGTAAATATAAAAATACAAATATATTTAGCTATTTATATAAAAATATACGTTTTCTTATTTTCTATGAAAATAAAAGGAAAATCTTCTGAAGGAAATGTAAAGGTCATTGTTAAGGTAATTAGTTTACCTTGGGCATTTTTGTGCTACAAGGTGGCACCTACTTTTAACATCATAACTTCAAACAAAACAAATTACTAAAAAACATATTTGCATAAGCAAATTTACAAATCAAAAATCCTTCAAGGGCGACAGGGTTGTGTAGTAGTTACCACGGTCGCCTCGCAGCAGGAAGGCTCCGGGTTTGAAGCTGCTGGCTGACTGGGGCCTTTCTGTGCAGAGTTTGCATGTTCTTTACGTGCCTGCATGGGTTCCCTTGGTGTGCCCGGGTTTCCTCTCAAAAACATGCAGTTTAGGTCAACTGGCAACTCTAAATTACCCATAGGTGTGAAAGTGAATGACTGCCTCTGTGTTAGCCCTGCAGTAGGTTAGTAACCTGCCCAGGGTGTACCCTGCCTCTCGCCTGAAATCAGCTGGGATTGGTTCCAGCTTTTCCTGTAACCCTGACAGAAAATCGGTATAGATAATAGATGGATGGATGGAAGTTTCTTCCAGTATCTGCTTTTGTGTGAAAGCTTATTTTTTTGAGCTGTTGGGTTTCATTTACAAACATTTATGAAACAAAATGGGTCGTTCTGAAGAACCCATGACTTTAAAAGTGGTGCTGTGATAGGATGCCACCTTTGCAAAAAGACGGTTCGTGAAATTTCATTCCTGCTGGATATTCCACGGTCAACTGTACATGGTATTATTGGCAAGCGGAAAGATTTAGGAGCAACAGCAACTCAGTCACGAAGCAGAAGACCACGTAAAGTCACAGAGCGGGGTCAATGACTACTACGGTCCATGGTCTGTAAAGGTCGCCAATGTTCTGCTGGTTCCATAGCTGAAGAGTTCCAAACTCCACTGGCATTAATGTCAAGCGTCAGCTGGAGTCATGGAAAGCACACAACTACTGGACTGTGGAGCAGTGAAAACATGTTTTATGGAGTGACGAATCACGCTTCTCTGTTTGGCAGTCAGATGGGCGAGTCTGGGTTTGGTGGAGGAGGGATAATGGTGTGGGGCTGTTTTTCAGGGTTTGGGTTAGACCCCTTACTTCCAGTGAATGGCAATCTTAATGCTTCAGCATACTAAGCCATTTTGGACAACACAAGGCTTCTAACTTTGTGGACACAGTTTGTGGAAGGCTCTTTTCTATTCCAGCATGACTGTACCCCAGTGCACAAAGCAAAGTCCATAAAGACATGGATGGATGAGTTCTGTGTGGAAGAACTTGACTGGCCTGCGCAGAGCCCTGACCTCAACCCCAATGAACACCTTTGGGATGAACTGGAACAGAGATTGCAAACCAGACCTTCACGTCCAATATCAGTGCCTGACCTCATAGATGCTCTACAGAATGAATGGGCAGAAATTCCCTCAGGAACACTCCAAAATCTTGGAAAGCCTTCCAAGAAGAGTGGAATATAATGGTTATAGCTGGAAAAGGGGAGATAAACTCCCTATTAAGGTCTATATATTTGAATGCAATGTCCTAAACGTCCCTGTTGGTGTAATGGTTTGGTTTTGTGGTTTTGTCCATATAATGTATGGCTCTATTCTGTGTAAAGGCAAGAACATTGTAAAACCTTAGAACACACTTTGTGTCACTACTGTGATCAATCTTTGGTCATGTGTAGCATATGACCACTTCCTTTATATACAGTTACAGCCTGCTCTTCTCCATACCCTTCTTTCCATTATTGATACTCAAACAATACAGTAAAATGAAATAAAGTGACACTGAACAGACCAGAGCTATCAAACCAACAATTACCCATCTGAAAAAATACAGTATTTAATAGGAATTATGAATTTTCACTAAATTTGTCACTAATTATAGATTCTAAAATTCTGTTCTTAAAGCTAGATGCTGATGTAAGTAGAACTGAAGGGATACAGAATGAGAGAATGTGACAAATGTAAACAGAAAGAGAGATTAAAGGAAGGGAAAGGAATGTAAAGAGGAAAAAAGGAAACAAAGTGGGAAAATATGGACTGAGAGAGACAATGATAGAGGCCCAGATTGAGAACAAGAGAGAGTAAGAGCGAGAGCGAGAGCGAGAGAGAGTGAGAGAGAGAGAGAGAGAGATACACACATTTAGTAGAAAAGAACGTAAAGGGAAGTGGGTTTCCCTATCAGACTTCCGCTGGCGTCACGGTAACTGTAAAAGTGTGAGTATGAAAAGGTATTCCCTGACTCATGACTGCTCTATTTTAAGAAAGTTTAATTACGAGGAGGAGCTCAGCTAACAATTACGTGGCTCATATCTTCTCTAATGTATGGCAGAATAATGCTTCAGATAAACAAACCCAAAGTTAAATCGATGAATCTAAAACATAAAAACATAAATCAGGCAAATGCGCATGTATTCATACACTCAGATATATTCATGTTGAGGTAGGCCTATAGTTTCTTTCCAAAGAGAAAGATGATATGTTATTTAATATATTGCCCTGATTACAAATGCATGACCAAAGCCCTCAGGTAAAATTAGCCGGTCAGCTATAGCATTACATTCTTTCCATGACACTAAATTTAGACAAAATATGTATTTTGACAAATGTGGTTTGCTGGCTACGTCATCTAAATTTACCATATTATTGGATTAAAAAGCAACTTCCTCACTTCACACAGTAAGCTGTTGCTAGTTCAGTTTAACTTGGTTAGGTAGCTTACCCAGCGTTAGTGATGTGACAAGCTGCACAATCTATGCAATTACAATATGGGTTTGTGTAGCTTCCATTCATTGGATTTAATATTCTGATGCAAAAATCGAAAAATGAAAAAAAAAATTGACAATTTTTAAATAAATTCTATAAACGAAATAGGATTTTGTGCTGTTTTTCGTTTCAGCAGTTTATCAACATCCAGTGAATTCAAGAATTGAATATTCATCATTACAAAATTTAAAAATTGAGATTTTTTCCAATATCTTTTAAAATCCTGAAGCTTGGGGATATGTGCACCAAATGTGATGCAACAGACAGCTGGACAGGAATCTGGAGCAGGACAAGGTGACAAGGAGGACAATGTCTCCCTTGAATATGCAGGTTTAATATGCGAATTGATAAGAAACCTTAATTGTTCTTCTTTTATTTCCCTTAAAGAGATATAATTCTCCATTGTCAAACTTGTTACTGAATTACAAACTTTACTTCTACCTCTTTTGAGTTTCATTGAGTTTCTTTTGAGGTGGTTGGTTAACAGATTCAGGTGCATAACCGCCACCTACTGGACTGCAGAATGGATCAAAATATAATAATAACCACGAAAAATAAAAATAAATTAATTTTTTTCTATTAGACCCGTTTCCTTCAAAAATGTCATTAGTTGGTCACTTATTTGCCTTAATTTCCATGGATATTATCTAACCTGAAAATCTGTGATTTAATTTTTTTCTCGTGCTTTGTTTCATGTTATTAAAGAAAAAATGCCAAAATAGAAATTGAAAATAAAAACAGAAAATTGAGAAAAAAAACCCACTTATTTTTCACTTACTTTCTCTAACAGAAAACGTTTCGATATCTTCTTTATTCTGAGTGGACAATAAAATGATTTTTAACAACAGGTCGTGAAATTCATTTTTGATATTTGTTTCAGAATGGGAAATACAATTATGTTTATACAGTGCAAAATCATGACTATGTTCACTATCACAGTAATAGGCTACCTAGTATGGTACACAGCTTATGTATTGTTAGCACTGTAGTGACTAGGATAGACCTGACACTAAAACATATCATTTAAAAGTAAGTTTAAAATGACCTTTCTGAAATGGGGATCTGTTTTCTTCATTGTGGAATTAGTGGTTCATTGTCCCCTACTTTATTTTCAATTTCCATTTTTTTATTTTCCATTTTCCAAAAAAAAAAAAAAAAAAGCTAAGAGAGTTAAGCTGCAGTTTCTCACGTGCGCGGAGTAGGCGTGGTTATCTTTTCATCATGTTAGCGAATCAGAGTGAGGCTATTTGCATATTTAATTTTGAAAGCACGCGCCCCAAAATTTAAAAGCACGTACAAATTCAATGTTTTATCCAAAGGGGTTGTTATACCATTCTAAAACGGCACAAGAAAAAGCTGTTTTGTTGTTGTTGTTGTTTGTTTTTGTTTGTTTGATTTTTACTTTACAATTCATCTCAAAGAATATTGTAAAATACGCGAAAAGTGTGCGGCAGATGTGCTATGTATTTAGACATCCAGCAGAGGGCAGTACAAGCTATTTTAACTAAAAGCAATGGTTCTCTAGTTTATATCTCAATTCCCATTTCATTACAGTGATCACTGAATATTTTAGTTATTATCTAACAAATAACAGGACAGGAAAGGTAATAAAATATGCAGCTCGACAGATCATGAATGCAACTCAACAATGCGTTTTAGAGTCACAAAAAAAAAAGAAAAATAATCAGAAGTTAAATTCTTTTACGTGAATAACTGTGCAGCCAGCAGTGGGCAGTAAAGGACAGGTTTTACCCAATCACTCTCTATACGTCCATTATATAAACAGTTATGTATACTTTTATTTATTCTAAAGATACTTTTAAGGTACGAAACTTTGGGTGGTTTGACAAATTTCAGCTTAAGGCTTCAATTTTATTTGTATAGCATGTTTACAATGGATATCGTCACAAAACAGCATTACAGACATATAGAAATTTTGGATATAAATTTGAAATTAATAAATTTGTTCCTAGTGAGCAAGCCAGAGGCAACGCTGTCAAGGAAAAACTATCAGAGATAACACATGGAAGAAACCTTGAGAGGAACCAGACACAAAGGGGAACCCATCTTTATCTGGGTGACACCACATTATAAATAATTTCCCTTCTATAGTTATATACTTCATAGTCAAAAAGTGCAGTTATGTAAACAGGGACTTATGTTATTATAATAGATTTGAAGTATGAGCCCCAGAGTCATTTCTGAATTCATTATAGCATTAGCTTGAAGTCTATTGTGTTGAAGTTATCGACTGCTCAGTGATGGAGACTTGCGTGCAAAATAATTTCAGTCCAAAGGCTTTCAAAGGAAGAGCATCCACAGAAATCTTTGTGGTTTCTATGTAGTGCCATCCACAGTAATTTCATGGTGATCTTCAAGTTGTCCATATGGGGCCATCCTTAGCAGCAGGCCCTATAAAAATATATATAGTGTCCTCGGAATTAAGGACTAAGGACTTCACCAAGGATGCATATTGCATAAGTTAAAACATAAAAGAGCTGCTATTTAAGCTTTCTTTACTGTCCTTATTTTCTGCCTCAGGTTGGAAGACTGAGACACAGCAGTATTTCATCCTTATCCTCCTCTGCCTGACAAAGCGATATTTTGTTTATTCCATATTGTTATCTGGACACTAATCTGCCTTGTTCATTTTTCTTTTTTACTTTTTTCTTTTTGCTTATGAGTGAATTTCCTCATGCACAGACAGATAGCCTGTGGCATGGCACCACTGATGTTATTGTAAGCTACTATATACAATAGCCCTTTTCTCGATGAGCAGTTAGCCAGGGAGACACAGTCTCCTAATCTCCAGACTGTACAAACAAGAGAGTCACCAGAATGCAGTTATTACTCTTCATAAGCCATACATGCTTTTTTTTTTTTTTTTTTTTACCAACAGACCAACCAAAACTAAGACATCCAGACCTCAAAGTCCTGTTTGTCACTGACAAAACAGTTGCAAATGTGTCTGAATAGAAATTATTTTTGTGTTATCTCTTGATAAATATTTTGTGGTCTATTCTATGGGATTGTTATGTTCACTTTGGACTTTTATTATCTAGCTTATTATAGGACTTCAAAATGAAATTGCCTGCTTGAATTTTAGAACTGGTCCTGTCATTTTGTCTCCAGCCTTTACCATTTGATCTGTAAGCAACTGTCCTTTTCTTCTATATTGCTTGAATTTAAGACATAATGAAGGAAATTTATCCTAGACCCTCACAGCAGGGCAGATTTCTGTCCAGAGTCCAGACACAGGCTTTAATAAAGCAAAGCCATTGCACACTGTGTTCATGTTCTGAATAAATGAATCATACTTCATATTATTATTTTCCTTGCCTCCAGCTAGAATGTTCTGGGCCTGGTCTTTCTGTGTGTGTGCACATGTGTGTATGTGAGATTGCAAAAAGAGCCAGATTTGCCTCTAGGGCACAATACTGAATCCACAGCTCTCTGCCCAGACGTGAGTAGTGCCAGCACCACTGGTACTGCCAAGCTGAGGAGAGGGTTATGGCTTAGTGTGTGTCATATCCTGATTCACTGAGCTAACACACACTATGGGTAAAGTCAACATCTAGATAATGCCAGCATGCTGGTTGTGCCGTCGACACACATGCAAATCCACTTGCAGTCGCAATTACATGTGAACACATGCACACTCTAGGCTGAAGCTATACTGACATTTCTTCCAAGAGTGAAATAAGGACTTGTTTTCTTGTTAAAAACACAAAGGTAAAGCCAGAAGGCATTTTAGATTCATTCAGGTTTTAAGTCTGGGATATGCATACAGTTTTCTTTAACATATACTTGGCTGCAGTGAAATGGCAAACAGACACACATTAACTATCATTCAAATTATGCTCTCAGTCCTGCACTTGGTCATGTTGACTAAGTGTGGTTGTGTTACACTAATTCTCAAGTCCTCAAGGATGTGATGGTGGAAAAATGAAGAATTTTGCATAAAGAATTATCATAGACTCAGTTAAATGCTTGTGCAGTGACTGCTGATATTTTTGTCATTTTCCATTCAAAGACAAATGACATTCACAATCATTTTGATATTTTGTCATGACTTCATGGCACCAAATGAGAAATTTCACAAGAGCAAATAAAAAAAGGCAAAATGAGCTTATGACAATCGAACAAATGATAAGGCTGTAGACCAAATTTCATAATCGAATGTACTTTAATATGAAGCAACATCCATCCATCCATTATCTATACCACTTTATCCATCTGAGTCGAGGGGAAGCTGGAGCCAGTCTCAGCAGACTTCGGGCGAAAGGCGGGGTACACCCTGGGCAGGTCGCCAGTTCACCACAGGGCCAGTCCACCACAGACAAACAACCACACACGCTCACATTCACACGTATGGGCAATTTAGAGTAGCCAGTTGACCTAATCTGCATGTCTTTGGACTGTGGAAGGAAACCGGCGCACCCAGAGGAAATCCACGCATGCACGGGGAGAACATGCAAACTCCACACAGAAAGGCACCCTGGGTGACCCAGGGATCAAACACAGGACCTTCTTGCTGTGAGGCGACAGTGCTAACCACCATACCACCATGCCGCCACGAAGCAACATGTTTAAAAAATCCTTTTAGGACATGAAAATATCATAATAACATGAAAACCTAAAGGCTTATATGAAGCACGCAGCGGCCACTCCAGATCCGAAATGGTGCTTTTTTTGTGCTATTTGTTTCTTTTATTGTTTCTTGGCGCGACTCGGTCGGCACATGGACAC
>JAQQZR010000006.1:12335721-12370928 GCA_030068235.1 Notoglanidium macrostoma | reverse complement strand
GTTTACTACATAATTCAGTATATGTGTTGCTTCATAGTTTGAGGTATTCAGTATTGTTTTACAATGTAGAAAACAAAGAAAAAGAAAAACCTATGAAAGAGAAGGTGTGTCCAACCTTTTGACTGGTAGTGTAGCTTGAAAGCAAACACACACAAAAACATATACATATATACATGCATACACATAAAAGCTGTATATCCATCTACAAGCTGATTTTGACATACGTGGACATGCATATGCATAATTCTTCTGAAAACTCGACTGAGTGAGAGGCTTTATGTGGGCAGAATAAGCAGCATTCAGTGTGTGTCACTAAGGCATTTATTCTCTTTTCAGACTTTAGCGACACTCCTCAAACATGCACACAATAAACAGTGGCGCCTGTCTTCTTCTTCTTCATTCACTGACTACACACACAGACACACACACACACACACACACACACACACACACACACACACACACACACGCACGCACGCACGCACGCACACGCACACACATTCACACTGACAGAGAGAGAGAGAAACGCACACATGCAACCTTTCATTTCTCCTAAACACAATCCTTTGATGTGTGTCGCTATTCACTGCTCCTATCTATGTGTTTTTTGTGTGCGGGTTTATATTGGACAGAAATAAACACACACCATTTATTAGCGCGATTTAGTGTGTGAATCTCACAGATTCCACACAGACTCACACTTATATCCCAGCCAAAAAATGGCCTACACTCATCTACATATTCACTTAGCATCCTCTTACTTCCTTCTTCCTTTCCATTTACTTTGTTCTCCACGTCCTGGGCTTGGCATCCGACAGGAAGTAGACAGCGCTGTTTACCATACCACCTGAAGACTGCAGGACGACACGCAGGACACAAAGGTCCTTCATAGGAGTCAGGTGATAAAATCAGGCAGGAAAGTCAAAACTCTAAGATAAACATCTCATATTAATGTGACTTTTGATCAAGAGACGGAAAGCCGGAAGCCTCCAGAATGTTTAACATTATTCAGAAGCTGTCAGTCGGGTCAGCGTACAGAGGCTTTTAAATGCTAACCTCAAACTGCGAAGAACAACAAACAGCAGCCTAGAGCAATCCACTACAGGGAAACTGTCCCTCTGTACAGGATGTATATGTGTGTGAGAGCAATTTTGCATAGTATGTATTTTCCAATTGCAATATATACAAACCAACCCCTTTTTTTCAAAATCTCAAAATATGGTTTAGTTAGAGTAACCATGCTTTCAAACAGTAAATATGATTAGCAAATACATTTCTGTAGTTAAAAAAGTAAAAGGAATAAAATAAGAGCGAATACTGTAAAGATCATGCTTTCCCCCCCTGTTTTTTAAGCAACTGGAGCTGATTTTTGATGGAGTTGATTTTACAACATGTAACTTTTTTGATGTAGTTTGAAATGTAGCTCTGGAATTAATGATGGAGTTGAATAGTATGAGAAGTTTTCTGCAAACATTTGTTTACCAAATGCTGATTTTCTGTAGTGTTCATTTAAGCACATTGTTTGTTCTTCTTTTCAACACTATTTTGTTATGCATACTTCTATGCTCCAGTTATTTGCCTTTTTTCCAAGCCTGAAGCAACATATGATACCATTAAAGAAACTTTTGTAGAAGTTGTGTCATTCTGTGTGCCAGGGTAGGTAGGTGTGTAATGTGTGAGTGTGTTTATGATCATTTTTGTGGCTCAGAGGAACCCGAAAGTCCAGGCCCAACCCAAATAGTGTCAGTCAACAAGGGACCACTTCTTAACCAAACTTCCCTACAGTCCCTGCTGCCATGACAACAGGATGGAGCAGAGGGATGGATGAAGAGGGAAGAGGCTGAGAAAGAGGGGGCGTTGTGAGCGGTAATGGGAGTTAGGAGCAGAGGGATGAAAACAGGATGAGAAGACTCCTGGAGACTCGTTTAACTGAACAGAATGGGGTTTGAGATGCCACACCTCGCACAGAAGGTCCCTTTTTTCCTTCTTTTTTCCCCACTTCCTTTCTTGCACTCTCGTTCCCTCACTGCAGCTTGAGAGCGAGTCATACAGCTCCACAAAGCACAATCATGACAGAGGACATTTTGGATGGTACATCTGATGTAAGAACAAATGCAGCCAAAAATAATGTGCAACAGAAAATGCTAAACACCATTTTATTACGTCTGATATCAAAGCACTGTATTAAATAAGTTTTATGACTTTCAGAGCAGAAGTAGAGTTTAAGAGACCCCTGTAATTCTACTAAAGTCATGTGTCATTCGTCCTCACATAATGAAAAAAAGAAGAGGAAAAAAATTAAATTAGGTGCAGACTGATTTCTAGCAGCAGGAAACTGACTTATTAGATATAATCTCTCTGAAGACACCAGGGGTGAGAGTAGATTAAATCCTACCATGCAGAGAGTGTAAGAGTAAGTGAGAGAGTGAGAGTGAGAGTGAGAGAGAGAGAGAGAGAGAGAGAGAGAGAGAACACTGGAGCAGGGGGGAGCATAGGCAGATTATAGATGAGGCCAGGAAAAGTGGGTACTAGACATGCTGTATAATTCATAATATATTGTTCATAGGAAAATTTACACCCCCACCCCCCCAACACACACACAAACACACACACACACGCGCACACGTGCGCACGCACACACACACCTTTAGAGGAAAAGGTTAAAAAAAATATTTTTTTAAAGAAGAAGAAAGGAAGGAAAGAAAGAAAGAAAGAAAGAAAGAAAGAAAGAAAGAAAATGCTGCAAAAATGTTCTTGTGCAAATTGTACCTAGATGGATAGATAGATAGATAGATAGATAGATAGATAGATAGATAGATAGATAGATAGATAGATAGATAGATAGATAGATAGAGTCAAAAATGCATTGTTTTTATTTGATTTCATAGTTCATGAAGTATGACAGTAGACTATACAACAAGTCTAAGAATTTTGTGTTTTTTTTTTTTTTAAAGTTTATCTATGTTGGACATCTTTATGAATGCACCTCTGACAAATCTAATATATGAAGTGTTTTATATGCCAGTTTTACCACACACACACAGACACAGACAGACACACACACGAGAGAGAGAGAGAGAGAGAGAAAGAGAGAGAGAGAGAGAGAGAGAGAAGAAAAAACAAAACCCATATACACAGATATTTTCTAAAATGGACTTCCTCCTTCCTATAACACAGCTGCCCCCTCCGGTGCCCCTTACTCTCTTTATCAGTGGCCTCTGAACAGGATCCATTCATTCTTCCTTTCAAAAGCCCCCGACAGGCAAATCTCTTCTGCCATCTCTCTTTTCCTCCCTCTTCTCTTGCTCCCTCACTTCCCCTGGTGGTCTGCATGTTGGCAGGACGCAGGAGGCAGACGACTTTCCCACTCTTTGAAGTGTGTGTGTGAGCGAGTACTGCAGCTTGAGAGCACAAGTCATACAGCTTCAAACAGCAAAGTCGTGACAGAGGACATTTAGGACAGTACGTTTGATCTGTGTTCTCTCTCCCGCTCTCGGTGTTCTCCATCTCTCTACATCTCTCTCTCTCTCTCACACCCCATAACATACTACCCTGTCACTATGTAAAATGGAGAAAATAACCCAATTTCCCTCGAAGTGTGATCAATGGTGAGTGAACATCTTAATTATAAACTTGAACTACAGTAGTTTCACTCCACAGTATTTTTTAACACAAGGAATAATACTTATTAACAATTCTTTACAATAATCCAATTAACATGATTGTTAACAATTAATCCAAAGACTAACCCATGATAAATCTCTATTATTTCTCAGTACAGTCAAAATAACCGATGTCACGTATCCAGATGTACAGAGGAGGATTGGGCTCATTTACTTAGCCACTAAAAAAAGAAAAGAGAGAAAAGAAAAGAAAGGTTAAAGGTCACACGCTCCACAGGTCTCAAAAGAGTAAAAAGAGACAAAACATACCCACATGCTGATTTGTTCTTCTCTATTTCAACATGCACACAGGAACAAATATACATGCCCACATGCATCATATACGCCATGCTGTGTGTGGACAGAAGTGTGATCTGTGTTCTGTATCAACTTTACTCATGCCAATTCTCAGGACAAAAGCAAATGTATTTTTGACAAGAACCATACAAGCAGCCATGCTGTCTACACTTTTATCACATTGAGTGATGTAATAGTGTGTAAAACTCTATGAACTTCACAAATACATTTGTGAAATAGTGCATGTTCATTGCGTCATGAAGAGACCCCCTTTATACTGTATAATTATTATGTTATTATATTTATATATTATATCATTTTATCTATAAAAAACAAATTATCATGGCTGAAAACTTCGGATATACATTAATATGTTTACTATTCCAGCTGTTTTATTTTGGAGTCTCTACAAATCATATCTGTTGCATGATTTGTAATCTAATCTTGTAATCTAAGAAGTCATTAAAAAAAGTGCTTTACGATGTGTTTGTTTCATATAAATGCCTATAGTGTTGACTTCTCATACACTTCCATTATAAATGAGTTTTGAGTAAACAAGCTTTTTTCCATATAGGGAAATGTGTCAAAACTAGCTGATCATGGTGAGCACTCATACACATTCATACAAATTGTCTGTCTACAACCGTGTTACTCAGCCAACAGGTGCACTTTAAACGGTGGTAGTCTTAAGCTACCATTACAAATAACTGTTTCACACGTTAAGATTTTATCCTGTTGTGGTCTGTTATACTCTCTGTATTACTTATAGTGCATAAGTTACTGCCAAGTTGTGTCTCTTTTTTCTTTCTACACAAAAACTAAACCTTTAAATCAAAGCTTACTCATTGTGTACTGCCCAGTCAACAGAAAGATTCAATTAAACAACCCATGAGTTTCAGAATTGTTTGGACAGCAGATGAACGTGAAGAATAAACAGGTTACGTTTCTCAATACTAATGCATCTAAAAGCCCAATAAAAGTAAATCGCAGAGCAATAACTGTCATTGCTTAAGTGCAGCATGAGTAAACGCTTAAGGATAGTTTGGATACATATACTTTCTGTTAAAACTGTACATGGCCTCTATGGACATGTCTGTACAGGGTGTGTCATATGCATGTCCAGGAAGGGTTTGCTAATAAAATGGCCTAAAAGGTTTTTTAAGGAGTGCATGGGAGTGAGTCTGTGTCTTTGTTTAAACATCTTTGTGTGTGGTTTGTAATAAACCTTTGGTAATTTTGTGTTGTGTTTGAGTGACTGTTTGCCCTAGGGCCTCTGAAAACAATTCAGCTTAAGTCTCCTCTGTATGCGTGTGTACACTTATGAATATGGCTTTGTGCCTTTGTCCACACTAAGTACAGCTTCTTCTCAAATAGTACAACAAAATTTTTTTCGCCACTCAATCGCAATTCTCAGCATGCTTACTCGTTTAACAATTATTTATTCAAAAAAATAATAAATAAATAAATAAAATGGTGTAATTGATGACATGAGACAGTTTGCCAGTTTGAGGTTAATTGGTAAAGTTGGTCAAAGTTGAGCAAAATACCCTCTCATTGTTTTCTGAATTTGGCATTTGGAAAGTTCAGAACTTGGTATTTCACTGACATCTGAGAAGTGGTCTCAGTCCAGTTACAAGTGAACTCTAGTACCAGTTGATTACATAAATCTATTGCATAGAAATATGACTTGCCAAACTAAGCCAAAGGACAGAGCTGTCGTGCAACAGAAATGAAATATATGTTCTGGATATTGGATCAATGAACAAATAGGTTGCATCATTTAGCAGCACTTAAAAAAAAAAAATGTCATCTTCAAGCTGCCACTTTTGTGCCCTAAATCCCTACTCAGCTATAGCCAAAAACTTTGGATAAAAGCATAAGCCAAATGAGTAAAAATGTAAATGAGATGCACAAAATGTTAATTATTTATATGCTTTCCCAATAATTTATTTAGTGCTGGATCCGTCTTCTCCTTGCTCAGATGATTTTTGTGAGTTCTATAAACACTTACATTTTCACTCATTTGGCTGTTGTTTTTATTTAAAACAGCTTTGGCTACAACTGAGTAGTTGAAGGTTAAGGGTCTTGCTCAATGGCCCTCTGAGACCCTCAAATTCATTAGTGAGCCAACAATATACACTGAAACAAATCCAGCATATTTCAATTCTGTGCAGTGTTAAACCATATCAAACTATCAATTTTGCTTTGATTTGAATTTGGCAAATGGTCTATCTTACAAGCGGTTTAATATTTACAGCAATGCTGTCATGTTGTAATGCAAAAGCTATGTGTAATTATTATAATCTGACCCATAATCAGAGTTAGTTTGATTTTTATAAGATGTCAGTGTCATGACACTGTAATGACAGAGTAATGAATATTTATTATAACACTACACTGGAGCAAGAGGGTTTTTTATGTTTGATGGGTTAGGGTAAGGATTTACATACAGAAGCACACTCAGCAACTCAGCCACTACATTGTTCTAATGCACAGCAAGGAAAGTGTCATAATCCACCCTCATATCATAAAAATCAGTCAATTGAATGTGTAATACCAAAATTGATCAAATTAGTCTAATTAAAATAAGCATTTAGAAAAGTTTATCCAGATTCATGTCAGTTCGTATAAAGTGGCTTCATGAAAGCCCAATAAGTGTTACTAGAAGCCTATTATGAAAAAGGAAATTTAGTGGGAAAAAGTGAGAATATATGTTACAGAAGAAAAGCTAAATCAAAATCCACAGTATTTTCTATTTCACATAAGAACAGCCTGCAGTATTCAACTGCAGTGTTCTTTTACATACCACTCCAAAGTTACACATCATTGCAGCAGCTCAGCAGTTAATGTAGGAAGGAGATGTGCTGCCTTTTCTCCATATCTTATCATCTGCACTTACCTTGTCTAGCCTGTTGGAGGCATTACCAAACTTCTTTGAAGGTATACAATTAACGAGTAGTAGCATTTTGAGAATGCTTAAAGGGATTACATTCTCACATCCTCTCCTTCCTTCTGGCCTGTGTTAATCAATCCCATTCTGTCTAGGTTGATCAATACAGCCTGATCTGTGTTAGCATGGAGATCGTATTAATGCAGGATAATAGTTCATGCCTTTAAAATCCTGTTTATATGTAAACTTGCACAAGTATTTGAGATGTATCACACCTCAGAAGTGGATGAAAACCCAGGGGATCTGAGAGGTGCAGGGTGAATAAAGTGAAGCGAGGATTGTTCCCAGCGGAGAACAGAAAGAAAGAGAGGCTGAAGGTAAACCAAGATACCTGCTGAAACATTGGATGAAGTACTGTCATCCCTATGACTCTCTCCTGGATTCTCTTTCTCTCTCTTTGTCTTTCTTTCTCTTTCTCTGTGTCTGGAATCAAAGCAACATTGCTCAGGTTAAGCAAGGCGCTCCTTTGATCCCAGCCTGTCAGGACCCCAGGGGCCTCAAACGGCTCTTTTATCTGCCCAACTACGGGAGCCTTTCACAGAGGAGAACAATAATGCGATTAACTATAATGTTCAGAAAAGTAAAAGACAGACAGAGAGAGTGAGAGAGAGAGAGAGAGAGATCTATGGAGGCATCAAGTGTAGCAATAATAGTGCACGTTTAACAGATTCATGCTGTTGTGACCTTGTACAGTGTATACAGTAGTCATTACAGTTCGAACGAGCTTTATAGAGACAACATTTGGTCTAAAACTGTAAGGAACGTTTGATTCTCTGCCAAATAAACTTTATACAAACACTGACTGCATTTATTAGGTAGTAATATTAGTCATACATGTTTTGACTTGACTTAAATCCACATTCAAGTCATGTGGGAGATTTTTGAATGATGGGAAATCTTTTTATTTTTCCATCTTGAACATGATACTGCACTGATATTTCATCAATCTAGCTGCAAGCATTCATTTATAACTGTGTTCACTTTAAAGATTATATTTGATATAATAAATAATATTAGATCTTTTTTAATGTTACTACACAGTAGCAGTATATAAGTTCCAGTTCTAGAAATTATAAGATGTAATATTTAATATAATATAAATTATTATTATATTTAGTATTTAATTATAATATAAATTATTCAGACTAAGGTGGAACACCTGTTGTTTGTTTGTTTGGCGTTAATGAAGGGCAGTTTGCCCAGAGAAATCAGGACCAAATGTTCACATTTCCATTATATATTTTAATTTAGAAATTACCTCTCAGAGATTGAAGTAAACTGTTTTCCATTGGCAAATCATAAAAACATAATTGAATGGAAGTGGTGAATAATAATTTTGATAATAATTGAATGACTGAATGAAGAGTTGTAATAGTGCATCAGTTAGAAGATTATGACTTAGACAGTGTGGTTCGAAGTCTCCCAGGTAAATCAGTTCCTTCCTATATCAGCCTGCATCTGGATTTTTCACAAATAACTTCCAGCATCATAATAATATGTGACGATAGAAAGATTATAGATGGATAGGGAAAGGCAAAGGTGAACTTATAGACCTAAACAGCAAAAAAGCAGACAGGTTTAGACCTAACCCATTGAAAACTAGCATGGCCTCCTTCCAAACTGATGACTTTGCAGAATATCCTGTGCTAATTCAAAACATTACAACTCTCTGTGCTAATAACAAACATTCAGTGATGCTGCACATCTTACACACTGTTTACAGTAACTGAGAATGTGGAACAGTTGTTACATATAACATATGGGTTACAATCAGCACATGACAGCTTACACTTTAATCATCTCTTTCCTCGCTTTCTCTTCGTTCAGAGTTTTGGCGCAGGTTCGAGTCCTGATGTTATCTGAGGGAGCGCTAACTATAGTCAGGGCATGTATTGTGTCCAGCTAGCTCATATCCTGTCCCCTACCTTGACACAACTTTGTCTGTTTCATCCCATCTCATTTCTCCATTCCTTCATCTTTCCCCCATAGGGAGGTCAGAATTACTGGCAAGATCCTATTGGCCACAAGGAAAAGCAAAGTCAGGAAAGTGTTAAACCTGACTACCGTCCAGCCATGTTCAATTGAAGAGGCCGAGGGAATGATAAAGTTCTTTTGATCTGTTATCCTGCCATGGGAGCAGGCAGTGTAGTCCTGGTATTCTAAAAGTAGTAGCTAAAATCACACAGGATTACCATATGTGCATTGTGGCATTTCCATTGTGTTAACTAGCGAAGGCTGATCTCATTCATATAGAAATAATAATTCATGTCATTGAAAATATGAATTACACAAATAGAATGGAAGTTTGATTTATAATTTAAAATGGTAAATTAATGATTTTAGTGCATTTGTATATTTTAATGAAATTCACAAGACTCATATGCAAAATATGTCAAAATATATTCTGTTTCAATGATCACCATGCATAAATAAATTAAAACAACATTTAAAAAAACAATTAAAAGATTCCAAAGGAAAAAGGTCATTTGTTGGGAAAGAAGGTTACACATAATTACTAACAAGTCAATTAAGTATAATAACAGAAATTCATTTAGAAATTCATATGGAAATTCAAGGGGAAGGTTCATAGTGCTAATATGACAAATGCTTAAACCCTTCCTGGCAAATGACCTAATGCTATATAAACATTTATAAAGACTTATATAAAGCTTAGAAAAGTTTATCCTAACAATCTCAGCTGCCATAAGGCCTGGTTTTGTCTATTTTGATGTTGACACCTGAGTCAAATGACATAAAATTGTTGCAAAATGTTATGACACTTTATCTGACTTACATTAGAGGATCAGATCAACTGACTTTATAGCTCAGTAAACGTTTTTATACAGACTTTTTACAGAGTATGCTTCTGTCATATAACTGTCATGTGACATGTGACACACACGCACACACACACACACGCACACGCACACAGTCTCAGTGGCTCCACTGAGTACAGTGTAACAGGCTGCACATAAGACAGTATGGCAGGATAAATGTGAGGTTGAGTTACTTTAATTTCAGACCAGGCAAACAAATGCTCAGTAATTGCATGGTTTCCAAACTGTTCTGAAACTAATTCCAAGCTTAGCTCCCAGAAATAGTGTTGTGGAAGGAAATGCTTGAGCCTGAAAGAAAGGCACAATGCTTATGGGTTATTTATGAAGCAATGGGCTCATACTTACAACACTCTCTCTCTCTCTCTCTCTCTCTCTCTCTCTCTCTCTCACACACACACACACACATACACAGAGATTCCTGCAAAACTAGCCTTTTCTTTTGTTGAAAAGTCTCATTCTACAACCCTTAGCCTTGAGCAAATGACTACACTTTGAACAGTTTTATCTATTGTGGTTGAACTGGGGCAATGTAATGCCAATCTTAAATAATAACATTCAAGCTTGAAAGTCTTTTTCACATTGCTAATAAATTATGTCTAAATAATATTTAGTACAAGTGCTCTTTTCTAATGCCTACTGAATGTCTGGAAGGAGTCGAAACAAAATGCCATTCTGTATTTCCTGACCACAGATGTTTTGAATATGGTGGTTGTTTCTTTTGTTTCCAAAGCACTGAAGATGATATTATAATAAGCCCACAATGAAATACTGCTCTATTCTCATCTGTTATATTATGGGGGTTTTTTTAAGCTCTGAAACAGAGCTCTTTAACCTGACCGTTATATTGTACACTCCAGATGCAAATAAGTTTAGCCATTCAAACATTTAATGTATATACATAACTAGAATAATCACAGTTTTATTTAGCTCCTTAACAATTATCTTACATTACTTTGATTAGTTATGGTTTCTCATCAAATGCACTCCATTCATCACTTCTTCAAGCGTCCCTCATTGGATTTGTTTTCCCATGCCATGATTCCATTCCTAGCCTGACCAAATGTTCTTTAAAGTGAAATCACAGTGCATCCAGCATTAGCATGCGGCATTACCGTCTCCAGTCTTGTTTTTAATGAACCACAAGCTGCCCGAGGTTTCTGCCATGTCACCACAAATCATCAGCTTTCGAAGCACAGGGTCAGAATCCCCCATTATCTGTAGTCCTTTCCCATTTCTTGCCCCATTATTCTGGGGTAAAACAAAGCAGGCAGGAAATGAGATAAATGCGCTGAAATTACAGCCTGTGATTGGACCATTGCTCCCACTGTTTAGAGTGTCTGGCTCCTTTTGGGCTGCCTAGCTCCTGATGGCCTCTCAACGTTCTACGGATAAACACTGTTTTATAGTATACCTGTGTGAAACCCTCACACAAGGAGAATAGATCTGTATGGGAGCAGCTCGGTGTGTGTGTGTGTGTGTGTGTGTGTGTTTTCATGACAGTGTACAAAAAGGGCCATCCCTCACAAAGTGGTCCAAGAGTTCAAGTAAATGTCAACATTTTGCAAACTGCTCTCAAAGCCTAACATTAAGGGCATTTGTACTACCCTGTAATCCTGCGCCCTTTAACCTGCTTTCACTTTAGTGGCTGGTGCCTGTAAAAAAACGTATCCTCCCTACATCGAGATGGAATGAATACCACCGTTGAGTGCACTGCAGAGTAGGTAATCGCCTCTGCTCTGGAGCAGTAATTATCTTCATGCTAATCAGTATATATGCTTGTGGTAGTGAATGGTTTTCTTCATCTTCTAAGGCCATGTTCAGACAAACAGCTCAAATCTGATTTTTTCCCATATCTGCATATTTGCAGGAAGATTTCCTGCAATCTGAAAAAAACAAAAACAACAACAGCAAAAAAAAAAAAAGGACAACTTCATCCCAAAAGCATTCAAGCCGCATTGGTATGTGCTCCTGATTAAAATAGGATTAATGGGATTCCAGGCACAAGATTTAGTTTGAATTTTTTTTTTTTTTCAAATTTTTCTTTATTTCATGAGTGGCATATCTTGACATCAGAGTTTTGGGACTAGAACAAATCAGCAAAAACAAAACTTGTAGATCTGTTTCCTTCTGTTTTTTGTTGGGGTGTTGTGGTTTTTGTTTTGTTTTGTTTTGTTTTTTTTATCATTCACCAATATAAAGCAGAACCCATGATCTCCATGGTAGCTTGTAAGTAAATAGCTAACTTTCACCTGCCTTGCACTATTAACACAGCCGCACCATTATTGTAACAACCGATAATATAGCAAACCTCTCAACACTGCCAAACACACAACACTGACTTTTCTGGATTCCTGGACAAGTTCAATTTCAGTTTTTCTGCCCAAGCAACTCAGATTCAATCACTTAGAATTTGAAATGCAAACACCTAATGTAAAAACTGCACAGTTTCTGAGAGATTACATGTAGTTACAGAATAACTACAAAGTCAGACTACTGCCTTTATAAAACTGCGCAGCAGAGTGGAAACAAAAACCCAAATAAAACACACAGTTTCTCAGTCCAGTTCCAAACCAGCTTCAGATCGTTTGTCTATATTTTCCTACTGCGGGAATTTAAGATCACAAGCCAGTACTCATGAGGCTCTTTGTTGATAGACAGATGTTGTTGTTGCTTGACTTTTGCTGGGATTTTAACAAATTAGCTGGAGTAAACTGTTTCATTCATTTACTTGTACCCACGTAAAAGCACTCTGTTGCTGCGTATAATTATTTACTTTATTTAGTGAAAACAAGACACTATTTAAATTCATTTGGCCTGTCTTACTGTGTATGAAGCTGTACTGTTATAAAACACTGCTGTGTAAATGCTGTAAATATATATATATATATACAGTACAATTACATATACACTGTGTAATGAAGGAAAGTCTTAAAATAAATTAGGAAACATTTCATTAAATCAACTGTCTGGAGTCCAACTCTATCCAGCACAGACCCAAATGATTTGTACTGCTTTTCTTGGACTTGGCAGAGGTTATTAAATGACTTAGTTTGATTACGGGTAATGAGCATAGGAAGTGTTTTAATATTCTCTTACTCAGATATATCAGTCCTACTTGTTAAAAATTTCCTGAGCCGAATCAAATGATTATGATGAGCAAATATTGAAGAAACGCTCCATTTTCTCTCCTCTCCCATCCATGCAAATTCAAGTGAAAACTGTTGAGTTTGTATGAAGTTGACCTGCAGTTTTTAGTCTCTCATCTCTCTATCATTTAACCCATTCATGCAGTCGTCAGACTACCCATCACATTCTTACTTGTGGAACAATTTTGGAGGATTGTGGTTATTCTAAATATTTTGCTATGATGAATGTTGCTTTGGGTGGCGTGATGGTGCAGTGGTTACCACTGTCGCTCAGGTCAACTGACTACTCAATATGTCAGTTGTCCCGAAGTGTGAATGTGAGTGTGAATTGTTGTTCGTCTCTGTGTGAGCCCTGCAATAGATCAGTGATCTGCCAAGTATGTACCCCACCTCTCACCTGAAGTCAGCTCAGATTTGCTCCAGGTTCCCTGCAGCCCTTAAAGGATAAGTGGTATAAATATTCAATGGATAGATAGAAGAATGGTGCTATGATTACACTGTTCAAATATGATCATGATTTATTCACTATAATTTAATTAATTAATGAAAACAGTGCTACACATTCTACTTATTTCATATTGGATCAATTTTTTGTTTCCAACATTCTTTTTTTTTTCTTTTTGACAAATGTCAAAAAAAGTTAAGACTTTGCAAAGGTAAAAGACACAACTACCATGTCTCTCACTCTCTTGCTGAATGCAAACATTTATAATCCCATTTACCCTTAAGTCAATTACGCTCTACACCCCTGACTCTCCCTCGCTCTTTTCCCCCCTCATCAGTAAATTTGAGCAGGAAGTCCACTGTTGCCCCTCAGAGATTGAATGTTGTCTGAACTATATCTCCAGTTGCCAAGGAAATACTATATTCAAACAAGTCCAGAGCAGACTGTTTGCTCAGGATATTACTAATGCATCACACTCAGCCTGCGCAGAATCGCAAGCTTGTCAACTGTGTGTATGTGTGTTATGTGCATGAGGTTTTTCTACATGTTTGGGTATGACTTTGTGGGGTGCAGTGGTTGACACGGTTTCTCTCTCTCTCATGCTGGGAAGTGTGCGTGTGCTCACATTTGACTTTTCTAGCTCTTGGTTGTATGGGGAGAAATACAACTTCTTTTTTCTCGACCAACATTCACTGACTTCATGAAATCTTATTAAATCATCAGAAATCATTCCAAAAGCTTGTGAAAACAAAGAAATCGGTATGACAGTAACAGTCATTACATTCATTAAATTATATAATCTCAATATAGTGATGCTCGAATTGATTCATCTTTAGTAACAGCTTCATTCCATCCATCCATCCATCCAACCAGTAACAGTAACAATAATTGTATTTGAATGCATCATTAAATCAAGGGTAATCTAGAAATGGCTTTTTCTGTGGAAAAAACAGCACCCTAACCCATACTGCTGACCTGTATGGCTCCAAAGCTAGCCACATAGGGCTACTGCTCACAAAAAGGTCTGAACAAATATTTCTATAACTCATTTTACAACCCTTGGATTATATTACATAGGCTTGAAATATCTTTGCTAACATCTTAGCTTTGTCTTTCATAGTGTGTACTGTATAAACTTTAAGAATCTAAGTAAACACTGCTGAAAAAATAACAAATTCTACATTGAAAGCTAAATTATTAATGTGTTACACGTCACACTGATTGCCAGTTCCTCATGCTCATGTTTGCTAGCCAAAATGAAGTTTTGCCAAGTTTGCATTATTTGCATCCTAAATTCATTCCTCATTATCTCCCTCACATATTACTGGTTTTCTTATTTCTTTTTTTCTCACTTTCTGATAGGTGAATACTCTTTATTTTGACAATTCATATTTATTTAAACAAACTCATGGTAATTAAGTAGGGTTTCCTGAGAGGTTGTCTGATGTTGGCATTTTATTTAATGGCACATTTTGAGATGTAACATTTCATAGTGTTTAAGATTTGTTTTTATGCTTTTTAGGCCTCCAGCCATGGTTTCATATCCCTCATACTACTTTCCCATCACTCTCACACATATATGATCAAAGAATATGATAAAAAATAAAAAAAACACATGCAAACAACCTTCTTCTCTGAGGTTTAGACCACATATATACATATATAAGGACTATTTTGCAACCCTGAAACAAAACATCACTGCCCTTTATTACAGTGAGAATGATGCAATGGTGGACAGCGAACAACAATGCAAGCTGTTGTGTGATAATTTAACCAATATTGACCTTTGTATGGAACATATGCTGACGTATCCATGCATCATTCAGTTGGAGACAGTTTTAGTGAGGCCTGAGTCATTCACTTCAGAGAGGAGGAAGAAGATGAAAGTAATTGTGGTTGTCAGTTCACATCCACAGCACACTCGCAGTGTGTGTACAGATGTTTCTATGTAAATACAAAACTTTACCAAACATTGAGCTTCCTCGATCAAACATGTACACCATATATAAGCAATGTATGGCAATATGTTTTCTGACAAATGAGAAAAATTTATTGTAAATATAGTCTATAAGGGGCCAGATTGCCCCGTCACCATTTTTGTTTTAATTTTGTGGCTGATGAATCCATATGATAGCAGAATGTAAACAATTTGTGATTTATAATTTATTACTGTATTATGTGTGTTTTATATTATCTTTGTGGGCTCTTACTCAGTGATCTGTATCTCTGTACACTGCATTTTGATGTTTATGTGTTGAGGGTTTTTTTTTTTTTGTCTTTCAGTAAAACATTCTGAGAGGAAACCACAGTACACGGAGGAAACTTAGACAGTAACCAGAATTCAGGACAAAATCAGAACCAGCTTTAAGCTTTAAAACTAGCCATCTAGGATAAGTGCTTATAAAACGAAGGTCAGATCAAATAGCAGTGTTACATGACTTTTAATTATTTAAAGCGAGTTTATATCTGTTGGCTCAAGGATTTGGTTTACGGAATGTGGATTTAATGTCTTTGTAATTTGGGGAAATGTGTGCATCTAATCAACTGTAAGCTTAATGCATAAATAAAAACAGTAGCAAAAATGTGTAAATGCTGTACAAGGGGAAAGCAAGAGATTGAAGTGAATATAGAAGATAAAATGAAATGATATCACAACAGCCATGATTTTATCATAAAAGTCTGAGGATAAATCAACACCGTATGTGATGTAACACACAGCAGAGGTCTTTTGCTGAAAATAAATGTTTTGTCTGTTACCCTGAATGTTGTTAAAATGATTTGGCTTATAGTATCTGGTTTAGAGTTGTTCATATTGAGAAAGACCAGCAACAAACTCGAAACAAAAATGCTGCCGCTACAATTAACTTGACCTTTTGTTACTTTTGGTAAAGGCTATAATTCCTACAAAGCTCACCCACCATGAATGTACGTACCCTCAAATTGAAGCTGACATTCTCCGCTTTAACCACATAGTCATTGTTTCATTTCAAACCCACTGTGCTAGAGCACAGAGCCAAAAAGACAAAAATTGCCACTGTCCAATTACTTATAGAAAAGTTTCCCAGCATTGTATGTCCTTCACTTATCCTTTTGACTCTAAATCCCTGTATCTGTATTTAATGAGCAGTAAACTGACTTGAACTGTTTTATTAGAATGTTTGTTTCAGTAATGATACCTGAAAAAGAGATTAAATTGCAGTAAGCTGTAACATTTTATAATACCAGGAATCAGGAGATTTCGCCTTAAAAATAACAAAAATAAAAGATTCATGAGGCAAGTAGCATTGTTTTGTGTATTACTATCCCAACTCAAATGTGATGCATTCCGAGAGTTTAAATTCTTACTTTATAATCTTGTGAATAGAATCTCTGGCTACTAGTCCAAACCATACAGCAAAGATATTAAAAAAGCTGCTTACATTATTTAACTTGGAATATAAAGTGGAAATAGACGCCTACGCTGATTAAAAGTGGGTTCAGTTGGAGAACACAGAGTAAAGAACAAATGTGTAGGCTATACAAGACAACACTGTGATTTTCACATGAAAAGAGAAAAATTACATCCCTCAGTTTCCTGTGTGCTCTGGAGAATACAGGCATCAATCCATCCACCCCTCGCATGCTAAGCGAGCGAATGAAAGTTCTCTATGTGTGAATCTGTGTGTGTCCTGGATCAGGAGAAATGAATGGCAGCAGTTACATGTCACTCAATTGCCAACGTGGAGACATCAGGCTCTGGCTATTAGAGGTGCTGAATAAACTTCATTCATTCATAAATGTGAGAGACTGGAAATGGAACCTTAAACATAAAACCATGTAGGGCAGTCTCTCTCTCTCTCTCTCTCTCTCTCACACACACACACACACACACACACACACACACACATACACACACAAAAGAAAGGCATTGGTGTGAGGAGAGGCCGCCACACAGGCTACAATTCCCAGCATTCCAAAGCAAGCGTCCAAGCCACGCTGACGTCTGTGTGTCTGCTGTTTACCACCACAAACTTCCTCTGCCTTTACCCAGGGAGCGAGTGAGAGAGGGGGGGTCTCTCTATTTAGGTAGCATGCTGATTCAGCCTGAGAAAGCCCCTGTGTCTCCTCCCTAATTCTCTTCTCAATGTTCCCCACACAGCACTGACTAATGGCTGTGTATGCATATGTGTGTGTGTAAGTGTGTGCGTGCTCGTGTTCAGATGTTACTGGAAGGGTGAGATTTAATGAGAATGCCAAGGTCATGTCACATGAGAAAGTGAGAGAAGTGCAAAAGAGCAAAAGCCTAAACGAGAGTGGCAGAGATTTGGGCAGTTTATTAAATTAGTTTGTAATACAGTCAGTACAATTAGATTCCATAATTGGTCAACTTCTGTAATGGTCACTGTTATTTTCAGTCTGTATGACACAGTAGACATGACCATATTTTTTTTGTCTGTGGTGTGTTGATCCATGGGGAAGTCCAGCGAGACACTTATAATTGTGTCTTCCTCATTACTTACACAAAGTTATTCAACACAACTTCTCACAATTTCTTAATAACTTCAAGAGACCAGACACACATTAAACATATTTCTATGTCATTACGAACTCTTAAAATGAATATAAATTAAATATAAATTGCCATAACATAAATAAATAAATAAATAAATAAAATGACAAACACTTATTCCATATTATTGAATCCTACATGTACAGTGAAACGTTACCCGAACAAACACTTAAGAGATTTACTCTAAAGCTTTCTTGAAGAATGGTAAAAGGTCATTTCATTGTATTTATATACATTTTTTAATATAAATCAATCAAAAGGGCTTTTATATTATTATTTTTTAATGTTATTAATTACTTGAATGTTATGCAGCAACAGAACACAATAATTCATTGTATGAAATAACTGCCAGAGAAGGCTACTTACATGACTTTTCCCATAAACAAAGAAGCCTGTTGTTAACTGCTGCAAAATAGAGAAAATTGAGGAAACAGGAGGAGGAGAAGCATCTCAGCAGAGGAGATAAAGACAGAGGTTAAGGAAGAGTAGGAGGAAGGTCTTGCCCAAGGACCAAAACAAATGAAATGTTTAGTTGATGGTATGTTGAGAGAAAAAGTATTTTGTTGCCTTTTATGTTTCGTTGCAATTTTTTGTTGGACACCAAAAATATTAAATACAGAAAAATACCATACAAGAAATATATCATTTACAAAATTGTAAATAGTTTTAAGACATTAAGATACTGATATAGCACAGCTACTTATATCAGCATCATCAGGTTTCTATCACCAAGAAGGTTTCATTTGAACGGAGTATAACAGCAGAGAAATTTCTCCTCATTGTTGGCACAAAGAGATGATGCTCCTATGTCTCATTTGATTTATTAGGTTCTGTGTCTCCAACACCTCCATCACAGGAGTCCTAAGTTGCAAACCATGAACGAAGCATTCATTGGATAAATACCGGTCTCAACAGTGTGGATGGAGAAAGTCAGAAAGGAGAGGAGTGTCTGCATGTTGGCTCGGTTACCGTACGTTAAGACCAAAAGTCAGACCAAGCGTGTCAAAATTTGCCCCGGCTGCCTTGCCAATGACACTGTCGAAATTTGTGGACGCTCTGTTGATGTAGATGAAATAGGCGTATACAAGTTCATTCGGAATGCCTACATTTGTTTTGCAAACCTTATTTAAAGAGGCAACAAAACAAACAGACCACCAACTGACCACAAGTAGGTTATAGGTTAACCTCATGAAGATGATGAACAATTATGATTCCATGTTTGGTAAGAAAACAAAGAAATTAAAAACTATTTGTGTGGTGTGAATTTTGTGTTGATCTTAAGTGCTAAGCATGAGCCTTGGTCTTTAATCAACATTAACGTTACCTTCAAACACCTTTGTCCATGCTTCGTTTTTATTTTTATTTTATCCATATACACAAACACATAATTATTGGGGAACCCGCCACTGCAATGATTAATTTCTCCTCCATTTTACAGTTTGAATGAAACAAAAGTTTGAATGAAACAGTTTGAGTGAAACAAAAGTTTACACAGTTGTTTCACTAGTGTAGAGAACTTCTAAATTCTGATCGGTTGCCACCAAACCATGTCATAGCTCATTACCATAAAGTTGCCGATATTAGCTTTATTCTAATGCCTCCACCACTCAAGCTGCATTAGCTTCTGTGAGCTCCTGTATGTTAAAGAGGGTGGATAGCACTTTCGTTCAAGTTTGTTATGCTGCACCTTGATGCAAATTAAGCAGCAGTTCAAGAAGATGCTGTTGGCTCGGTCACCTTCCCCAGTTGGTGACTGGAATGCAATAGAGAGCTGGCTGGTGAGAGGGATTTGGCCAATAACCAAATAAGGGAGTAAAATTGGAGGGTTGCTATGGCATGACAATATTTTGCTGATATGATTTTTTCCTGGATTTAAAAGTTGCACAACTATTTATGTCACCTCACATAAAAGACAACTATTAAGCAAGAGATTTAATGACAATAAATTAATGACTATGAATTAATGAATTAAGTGACAAACAACTCAGATGTGGCTACTAACAATGTATCAGACATAAGATGCATCACTACAAACAGAGTACAATCATCCTTTGATGAACAAAATGAATAAAATATTCACCCAAACTGAGTAAATACCAGACTCATCAAATTTACTGGCATATTAAAGATGGAGAACTGGCCAATATAAACACTATGCACTAGAGTGTCACCTTTGAGTGAACGTCTACAAAAGTGCAGAGGATAACAGATGTCAGTTATCAGCCAGCTGCTACTTTATGATTTTTGGATTGCCCAGTGGGCTTTTAAAGTGAATGAGAGATGCTGATCTTAGCAACATGGCTAACCACATCTCTTAATAATGTATTCAATTAAATCAAACCTTATGCCTTGCAACTACAAAATGTTTTGTACTTTCTACTGCTGCGTAAGGTTTGACAGAAACGAAATGTGTGAGTCTCAAAAATCTGCATTGGAATTTGTAAGCTAATTTGCATTTTTGATAATATTATAAAATGTGTTTGAAGAAAGAAAGTGTCATTTAATAGAGGTCATTCAAAAACAAAAATACACAGAAAAAATACATGCACAATGAACAAACTCCAGTTTTGTTCTTGTTTAATAATTTGTTCATTGTTATATATATATATATATACACACACACACACACACACACACACACACAAACACATACATACAGACATACAGACATACTATATATAATTTGTTACTGTTTTCATTTGAACTTCAACAAGCTTATAAAGTTTTCCTGAACAACAGTCCAAATCTGGAAGCTCAGCTTTTCTTTTACAGAAGTGACAGCCAAAGCTAACTAACTGCAGCTAATTCAATTGTAGGTCTTTTCATCAGCATTGTGGCATTTCAGCAGCCATCCATTCTTTTTAATAGTATTTTGAGGGAATGACTTACTGCGATGTGTGTGGTAGCAAAACAACACTGTCGAGTCAGTGAAGAAGCTACACTCCATCAAGAGGAAAAGGGAAAGAAAGACAGTGATCTGTGCCAGAATCCTGTCTGTTTTCATGCTGAGGGACTTCCAAAGAGGTATATATATCATATCAATAAGCACAAAAAAGGAAGGAGAGAAGATGGAGCGAGAGAGAGATAAAGCTTCACTGTTGCTTTTCACTCTTATGGGGAAAATCCATTTTGACTCTGTGATGAGTGGTGGTGTGTGTGTGTGTGTGTGTATGAGAGAGAGAGTGAGTGAGTGTGTATGTTTTGCTTATATCAAAAGTACATTTGCCACATTTTTCCACATGCTTTTCATTTATAAGTTTACCCCAGTTTTGTTTCAGTAGAAGCTTTAATTTACTCTATGAGTATAATCAGCAGCCTACATTTATCTAACCTCATTTCACTTAAGGCCTGTAATAGTTAGACAATATATGCTATACAAGTTCTCATATACCTTTTTATATGGGTTTAGAGCACAGGGTCAGCCATGATAGAGCACTCCTGCAGCAGAGAGGGTTAACAACCTTGTGCAAGGAACCAACTTGGCAGTGCTGGAGCTTGAATCCCTGACCATCTGATCAGAAACCCAGAGCCTTAACTGTTGATCCATCCCTGAACTGAGCTGAGCTAATGCCCTAAACTGTTACCACAAATATGGAAGCACATCATAGCCTAGTATTAAGATTTGCTTTACTGAAACAATAGGATGAAAGGATCAATATTAGTAAATCAATTTGCTCCAAACTTGTGTCATAAATGATCAAGTACTTATTATATGTACTTACTAGTGGTGTGGCATTGTGTAGCAAATAAACACTTTTTATGAAGGCAATATTTATAATGAACTAAGAACACATTCGTGTTATAATGTTTGGCAAAATAAATTATAAACATTAATATAGAGTGAACTTTATAGCAAAGTTTGTTGTAATATCTTATGCATCCATGAACGAAAGTTGGAAAAGTTCTCCCCCCCTACATGACTGAATTGAATAGCCACAAGAAAGACATGAACTCATCATTCTTTCCTGGGAATTGATAACATCAGCAATCCTTGTCCTTCACATGTGATGCAAGAAGAGTGCATGAGCTCGGAGATAACGGAGGTCAAGGTCACATGCTCGGTCATATGGGTGACATCAGAGACTGATTGCAATATGTTCTTATGGCTTTATAGTATGTTTACATTAATTGTCCATCAGCTTAGTGACATGGGATGTTTGTAAAATCAACTGCATAACTTAAAATGATAAATTACAGAAGGTGTTCCTTTCATGGTAAGCTTAATGACAGTTTTAAACACACCAAAATTATTTTCATGAGAGACATTTGGAATGCTTTTCCAACAGCCTTACAGAAATCCCTGCATTAACTGTGCACTTATTGTGGAATAAATGTATCCATGTTGTAGGTGTAAACTTTACTATTTAGGCTGTATAGTACTGTCACTTATATACAATATAATTTCATATGTGGAATAAAAAAAGAGCAGGGAGACCAAGTGTGTCCAAATATATTAGGAATAGGGAACAGCAGCGAGACTCTCACTAGAACCTGATTATTTGTCAGTGCTTGTGTCCTTGACTTTATTTTCATTTTTGTGTTTATCATGATAGCAGAGTCTCCAGCTATTCTGAGCATTCTGTCTGTTTCCGTATTTACAATCTATATCTAATCTGATCTACTATCGCTATCTCTTGGTCTCTTTCTAGCTCATACACACGAAACCTCATGCTTAAAACACAACTGAATGTCAGCAGACTCCTGGCAATGATCTTTACACAGTTTCACAGCATACTTTTTCTAATGTCAGCAGTGAGCTAATGTGCAACACTTAGTCGTGTGCAGTAGGACACACTTGCATGATTTAAGAATGTTAAACTTTATAATAAGGATTGAGATGTGTGTTTGGCTGTGTGTCGATTTGTGACCTACTGATGACCAACTGCCGTTTAAACCCCCTCCACCCTGCCAGACTGGAGACTACTTTGAAGAGATGGCTGATGGGTAAGGGAGATAAGACATGAAGAAGCTCTCTGGATACCGAGCCTCCAGACCAGCCCTGACATGTATTGTGTGTGTGTGTCTGTGTTTGTGTATGCATGTCATGCATGCGTGTTGTGCGGTTAGTGATGAGATTAGACACAGCAGTTGCAGGAGATTCTTGTTTCCCCCAGAGCACTGGGAGACACCAGGCCTGGGCGACAAGATCCTCAGACCAAAAGAAATGTTCTGTTACACACTGCTCAAAGCATTCATTGCCATTTGATCCTCTCAACACACACACACGCGCGCACACACACACACACACACACACACACACAGCATTATAGACTAGATCTGGATACCACTTTATACCCTACTCTTCTACCAGAAGCAGAAGCTCTTAAGGTTTAGATATTTTAAAAGTATTACTTATGAGCTGTTTATATCTTAATTTAGTCTGGAACATTTTTGTGAGTCTTACGGCATGTTTAAAAGTGTGTCTATGTTTGGTGGGGCTTTTAGGAGGTCACAGTGGCCTTGTGCTTAAATGCCTGGATATCATTTAAAGTCGAGTCTAAATATTTACACGATCCGAGTTCGTTAGACGTAAGGGAAGCATTTGCCCTAACCCACCAACACCATTAAGCCATTAGAAGATAGAAATGTTTAAAGTGACATGTTTCCCCATCACCTAGTCGAACACGCACATATGAGGCAGTCCTGATGGTATAAATTCAATTTCCAAAATACTAATTGTTTATTAAAGCATTATGCTGATGTATAAATTCATTTTATCTTAACATTCCTTTCATATTAAATACATGCATAGAAAAATAACATTTAATATTATCTAATTGCTGAAAAGAACTAACATACTTTCTCACAGACTTCCCAAGTAAGCTATTTTTCTTTGATATTATCAAATCTAGTATAATACTGGTTCCCTGATCATTTATCTGTAAACTTCCAGCTACTTCTCACATAGACTTAAATTCCTGAACTACTTTAAAGATCTTAAATCACAAAGGAAACTTTAATAAATTTCTTTTGTTTTTATTCTGCCCCAAGATAGGAAAAAACAATATAAATAATATTATGCATGCACATTTGCACAGTTTAGACAGTTTAGTTTCCTGTACATATTAACATATTCAACCACTGGCTAGCAAAACAGCACTGCATTAGGACTGTATTTTAGGAACCACAAATTCAGACAGGTTAATAAAGTGTCAAGATCTTAACCAAGAGACATAAACCTGAGTATTCCCTGATTACCAACACCTCCTGTCAGTTCCAGGCTCCTGAAGCACTTCTACTTAAACACTCACACAAAGTCTTTGCGTTTGCTTAACCAGTTCATGCAATACTTAAAACTCTTCTTTAAGTGTTCACTGTGTGTCTGGGTTGTGATTTAATTACATTTTAAATAGCTGTTTTTGTTTGTTTTATAGTCTTCCTTCACATGCTAGAATCGCTCCAATGTACCTCATTTCCTTGTTACACAAAAAGCTAGAGAAGAGCATGATGTGAAAACTGCATAAGGCTTGAAGAGGATGAGGGCAGTAAATGATATTTTATAAGGAGACAACATTCTGCTGGAGAGGAGTCAGTCTGGCTTGTGCTCTCGTGTGTATGTGTGTGTGTGTGTGTGTGCGCGCGTGTGTGCGAGATAGAGAAGGGAAGCTCACTTAATCCACTCAGCAACCTTTATATCGAGCCAACTTTTATATCCAGACCTGAAGTATGAAACAGACTGGTGGCTCCAAATATTCCCAAAACCTGATAAACCATTTAAAAAAAATTCTTCCTGTGCTGGTTATGCTGCCTTTCCAGTCAGACCTAGGCTGTTATTACCTCCACCAAGGAAAGGTTGTTTTGACTGTGGTTTGTTTGTCTGTCTATTTGTTTGCCTGTAAGCACGACTGTGCAAAACCTACAGAGCTGATTTCCATGAAACTTGGTGGCAGGGTGTACCAGATCCAAATCACTGGGCGGATCCATGAATTTAATTTCACATTAACTAACATTACGAGATATGACTTTTGGCCTTGGCAGAAGTCTGTGCTCAACAGTGCCATACATCTTAAAATCCAGTAGATGGCAGTAAAGTACAATAGTGACAAAACAGAGCCAATGTAGAAATACGATGATTGGATCATATAAAGTGTTTGCAGTTGCAGATTTGCATATCATGCCTATTGTCCTTGGCTGAAGTCTGTGCTCCAACTGCGATTCTAGTTGTTTATTGTTATTTGCACAATTTGCATACCAAGTTTTAAAGCTTAATTTTAATCCAACCACAATGTCCTTACTTGCTGAATTTATAAAACATTTTTCTCAAGTCTCAGTTTTATCGATTTAATATTGACTGTTCCTATTTTCTCAATCATGGACTCCCTTAATGCATTTAATAAAAAATTTGACTTACAATCCCACAAAATTCTGAAAGAGATTTTTAAAGGATAAATACAAACAAACACAATCTCTAGTGCATGTTCCCTTTGCAGAACACTATGGTGCAGTTGAAATCTTTTCATACAAGAGCACCAGTACAGATTATACTCCTTACACTATGGGTACATGTACAGAGGGTCCTCAGGTTACGACATTTCGACATATGACATTTAGAGTTTTCGACGCTGACTCCCATAAAAACTTTTAAAAAATTGAGACGCGAGTGTTTCTGCTTACGCCTTTAGTGTCGTACTTATGGACTACGTTGGCGAACTAATTTGGTTGCTCACGGCAGAAGAATACGCCAAATTTATGTTCTAGATTATGATTTTACAACTGTGTTAGGATAGGTACGTGACTTAGGCTAGGGTGTGAGGGTGTGCCTCGACTTACACCAAAATTCGTGTTACGTCACTGTCGTAGGAACGTGTACACAATCACTTGTTGGATCATCTTGACCCCTGCCAAATATGTTTCACATGGACTTTTATCACATTATATCCCTTCTTCTATCACAGCACAAACAGACATGTCTTTATGGTGAACTTCTTATTTATCAGGATCTTTAAAGATGTTTAAATATTTGTTATGCTATAAAAAAAAAAATCATTGCTTTGGATGGATATGGACTTGACTATAATTGACTATTAAATAATTGCATCAAGATCACTATACAAGGTACATACAATACTCTCTTTCCATTAGATCACTTTGGATGTTTGAACTTCACTAATTTTTTATCTCAAACTTTAGAGCAGTCTGCTATGCTAGTAGCCATCACTAGCTAATCATATTCTACTGGCTTCTCTATCATAGTCTGTCTGTCTTAATCAAATATGGCTGGAGCCAGCATGCAAAAAAAAAAAAAAAGCCTGACGATTTTCTCTCCCATTTTCCACTGATCTCCAAAAGCGCACAAAAAATCTAACTAAACTATTGTTGATTCTGTTTCTTAAAGTTCTGTTAGTGTATTTACAATAAAAATCCACACATCAGTAGATTTCTTTGACAAGATGGGGTTTTGTTACCGTATTTTCAGCAATCATTAACTTTAGAAACAGAAGCTATGGCTTCTGGCATAAATTAAGATAATAAACAATATAAATTGAGGACATGAAATCTGCCTCCTTTCATCATTTAAAGCCCAACATTAAAATGATGCAAGGTTATTTTAATGTTTGACTTAGAAACACACTCCCTTATTTGCTATTGCATCTTTGCTAAGGAGGAATTTACATAGGTTATAAATCCATAAAAGAATGGCGAGAAACAGGAGAAGTGCACTTACAGCAAATTACACCTAAACATATGTACACATTACTGTAAACTGCTGGAGTCAGTTGGACTTAATGCTTAAAAAGGATAAGTTTCACCTGTCATTTAACAAATGTTCAATCCAGACAGTGTTTATTTGACCTTGGAAGCCCAGGAGTCTGTATGATCCTGAAACAGGAAGCAGTTTGATGCACTTTAAACCACACTTTAAGAGCATTTTCACAATTTCCCAAATTCAGTCAAATTCAATAAAATAGGAACTGGGACATTTGTAGTTTAACACACCTTTTTAATGTTTAAATATGCTATATGTTCAAAATCCTGTGCTATTTTATCATGATGTAAAAAAATTCACACTACACTGCTAAAGCCTATTCAGTCCTAATGCACCAGCTTCTGTAAAAGCACACTGTAGTGGAGCAGATCTCATAAAGTGGGCAACAATGAGTCTCTCTGAACAAAGCTGTTTTCCCCCCACCATCCAATGTTGGCAGTTCAGCAGTAAGCGTTTCCTCTCAGCACTGTGGAGTCAAGCCACTCTGAAAGTGCTCTGTTTCAAAGCTGGAGAAAGAAACTGATCACTAGCTCTTTCAGGGAGTAATGAACTGTCTCTCATCACATGCTTCATTACTTTAAAGCAGACACACAATAGCGTGTGTGATATCGAGCCCACAGATGCAAAGCAGAATGGCTAGCTGTTGTGAGAATTAATGGAAAGGTTTCATTGCTGATAATAAAAGATGGAGAAAAAACTCTATTATGATAGGATGGAGTAATTATGATATAATTTTTCCTTGTGATTTCATCACATCCTCTCACTTTACCCAAAGAACAATGATGGAGGCTGACAGTTAGGAAAATGAGAGGTGAAAAGGTCTCCAAGATGGCTGTCTGCACTGTCCTGTGCCCATATAAGCCACTGGTTTTGTCTAATTTGCTTTTGATGTATGATAAATTTTCACAGGATGGGACTAGACAGGTCACATATTACAGTATATTTTTATTGTTCCCTACTTTTGGAATCTAATAGTTCTCTCTTAATCTTAATGCTAACACTGTCTCAAAGATTTGTTCACTGTCAATTAACTCCTGCATTTGTATTCAGTAGATCGTATTTTACACCCAGTAATTGTTTTGCATGGCACATTGGGAACATTCACAGTTCCTGGTTTAATACGAAGCTCCAGTTACCGTCCCCCATGGGTTTCTTCTGGGTTATCTGGAATCATATTTATCTGGAAAAATATGAGAATTAGCATTGAAGTTCTAGCCTACACAATCAATATTAATAAAATGGTTAACTTGCTTAAGACCCATAATAAGCAGACTTTGAATAATACTGCCTCACAGAGTGAGTGAGAGAGCCAGGCTGTGAGCTCAGCGGCATCTCTGCTATCATGATTCCTGCCGCTATTGGGATGATGGGTATGGATTTCTGTGTCACTTTCTTTTGGTCTCTCTTCAGACCTCCTGTTCAAATCAATTATACACACAGAGACAGCCATATCAGTAAAGCTAAGGGAGTTTGAGCCACCACTCAATGCATGACTTTATCCAAACCCCTGTATTTAATATGAATAAAACTGTTTGAGTAACTAACAGAAAGACACTGGGTGTAACATTTAGTCTGCACAGAAATTTTGCCACAGTTTAGATTGTTATGGATGAATCTATTCAAATGACATTTTTCAATTGAAATGGCTTATTAAAGTTAAAGTTGGACAATTCAGATTAATTGATCTAAAAACAGTCACTAAACAGTTGAAATATGAATCATTGTCTTGTGGTCACTGTCTCCATCTATGAAAAAACACCAAGCTGAGACTAGATATGAGACAGACCTGGTTCCAAGTCTCATTGATTCTGAAAAGCTCTGGCGTCTGTTGTACTGGCTGCATGTGTATGTGTGTGTGTGTTTCTCAGTGATGCTATGGCAAGTATCTCATCCTTCCTTCTTGACTCATAATTAAAGGTGAACTGCAAGGCGTGGTACTGAGGAGTCATATACACATAAATGAAAACAAACACAGAAACATACCTAATTTAACATTCAGTAACAGTGCCCCTTACCATGCTTACCATGTTAGCATTATAGAAGGTTATGATCAATACACCTCATTTCCCAGACCCCCCACACTCCTAGTCTGGAGACACATTAAAAATTCATCCGAATTCAAATCAAATGGATTTTATCTCTTCTTTAACCCTCCATCAATAAAGTGCAGTCACAGTCTTTCTATCTCTTCTTTTTCAGTTGTAATCTCCATTTCACTCCATGGTCCAGATTCAACAAACCCGCTCCAATAGTATGTATTATGTATTCATTTACAGCCAACTGCATCTACAGTAAATAATCTCTGTAAATAAATGTCAAGAAGGGCATTGTCAGAAGAATGCAAATTGAACCAGTTTGTAGGGCTGTTTCAAAAGTATGCATCTTAATAATTTTTATAATTATAGGTTTTGGAAAGCGGTAACGTCAAATCAGTGATTATTGCAAACGTCAGTCTGATGTGTGAAGGTTTTTTTGAATACAGGCTCTGAGATAAGATGACAGAAGTCAGAATTGTGTTTATAATAGGTGTGAGCATGTGTGCCTGAGGCTCTGTTAACTTTTTTCACCAGACGCACTAGCGTTGTTCTGGAGCCTATGCCTGAGCTTGACAATGGTGGTTTCTCTTGCTAAGCTGTTCCTCTAGAAAGTCATAACTATCTTTTGTATGTGCCAAATTGAAAGAAGAAAATATGGTTTAATTGTTATGTAAACTAAATCCTGTATATTGAAGCTAGCATGCTAATTAATAGTTACAATGAGGGTCTTTTCTGGTATATGCAGTCTAAACAAAACTGTTAAGTTTCTATTCAGGTTCAATCTCTTTCAGACTCCGTAACCGTCTCTCTCTCTCTTCTTCTGTGTGACAAGCGCTTGGAGAATGAACTTAACAGTAAACTAAATCCTGTATATTGAAGCTAGCATGCTAATTAACAGTTACAATGAGGGTCTTTTCTGGCATATGCAGTCTAAACAAATCAGTAGCTAGCTAATAAACTACAGCAATGATGAACTGTCATTAAAGCATGCTAGCTAAACAAATAAATAGCTAGCTAATAAAATATAGTATATCAAAGTGAAAGCTAAATATAAACAGGTAAATAGCCTGTTAGTAGCTTGATAGTTACTATTGCAATAACTACACATAACCTCAGTAGGTAGTTGGACAAACACTGTAAAATGGGGTTTTCAAGGGTCCTTTGGGAAGGATGATATTTCAAGGTGTGCTTTAATCATCACACTGGAAAACTCTGTTAAGTTCCAGCACCAAAATGCTTTAATCAGAGACAGAAATGGTGATATCAGGAGCTTTAGATCTTGTCATTTTGCTCAGCATCTGAAGCTTTTTTTTTTTTTTTTTTTACAAGGCCATCATTTAAACAAAGCATTAACATTTTGAGAAACAGATGAGAAAGAAATAACCCTTGCATTGGCAAATGCATAGAACCAAACCGCTTTTACATGCCTAGACACTTAGTAAAAAAGGTTGTGAACATTAAAAAGTATCTCGTATTATGCATGTAATCATTGTTTATGACGATGTCCGTCTTTGGGCTGTGTATAAACGAATGATGTGACTGGATGGAAAAAAATTTTTTTCTCAAAGCTAAACGTACAACTTGTAAAATTCTCCATGTGTATTTGGAATCTCCCACAAGTGATTACATAAAGGCCTTGAAATTGGTGGGAACATGGGCTGGTTCTAAAAAGAGTTCACTGGCTTCTTGAACGGCATCTTGTCAGTGGAAAAAAGGAGTATGAGGGCGTCTGAGTTTCAGACATTTCAGACTCATTACAGTGAAGATTTTAAATTTGAGCTCATTTCAGGAAGGTGTCTAATGATATATTCTGGAGTTTCTATTTGTGAGGTTATCCTTATTTTCTCCTACAGCATGAGAAACAAGGGAAACGTGGGAGATATTTATATGCAAACTATAAATTTCACACTTATTTTTATAAATGAAGAGCGTGTGTACGCCATGTGTGTAAGGAGGTGCAAGAGAATGGCCAGCAGAGGGAGTTGTTCTGTGTGTGTATGTGTGTTTTTGAATGTTTGACAGAGAATTCATTCTCTTTTCATATTCCCTGTTTCTCCCACAATCTCCCAAAAGTCCCATTCAGTACAGTGAATAAACTTTGGCCAACCTTAAGCTTAATATGTAAAGCACACATACCCTTTAAAACGCTTCATCGTGGCACATACCAGTGGTCCGATTCATCAAAAATAATGGGCTTAGCGGGGTAGCTTTTTCCTCTCTCTTCTTTTTTTCTTTCACCCTCCCTCATACAGTGAGAGCTTGAGGTCAATGCTAAGAGTTATCCCGCCATTACCAGAGATTGGAAACTATCCAGAGTCAAGAAATCTGATCACAGGCCCACTCAATTTCTGGATTTGGGAGAAATGTAGCTTTTCTAAGTATATGAATGGGCAGGGAAAAAGTGAAGCTGTGAGAGTCATACTATCAATCACTTTGTCAAGAACAGGGAGTGGGAAAGAGTGGGAGTGAAAGAGATGTAAAAAGGAAATAAAGCAGAGAGAAAACATGAAAATGCAAAAAGATATCCCACTCATCAACCCAGATTCCCTCATTTGTTATGCCTTTTTAATCTCGATGTGGATTATTTTTCTGCCCGCCACTTCTTTACCAAGACCAGGAATGCACCACATGGAGCCCTCACGTCCCCTCCGGCCCCGCGCTCAGCTTTTGTCTGGCCATCAGACAGAATTAAGGGCTACAGGAACTGCAAACTCACACTGACATGAGCTGATGAGGACTGGCATGGGTTATTGGTGGGTGGGAGTTTGTGGGTGAAAAAAAAAGAGAAACAATAACACATTTTCCTCCAGTCCAGGTCAAAGCAAAACCATTCATTTGTCAGATTGCTGTGTGCAATTTTTGGTGGGCCTCTAAATGGCAGAGGAAAATTAAGTTCATCCCATCTAACCTGAGCTATCAAAATAAGCAAAACTCTCTCCTAGTCAATCTGCATCTCACTGCACAGTGCTACTGATTAAAGATGAAAGTTGAAGGTACAGCTGATGTTTCCACTATCACCACAGTAATCTGGAACAGTTTGAGGTCAAAGGGCGGCGTCTCGGCCCAGTTATTAAGCCTCCATCCTCACTCCCTCTCTAAATGCTCTGTGGCCCACAAGGTGTCGGATAAATCTTAGGCGGGATGAATGGAAAAAAATAAAAGAGTGAAAGAGAAATGACGTTAAACCCAGACAGAGAAAGACAGAAAGGATTCCAAAAGACAAAGCGGACGACAAAAACAAAGACAGAAACTGGTAACTGATCAAGTGTTCTCACATAGCGAGTACCAACGCACACAGCACCCACAATTCTTTGCCTCTCTATGTAACCCAAGCTGCTTATGATGGTATGTCATTCAACAATCATCCTACCACTCCACCCCATACCTCTCATTCGCTTCCCTTATTTTCTCTCTCCTTTGCTCTCTTTCCCTCGGTGCATCATTCAGAGGTGAGCCCTCGATCTCTCCTCCCCTCTCTGTCTGTCCCAGTGCTGCTGTCTGGCAGTGAGATCACAGCATTTCGGCAGCCTTCTCTTTCCATAGGAAGCTAATCTGTGCATCTCATCTCGTTCCAACACATGGCCTTTGGCTCACAGGTCATCTACCTTCTCAGGTGTGCCTTCTGCACAGCTACTGCATCTGTACACCTTTTTAATTACACTATGTCTGTGACCAAGCAACAGGTGGAGTTGGTGTGCTGGGTTTATTCTACCTCTATATTGCACACTACAATTATTCCTGTGATCCCAGGTAGTACTATTTATGTTCGAAGTCTAAATGTTCAAACCATCAGAAAGATGCTAGTAAATTTTTTTAAATCGACACCATTATTGACAAAAAGATGCATTAGACCGAGTTACATTGTTCCGAATATAGTGTTAGATCCTACATTTACTGCTTTACATTTAGAGTAACATTTTGTATGAGCATGGGGGTAGGGTGTGTACCTCATTCTTACTGATTAATTTCTAAAGACATTAAATTCTTCCACCTATTTTTTCAAATGTCTGTATCCTAAATGATGTTCTAGTGCTCATCCGCACTAGGCAGGTTCATTCTATGATATTTGCATACATAATGAATAGTTGGCATTTACAATTGAGAGAAATGGTGTGAATATTAAATGAAAAAATTAATATTCTTAAATGCAATGGACTGTCGTCCTGTCCAGGGGGAATACCCACCTCATGGCTCTGCAACAACCATGAGCATGACTAGGTTAAAGATGTGAAAGTGTGTGTGCACAGTGCCCTGTGATAGTCGGTTAGCCCACTCAGTGGGAATTCTTGCACCCAGTGTTGTGAGGATAGACTTTGGATCTACTGTGATGCTAGCCAATAAAGGATAAAGTGCATACTGAAAAAGAACAAATGAATGTGAATGTTTGTTTGTTGTACCCTTGGTTTTCCAATTTCTTGGTCTCTCATGGTCTGAAGGAGGGGAGATGCATAAAAAATGATAATGAAACAGTCTCTGAGACTGTGTGTGTGTGTGTGTGTGTGTGTGTGTGTGTGTGTGTGTGTATGTGGTGTGTGCATTCAGTTTAGTTCAGTTCAGTGGAACGTCCTTTGGCCTCATTAGATGATTAACTCACTGCTCATTCAGCCATGTGAAACAGGACACACATAGGAAAGCTGAGGAGAGGTGTGTGTGTGCGTGCGTGTGTCTGTCTGTCTGTCTGTCACTATCAGCTTTACATGCAGTATAAAGAAAATAAGTGAATAGTGATGCAGTTGAATAAACACAAAATACAAAAGCACTGCATTAAAAAGAAATATTTTTCTTTCCTTATGTCTGTCTTTTCTAATGTGCATATGAAGTGTGCGTAATGTTGCAGACCATTACTCTCTGTTTATTGTGTCTCTATGCTTCTCCTACATATTGCTAATTGTTTTGTTTGATTAGACAGACAAGCACAAACCTCTCTGTTCCTCTCTCATTTTCTGCTTTTCAATCTCTCTGTATATGATCCATATTCACTTTTCTGGATGGCACCACTCCTCATAATCATCAGAAAGTGTCTGTGAGACATTAAAGAAATGAAAGGTGAAGTTGCACAACGGGGTGAATTATAAAAGCAGCCTTGGAGGTTACTAGTGGCCATCTCACACACACACACGCACACACACACGCACACACACATTCACACATTCTGAGCAAAGTGTGTACAGAGGATCTGTATGTGTGTGTTTCTGTTCCCAAAGATGAAGAATGATATTGAAGCCTGCTGATATAAAACACATTCTCTCTTTTTCTCCTCATAGGATAGATAGTATAACAGTCTTCCCAGTGGCAACATAAAAAAAAAATTTATTAATTATTTAGTATAATAAATTGAAAAAATGAATATATTTCAATAGGTGAGTTCATAGCCACACAATAGAGAAAGTCATTAGGTCCATCATGCCTAAAACTTTCTCTCTTTCTCCTATGTTTTGGGAGAGTTTCTCCTGTGTTATGGGAGAGAGAATGAACTTTATCTGTGTGTGTGTGCGTGTGTGTGTGTGTGTGAGAGAGAAAGAGTACAACAGGGACATTCCCGAAACAGCGGTTTTCTTTCCCACAGACCCGACAGTCACAGATAACACCAAACCAGCCATGCCTGACCTTACTTTCACTGTGTGTGTGTGTGTGTGTGTGTGTGTGTGTGTGTGTGTGTGTGCGTGCGTGCGTGCGTGCGTGTGTTAAGGCAGTAGTTAAGACAATAAATTAAATAACATTTTGTGGTATAGTACACAATATACTGAAGTTCCAAAATACATTCAGATATTTCATATCTAAAAGAAATGGAGCAGGCAGTGATATGTAAGTCCTACATTTGGACTGCAGAAGTACTCCAGTGTTTGGTGAATGGATATAAAGGCTGTATGATTACTAATAACAATAATCAATTAATTAAGCTGCCTTGTGATGAGAAAAAGAAACCTGTTTACAAGATCAGCGCCATCAGTGAAGTTGTTCAGTAAAGGTTGAAACGGAACATTTCCATCAATACTACTCTGAAATATATTAATAAATTAAGATTTATAAAATTTATATAAAGATTTATATGATTAATATTTTTCTCAGACATGGGACTTGTGTATTACCAACATAGCTAAAATTGCTCATACCATGCTTACAACTCCATACTTATTAATGGTGTCAAAGTTGAGGCAAAATAACAGCAGCTTTGCTAAGACATTTTCCAAAGTTTGAATTCAGAGTTTAACTGTTAGTGTGTCATCATCATCATCATCATTACTTTCAGCTATTCCCGTTAGGGGGTCGCCACAGCGGATCATCTCTTTCCTGTTCTCTGCATCTTTCTCTGTTACGCCAACTACCTGCATGTCCTCTCTCACAACATTCATAAATCTCCTCTTAGGCCTTTCTCTTTTCCTCTTGCTTGGCAGCTCCATCCCTAGCATCATTCTCCCAATATATTCAGTATCTCTCCTCTGCATATGTCCAAACCAACGTAATGTCGTCCCTCTGACTTTGTCTCCAAACCGTCCAACTTGTGCTGACCCTCTAATATACTCATTCTTAATCCTGTCCATCCTCGTCACACCTAGTGCAAATCTTAGCATCTTTAA
>JAQQZR010000006.1:12312085-12331677 GCA_030068235.1 Notoglanidium macrostoma | reverse complement strand
GGGTGTGTGTGTGTGTGGGTGTGTGTGTGTGGGGGTGTGTGTGTGGGTGTGTGTGTGTGTGTGTGTGAGTGTGAGTGTGAGTGTGAGAGAGAGAGAGAGAGAGATCTCTGCATCTATCATCACTTTATTGTGTCACCACCAATTACAGATAATTACACCTGGCAGCATCAGCTTCAGTCAGCCAACAGCACACCACTTTCATCCAGTTTCTGATGGAGCAAATGTGCTTCTTTCACAATCCTCTTACTCACTCTCCCACACTCACACACAGGACAACAGATTAATACACTGATATTTTACGGTTGTATGTTTCTTGCATTTACAACACATTGCCGTCACATCCAGCGTCTTCCCGGCTCACGCTCAGCATTCCCAGGATCTGCTCTGAATTAAACATGATTTGAAGCAGGATAAAGCAGTTGCTGAAACTGAAGACTGGACCATGCCTTGTGTTTCAAATTAAAATCATAAACATTTTGACACATTTAATCACATCAAAATAAATATCAGTTGTAGGCTTGTTGTAAGTTGAAACTTTATTCAATATTTAATTTTCCTGATTGAATAATGAGATTTAATTCCTGCACATCGCCAAAAATTTGGAAACAAACTTTTTTGCTAGCTAGCTTGGTATGATCAACATGACAAAAATCCCAATATCAAAATTAAAGTCTAACTCAGTTATATGAGAGACAGTAGCAGTAGATACAAGAACAACACTGACTTGAAAAACACATACTACATATACACATACTAGCATCATCTTCAACTTATAGTGGACCTAATGTGCAGCCTCCCAGTGATGGTTTAAATACCTGATTTTTTTTGTTTTATTTGCTATATCAGTATTTTTGGGAATGCATACAATCCGTTGCATGCTCTGGGCTGATTCTAAAACCAAGAAATGTTGCTATGTTTTGAGATTTATGGACAGGTTCCTTAGTAAAGGATCGGCTATACCTAATTCTGTTATGATGTTGAGTCAAGGGAGAAAAATGCTCTAAATATGATTTTCTTGAGCTGATGTGAGTTGTCCTGAAAATGCTGTAATAGTAATTCATTGTCAGTGCTGAATCAAGGTGTCAGGTGTGAAATTTATACACACATCCTACGCCAGCTCAGATGCGTCAAAGGTCATCATGCCCCAATATTAGGTATAAAAGGCATCCACTGTATGGTGACAGGCAGTCAGTCAGGCACGACAAAGATATAGAGTGATAGTGGTAGACTCACTAAAATCAATAAAAAATTGTTTTTTAAAACTGGATTTACTATTTCCTAGTATAGTTTAAGCTTCAGAGAAAGTGATGGCCAACACAGTAGGTAAAAAAATCTGTGTATTTTTATATTTCAAAGTTTATTATATTACCATTCATCCACTAATCTACTTCTTTAGTGACCAGACGTGATAGTTATGTTTTCTATATTATATAGTATTTTAACCAGATAGCCAGATTTAGCAAGCTAGCTTACTAATGTTATCTTCACAGATACATATAGACATGAGGAAATTCCTTATATTCATCCTGCAGCTCACTGAATAGAGCAATTCTTCTCCTTCTGCCATGCTAATTAACTAATAAGTGACTAGTTCATTTTGTAAGACACATGATCTGCTGCTAGATCAGGAAGAGCTAACTGACTGACAGGAGCTAAAATACAAGCTCACATGTCTTCATGCACAGTATGTTGTTTGGAAAATAACCTTGAATTCTTGTTGTATGAGTACTGACTTGGCGTTCCTAGTCATCCAGTTAAACAGCATTTTTATGAAGGATGCAGAACAAACCAGGTTACAAAATTCTCTGCCATTGCATTTTTCTACCAGAGAGGGCAGATCTCTTACATCCAGCAGCTTTAAAAGAAATTTGTTAAATTGTAATAAGAATACTTGCTAAGATTTTTGACGTCTTTATGTTTTTTGCTTTTTACTTAATCCAGGTCGTTTATGTCCAGGTATTTCAGTTAATGATGATTATTTTTAGAGGAAATGTACCGTGTATAAGATCGAATCTTTCTCTCTTATTTTTCAGTAAAACTTAAATGATTACAGGAGTTAGTTTAATGATTAAAAGCGGCCAAACATGTTCTTGCGTCTACAGGTCTAATTTAAAAATCATTTGTCATCCTTGGTTGACCCAGCTTTAGATTTTACAACAGCAGCTCTACACTTAATCATATTTTACTGCCTGGCCTGACACGCGCACGCACACACACACACACACACACACACACACACACACACACACACACACACACACACACACACACACCTGCTCAAAGATGCACATATGCATATGTACACTGCATACATGCCTTAGGGTTGTTTGCACCAAAACTAACTTTGACACATCATAAAACTCCAGCTTAAATGTGTCAAATGTGGGAACATATTACTTCTTCAAAAAGCACATACAATAAATGTATCGTGGTTTTCAAATGTCTGGGAAAATCTGAGAATGGAACTGTAAATAAACAGTAAGGTTTAGAATTTTGAACAAATTTATACAAAAAAAATGCAAAGAAACAAAATCAATATTATATAATAAACAGAAAATTCATTATTAAAGTCATTAAATAAAAGGTGGACAAACCAAATACAAGTGTATTAAGTTATAAGACAATCCAAAACAGAACTTTTCACAAGTAATCTCAGACTTTTAGACCCCACTGTATGTGTGCATTCACAAGACTGAAACGACTGCAGTGTATTTATCAGTTCTAAAACTCTAGTGTCAAGTTTAGAGACGCATTAGTCACTAACACACAACATGCCATACTCAAAGACATGCACAGTTCACCAGTAAAACACACACTGATAAAAGTGGCCTGCAGTCAGAGGTCTAGTCTCTACCTTCAGTCGTTTCCAATTTGATATGAGCAAAGCCAGTAATCAGACACACACACTAGCCAGTTCTCTGTTCTTTCATCTGACCTTCTACAACAGAAATCTATACCTATACCTATATCTCAGCAGCACAACAGCAGCATACACTCCTCACAAACTCAATCAGTGTGATTTATAACATGTCTTCTATTCTGGAAAGATGAAGAGAATTGTGGGAGGAAGGAAGAAAGGCAAGAGAGAGGGGGGAATGAAAAAAGGGTATTCTTATTCCTTTAATTATGTAATTCTGCCTCCACCACAGCTCATTCTCTTTTCTTCTACCTCAGTTTCCAGTGACATCTTTAAACTGTAGAGCGAGTACTCTAAATGAGAGGTCAGGCTGCCGCCTGCTTCTGATTTAAAACATAAAGAGCTCAAGAACAGAGAGACCGACTGCTGCTACCACCGAGATGCTAACCGTTACCATCTGTGTGTGCGTGCGCTTGTGTGTGTGTGTGTGTGTGTGTGTGTGTGTGTGTCTCTTTGACTTTTACTCCCTCCCCTCTCCTGCCTCTCTCTCCATCCGCATCCCGCTGATTCTTACCCTCTCTGAAGGCACCATAAAGCACATGCATGTAAGAGGAAGTGACTTAACAAGGTGTGAGGCCCAGGCTTGACCAATAAGAGGTCACATTTTGTTGGTCCCCTCCCACCCTGTTCACTCCGAGTGGCTGTCTGTGTTGCCCAGATGTTCTGTCTTTAATGATTTTTAGCCATTAGGTTGATTGTTGTTTATGGCTGTGAAATGCTGGAATGTGGAACACAGAGGAAGGGGCTACAAAAAAGAGTGTGGGCGAGAGAGAGAGAGAGAGAGAGAGAGAGAGAGAGAGAGGCATATGTGGTATGAAGTATGGAAGCTGGTACCCTTGATTCCACTCGTTTGCATTTACCACAATTTAGTGTTAAATAAATCTAAACACTCCGGTTATGAAAAAAAATCAAAGACCCAGAGAAAATTATTTTTGTAAATTGTATTTTTGTACACAAAGTTTAGTAATGCCTCCTGTGCCTCATGTACAATCCAGTACAATGAGCTAGAAATCAAGGCAAGGAAGCCATAGTGAAGTATAAATTATAAATATTCTGACAAAACCAGTGACAAACATTGTGAAACATTCAGTTAGATCCACTCAATGTGCCTGCTTTATCAGTTATATGCATGTCTTCTGAATTTTATCCTTAATTTCTACTGAAAACATAGCAGCTATCAGTACAATTAATCTAGAATTGAATAATAACGATCGCTACCATTTCTGTGCTAAAAAGGTAACGATTTTCTGATTGTCCTTTGAGGTAAACATTTTAAACACATTATGTAAGCTATTCTATAAACAATGAGGCTGATACTATTCAGATAACTTTTATAGCAAATAAGCCATGGTTTCCTCACTACACTTTTGCAATAATCAGACATAAACTCACATGTCCTTAGTGGATTGGAGAAGCCATTAAAACCTTATTAGCTATTTGGACAATAAGGCATTGATATAGACAAAGCCGCTGTGGTCTACTCACCAAACAGCAACATCAAGGTACTGCATTCATTACACAACAAGAACAATCAAACAAACCAATCTTCCAACATTTTTCCTTTTGATAGTCATTATACTAATAGTAATTTAATGTACAATTCAGAGATGGTCTTCTAGATATAGCAGATATGGAGCTCATAACATTTTTAGTTAAAACCGTAGATTGACCGTGCATTTTTACATTAAAAGGCTGACATTATATGATGCTACAGTGAAACCTGCTTTTTAATAACTATAAATGAAGGTTAAACTAAGCATATTAAGCGAAGCAGGAATGCCTGTCATTATAGTAACTGTGTTTGCCATCTTGCCTATTACACTTAAAGTCTGCACACTGAGCCAGTCACAAACTCTATAACACTAATCGTGTGTGCTCCTTGGTCACAAGCATGCTAAACTGAAACCACCTGCTATACCAATGAAAACCAGCCCAGCCTTTCACAAGACTGGCTTTACTTCACAGAAGCTACTTCACACATATAAGCATGACATGTAGCTTTTGACACTTTGTATATAACATGTTATGGGTATTACAAGATTCTCTAGTGAACAAACATCATGTCAAAAAAGCCTGTAATTAATTATGTAACATATTTTCAAATCACAAATCTTTGTAGATATATTTCTAGGGGATGGTATTCTGGACCCTGTGCAGGGCTGCAAAAAAACAAAAAAACATGGAATGAAAGGGGAAAAACCCCCAGCTTTGTTTAGCACACTGCAGGGCATCTGCCTGGTTGTACAGAAAGTTAACATCCTCTTCTGTTATCTAGTGTTTTGAGTCATGGGACAGTGCTACTGAACTGAAAATGATTGCTGATCTTCATGACCTTTTTTAATACAGGTCCTTTTTATTCAATAACAGAGACATGTAAAACATGTAGTCCAGTCACCATTAGCACATAAGAGAGTTTTGCCAGATGTCAGTAAGACTAACACTTCAGCCAAAGTAAAAGCTTTTAATGTCATTTCAGGTGTATTAAAATGCATGATTAGTAATTTCTTTTTAATGGCCTATCCATGGAAGTGTGTGGTCAGGTGATGGTCACTGGAATAGCACTGTCAGGAACACTCCGAACTAAATAAAGCTAGACTTTGAGAATTCAGAAAGAATTTACATTTTTAAAAAGTTATAACTTAGTAGTTTAATTTCACATTTTATCATGTTAAACATCTAACCCTATTTTTACTCACTGTCCACAAACAGCTAGCAATATCTCTACCCTGGCTATGTGCTGCACATCAGTAATGTTTACGCTGGCTAATACTACCTTTATTGCTAGTATATGCTGCCTGTTTTTCACTTTGTCTGTATTTACTACAGGTAAAACCTTAAAAGACATTTTCAAGTTTCCATCATTTAAATGCTTCAATTAACGCTTATTTTTTGGATATTAACCAATTTTTATTCTTCTAATGTAAATGCCCACCTTAAAAGCAGAGTTGAAGAACTTTTTTTTTTTAGTTTACAAATGAGTCAACATTGTAATGCAACTTCACAGAAGAAGCTTACCGAGGAATTGTAACTAATGTAAACAAGTAAATTTTTGTGTCTATGGTCACTAATGGTCAGTGTGTTTTATATTTGTTCTGATACATGCATGTTAATGGGAATTCTTATGTTTGATAGTAACCTGGGTGTCTGATAGCACTGTTACTGGCCTTTACAAAGAACTGACATACTAATGCTTCTGAATGTATACAGAAATGTGATATCCATCACATAAACTTACTCATTTGTCTTGGCAAGGGCTACAGGATGATTTGGTATACATTCACAGAATACAAGAAATGTGGTTATCTTTGATGCAAAATATTTCATTCATGAGCTATGATTCCTATTGCACAGCCAAGTTATTCACTCGAGTTGCCAAAAAGTATCTTGCTTTATCAGTCAAATAAATTATACATGCATTTACATTACTGCAATTCAGCCACATAGAGAATATTTCTACTATCTCTTAATTACCATTCAAAGATCATGTGTGGGCCCAGAACATGGAAAGAGTCCAGGAGAGTGATGGGTATGTCTGTCATGCTTGTGTGTGGGGGTGTACATGTGTGTGGCTCTGATCCTTTCCTATCCATCTCTGTCTTCCTGTATGTAGTGAAGCTGTATCCTGTGACCGAGGCATTGGCCATCTGGTCTAACTCAAACTGATCACCCACATTACTGTGCTGCATTTGGCCAGGCTCTCTCTTATACATATACATCACTATGAACACATTAGGGATATAATGTTAAACATTAATTTCACTTAAACCCTTCTAAACAAATGTACATATTTGCTATTTTACATGCATGTATTCTTATAAACAAATACTGAATGAACATATACTGCTCAAATGAGTATTTATCCGAGCACACACACACATGCACAATATAGACCCTGTTTACACTTGGTTTTAAAATGCATCTTGAGCATTCAGGTCACAAATGAACTTCCAAGACACATGGCCGTTTAAACCTGTGTTTATCATGTGTCTCCAACTTGTCCAGCTGACCACTTTTGTACAAATTCTGTTACTGCCTACATCACTTCCGCTAGAAGGTCAAAGGTCCCCGTGCAAAATTATATTAAAACGTTAAACCTGGAACATACCTTCATTATTTTCGTGCACTCCAACCATGTACATCGGTTCTCCTCTCCATTTTTTTCTAGCGTGTCGTGCTGTTACCCAAACAACCTCCATGTCCAGCATTAATGACGCATTTTCCTGTTACGTCCGTGTCAGGGATGCATTGGGATGCATCAGCGTTTACACTACGGAAGGTATGTTATTAAATGCATCCCAGACCACCTCGACAAGTGGTTTGAGCAAATGCGTCTTAAATGCGTCTTGGAGGGTGTTTACACTTGTATTTAGCACTATCCAGTTGTGATCAGATCGCTCAAGACACATTTTAATACCAAGTGTAAACTGGGTCATTATCTACTATCCTTGTGAGAATGTTCAGCTGTTATAATTATTAACGCAACCATTTAATGCTTGCACGTAACCCTAACTGTAACCTCAGTAACCTGAAGTAACCAGAAAGTAACCATTGACCTTTTTTTTTTTAATAAACCCCCCCCACACACACACATTATATTTTAACACATGCTTTATACGTTTAGATTAAATTGTCGTCATTTTTATATTTTTAAACAAAATTTTACTTAATAATTTATTAAATTTGTCCATACCTTCAATTACTTTAGACTGATTAACCCTTGTCTTCTAATCATTTTTAAATATTCAAGTGTATAACAATCAAAACAAGCCAATAACTTTTCCTTTTCCTTTCTGTATATTCCATTATTATTAACAGCAAATCGGTTTTCTTTACCGCCCTCCATGACTCCACTTCCTCCCTATCCCCTTCCTCTTCTCCACATCACTTCATTTTCTGTCACAAGTGTTTCTTTATAGGCTATTCCATGATATACACAACTAATTAATGTTTGAAGCCTGGTTTCCTTCACCATTCTGCCATGTGTAGGTGTGACAGATGCCACCAGCGGGCTAAAAGGAAAAATGGCCGCCACTGTGGCTAGAGGTGACTACCTCGCACTCCATAAATTGCTCAACAACTCAGCCGCTAGCGTTTAATCTGCACCACCCCGGTGATCTTAAGCAGTATTAGCACTTTACTTCTAAATGGCATTTTAAAACAGGTTTTAAAAGTGGTTCGATTCAGTGAACTGTCAGTGCTCTTCATGTCCCACCTCCGCTGTGCCTTAACCCAGGCTAAATTTAGATATGACTCATCAGCTCATACCAAGTTCGATATACATGTTATCAGGTGACATTTTCATGGGAAATTCCATCAGATTAACTCTTGCTGTTGTTCACAGACTACAGATGCTTGTTCTGTCTGAAACCGTATCAGGCATCTTCACATTTCATACAATAGTCTTGAAAATTATGTTAAAAGTATCTCTAATGAGAGTGACTCAGGTAGGTGTGTGAGTGAATATGCGAGAGCTAGAAGTATCTGCTATTCTATCAGCTAAGTGCGAGTGAGCTCATCAAAACAATGACCAGTAGACACACAGGCGTCAAACTCTCCTCTAGATATGGTGTTGTAAGCCTACTATTATCTAAACTCTTTGTGCATGGGGAGAGGTGTGGGGTGGTGTTTTCAGGGGAATTCCCTCTAGCACGCGTTCTCTCTTTCCCTCTTATGAAATGAATATTACATTCTGTGTGAGGAAGGAAGCACTTGACTTCAGTATGTGTTGAATTGTCTATAATATAATTGCACAATGAGTAAAAGAATCATTATCTGTTGTTGTCCCAAGTCAGAAAGTTTTGCAGATGTCTAAAAAACCTACACAGAGAACATAGCAAACAGTTCGATCCAAACTGCCTACCAGGTCATTACTGCTGTTTATTTAAGGAGGCTTTCTATAAAACTTCTAAAAGTGGACCGCAATATATGTACTTTCTAGCTCCCTGTATATGTTAGTCTCTTTCTCTGTTTCTTTCCTTCTGTATCATATGTGCCCCAAACCCTGTAATCTTTCTTAGCCATAATATGGTCCAAATGACACACCCTGCCCTTACTCCATTTTTTTCCTCATTAAATGAGGTACTAGTGGAGCTGCATTTAAGCCCAGTGTGAAGGGAAAATTATAGTTCTCTGCACACTACACTTTGATATCAAAGCCGGTATCTTATATACACATATTTTCAAATGGTAGTCTATAAAACCTATTATTACTTTGTGCCACTTGAATATGCAAAGAAAAATGCTTTTCCATACACTTATTTTCTGCATTTGTTTAGTTTACTCTATGGAAATATCAGGACATTGGTCAAATATAATTCTGTGGTCTAAAATATTTTCTTCATAGATGTGTAACAGGTGTTTTTTGTTGTTGTTTTGTTTTATTATATTGTTTTTTGATGAGCTGTACATGTTGGCTTGCCGATCTTTACCCCAGACTATTTTCACACCTCTTGAGGACAATCCGGTGGACTTAGAGGAGTACAGTTGAGATGAGTAATGCTAGGTCAGTTCAACAGGTTACACTGCACGCTATACTCAAAGCAAGCTTTTTATGATCATTTGTACCTGAACCATCCTGTGCCTTGCAGGGATTTCATTATCAGAGTCATTGCTAAGCCGTGCCGGTCATTGTTGTTAGCATGTTTATGAGCCGTTTCTCTTGTTAATTTCTCTGGGGACATGTTTGCTTTCTGCCTCACTCTTTAAATTTGGGTTTATGCACTGTGTCACTTTGCCTCCGGTTCTGCCGTCTTTGGTTCAGAGGAGTTTACTTCCAGGGAGTTTCATTTGAGCCATTGACCTGAGTAGTAAATGGTATGTGACTCACCCTGCTAGAAACATTGAAATATGCTTATAACATTAATTGTCTCATGGCACCATCATTTGTTCTCTCTCATCTTCATTAATTATAGTGTAATAGCAATGAGAGACAGAAAGAATCAACTAGTTTATATGCATATAGAGAGAAATTACATATGAGTTTTGTCTTATGCTGCTAATTTTGAATGCAAGTCTACCATAATGAATTGCCTTAAATAATTATATACCGTTTTTCTCTCTTAAGGTTAGCCGGGTAAATCCTACAGGACAAACTCTCTGGGATGAACATTATTTCATACATTCATCTTTAGAAACTGCTTTATCTAGGTCAGGGTAGATGTTGTAGTGGATCCAGATACTATCCAAGGAATACTGGGTGTGAGGCGTGGACACACCCTGAATGAGACACCAGTCTGTCCAGGCACCATGTTCACACACATTCACACATTCATTTACACCTAGGAGTCATCAAGTCACCTATCAATATGCTCCCATGCAGTGGGAGGAAACTCACACAGACAGAAGGAGAGAATGAGACACTCCACTTAGACAGAATCCGTGTTCAGGATCAAATGACGGACTCTTGAGCTGTGAGACAGCAGCGCTATCCATTGTGCCACTGTGATGCCATACCTTCATTTCAATTGATTATTGTTCTTTTAGCAATACTTCATGTAGCATGAACAGTGTGTGGCAATGAAATCCAAACCCATGCCAAACACACACTTTTTGTATTATACTTCTGTCCATATTCCTCACACTTTGCTTGGTCATTTGGCATCATAGTAGCCTATACTAACACAGAATGCAGATTTTCAAGCTTTTGTTTGCAGGATTTACGATATCTGCAATAAGTTGACAGCGTTTATTTATTTCCTGACTGAAGTATAGCCCTGAATTGTCCAGTATGTATCTAAAAAGAAAAAAGGATACCCCGATGCTTTAAGCAGCATTCTTATGAAGTATACAGTATCAAAGCATCAGTTGGTCCAAAAATTTTATGTTACTTCTTGTCTTTATCTTTTGTTAGCAGAATTGTACAATGGCATTAAGAGAATCAGTGTAATTAGTAGGAGTTTAATAGCAGGTGGTGTAGGGCTGTTTGGGTCACTTAGAGACAGTCTCCAGCGGGAGTAAATAAAAAGGGCCTGTCATGGCTGCCTGCTGTGCTCTGTCCTGTAATTTAGAGTGTGTCTCTGCAGCCTAATCACTGTCTGACTGCTCACTGTTATTACCTGTGCTCACGACAGGGAGAGGCTCGCTGTGTGTGTGTGTGTGTGTTTTTGTGTGTGTGTGTGTGTGTGTGTGTGTGTGTGTGTGTGTGTGTGTGTGTGTACTGGTGCCAGTGAGATAGACTGACCTGAGGGCACTCATTACAGACGTGAGGGACGCTAACCTACAGCCTGAACAGCATACATGTTTCACTCTTTAGCTCTCTCTTTACCCAATGAACAAAGACCCTGATCAAAAAACGCTGCCCTTCTCAACCCTGCTCTTTTTTTCCTCCCAATCTTTTGCTCTCTGCCGCCTCAGATTTATTGCTTTAAAATCTCAGCTGAACATTTTTTTTTTGTCAGAAAAGCCATGATAACAGCTGTTACAGCTTTTCATGATTTTCAGGGGCATATATACCCACTAGAACCATCAGAATCTTACTGTTTGAATACAATTAAAATTTTCCTAATATTTACATATTCAAACGTTTACATATTTAAATATTCCAAAACACATTTGAATTATCCACATTTGAATGTTTAAGAGCCCATGTTGAACTTACCCACCAAATGGAAGGATATTGAAACATGTTTCTTAACCCTTTAAATGAGCCTTTGTTTCAAATGGCTTGGTAAAAAGTTAATGTCATTCATCTTTTGAATTTTAAACCATGTATCTTTATTTTTAAACCAAAAAAAAAAAAAACACAGGGTGCCCTAAAAGTAATTATACAGTAAGTAGTTAATTTAACAGACATTTCTTTCTCTGTAGCTGAATGTCAAATGGTATTCTGTAGGCCTCACAGTGCAGTACATTGGGCCCATGGTGTCATTATGTTATACACTATGCAGTGAGAGTAAACACTGCTAGAAGCAATTTGGGATTTAGCCTGACTGAGCTGAAAGGGAATTAAATTGTGTGAAGATGTCAGTTTTTTATGCGAGTCTTAAGAAGGTAAAATTTTGCTACATTTTAACCTGTCTGAAGAACTATGGAAAATGTTGCGATTTAACATGGGTAATGTCCTAATGACCACCAGACAGTTGTCAATCATTTCAGTGACACAATTTCCTACATTTTATATTTGTTTTACTGCTTAAATTTTGACTTATTACATAGACAGTCATCTTAAAGCATTATTATTTTTGTACAATGAAACTAATAGGAAAGGTGCAGTATATAGTTACAAGAGTGAATGTGCAAGACTTGTACTGGGAGACATGTTAATGCAATCAGTGACAGATTTCTTTTTTAAACAATGCGTCATTAAATGTTTCACGCTCAGCATGGCCACCTCTGCCTAATAGCAGAGAATGCTTCTGCTCTGTCATTTACCTACCAAATTTACATCAGAGCCCAAAGCAGTAGCCAGCCTATCATTTCAACTGCCACCTCAGATGACTGCAGTGTTTACACACACAGTGTAACAGAAAATATCTGTCTTCTGAACAAAGATATTGCATTAAGCATGAATAAAAGTAGATCTAACTGGTCATATAAACACTCAATAGTACTTCAAGGTCTCTTAGTGGTGTCACTCTTCACTTTAGTTTGAAACTGTGATTTAAATGGCAGAAAGTGACCTTGAATAATGAGAGGATCATTATGGGCTCTGGAAGATGGTGTATAAGTTAAGTTAATAGTCAAGTCTTATAATAAAAGTCTTATAATAAAACTCATCATCACTCCCATTCCTCTGAGAGTGATGTTGGAAACAGAACAATGGAGAAGTGAATAATGCCATGCAGTCCATGCATGAGATATTTAGATTTATGCCCCAACAGTTTGTAGCTTTGGCACAAGAAGCTGTCTCCTACTGTCCCTTCCACTTTTCTTTAAATAAAAAACGTGAAAGCAGTGGCCAGCTCTTAATGCATTGTTCATTACAACATTACAACCAGATGTTCCAAGCAAAGGTGTGTAGGATGAAGGATTTAGTTTTAGTAAGCCTCTTTTACTAAAGAGATGGGAAACTGAACTGAATCAGGATATTTCATTTAAAATGATTCACTGGATGGCTTTCAAAGGTCCTGCCTACATGGTGAAGTTCCAAAGTCTGAGAGTAAAAGAGAGGAAATGATAGTCTTTAAAATACCAAATGACATGCATGCCATGGTTTGCAGAAAGAGAAAGATTTTTTCTATATTTTTGTCCTCTTTACAATTACATAGTGTGCCTAACAGAAAACATGTAGGTCAGAATGACTGTGCAATGATGTAATGAGATGGTTTTAATGGTGGCATAAAACCAAAAGACCTAACAGATGGGTTTCTGATGATATTTTCATTTTCTTCTTATTTTTGTCATTATTATTATTTGAGTTCAATATCAAAACTTTATAAAATATGCCATATTTACTGCTTTTAATAGAATTTTTAATATGAGATTAAAATATTTTGTAATTTGGCTCTAGGGTTGTCAATGGGGTGAGATTCAGGTGCACAGCCTACAAATCATTAATGTATGAATTTGTCAGAGGAAAATTATCTGTACGTATATATATGTGTATGTAAATGTAATAGAGAACATTGTGAAGAATGTAAAAAGCCTGGATCTTATTAGCTTTAAGTGATAACACATGAGTGTGTTGTTTATTGTGAACTTGTTGTCCTCAAGCTTCCAATATCTAGACCAAACATTCAGATAAAAAAAAAAAAAACAGTGAACACTCATCAAACTGTCTTTTTGAAAACATATGCATATCTCCAGCATACAATCAGTTTTGCGCATTTTTTGGTGCATTAAATCATTAAATTAATCATTGAGCTGTGCTTTATACAGGAGAACACCATAGTTAAGGAATTTGAGCATAAACTAGTTATGACTGAATCAAACAAGTAAGTAGCTATCACTTGGCTATTCAAGTCTTTTATACGGACAGTGTAAACTATACACTGGATATACTGGAGACTAGACAAAACTATCAGCAATGTCGACATTTCCCTCAGATGTGTTGGTACAGTACTAAGATAATACAATGTAAGACTAAAATTAGTCTGTAATTACACTTAGCACTAACTGCGAACTGAACTCCCACAGGTACCATTATATTGAGAAACATGAACTCACAAATTCAAACTCTAAAGTAGTGACACCACATGAGTGAGCAGTGTGTATGGCATCTTTAGCACAGTGAATAAATATTCCCATATCTGTTAAACATAACATTCTCTGACTGTTTAAGGTCTCATACTTTATTAACACACACTTCTCTCTCTCCAAAAATAGAACAGATGGAGTCCCTCAGACCCTGACTTCCCTCCTCTCACAAACAGTACACACGCATGTTACAGATAGTGCTGCTTCACAGATAGACTTGGCACCAGACGGACTGATAACTGCACATACTCGTCTGGGATATAGTTTCCAATGCATTGGCAAATGATTGCACAATTGTGCACACATATGTATAATAAATGACTGCGAGTCTATTGAACATGTCAGTCTGTATCTGTTATTCAAGGACACAAAGATAAAAGTTCCAGGACAGTTCATTTAGTCTTCTCTGTACATACTGTATCTGTTACTACTTTTCTTTTCTCCAACAAATCTGCATGTTTCCTCTACAAAGAACCAGTTCTTGGCTGGTTCCAACCACAAAATGCTATTTGTCTGGAACCCTGAATTAGTGATGAAATGGGTGTGATCATTTAGTCACCATAACAACAATTTGAGCAACTCAAAGCTACTGTCTGGAATCACAATTAAAATTAGACAAGAACAGTGCTTAGGCAGTACAGAGTTAAAGATTATTATTTAAAAAAAATGGATAAATTAATACTGCAACCTGAGCAAATGCAACTAACTAATAACTAAACAGGAGCCAAGTTGCTAATGTTTAGTTGTTACATACTAAAGTAGTTAAAACATGTATCTGCCATCTGGAACTTAAGCATTGCCTGATTTACATCATAGCTAGTGGAAGTATATTTCTTCTACATTTTATAGTACTATATTAGTACATTTGAAACATGAGTGTGTGTGCACATATTATGCCTTGTATTTTACAGCTTAATATGTCTCCTCAAAAAGGTTCAAATCAAATTTATACCATTTAAGTAAATCTAAATTAAATATGTCTGAAATAGACAAAATCACTTATGAATATTAAGCTCTCACGGTTGGTGAAATAAGTCCATTATCTATCCACCCATCCACCCAAATTCATCCACCCACCCACCCATTCACCCATACATCCATCCATCATCTTTACCTTTTATCCATCAGTCATGGGAAACCTGGAACCGATCCCAGTTGACGTTTTGCGAGAGATGGGGTACACCCTGGGCAGGTTGCCAATATATCGCAATGCTAATACAGAGACTAACAACCATTCACACTGACATTCACACCTATGGGCAATTTAGGCCACACTAATATGTTTTAGTTTTAAAACATTTTAATCACCTTTACACCTGGTGTCCACACTACTCTGGAGTTTTCTAGCTGTGGAAATGTAGCGTTTTGAAAATGCTGTGTGGGTGGCCAGAAACATAGAGTTTGGAAATGAGAGTGCAGAAACTGACTTTCACTTCCTGAGTGGGTCTTATCAGTCATTATGTATCCTTCCCTTATTCGTCGCGCTCCTATCATGTGACCCTTTTCCGAAAGACAGCAAACTGCATCAGCGTTGACTACCAGTGGTGAACGCAGCATGAATAAAGCTGTTTTAAAACTAAAACATATTAAGGTGAACATAGCCTTAGAGTTGCCAGTTGACCTAATCGGCATGTTTTTGGGCTGTGGGAGGAAACCGGAGCTCCCAGAGGAAGCAGGCATAGGTAGAACATGCAAACTCTGCACAAAAAGACCCCAGTTGGCTGGCAGATACGATCCCAGCAAGTCCATTATGTACAACTGATATTACAAATGTCATATACATGGTATTGAGAACAACCTCAAAAGCATCTTCTCCATACCCTTTTTGCACCAAAACTATGATTTTGAGCTCTGTCTCATCTCTTTTCATTTGTCAATCACATTGTCTTCCTATCTGTATATCTTCTTCAAACATGCATCTCCGCATCCAATTTCTGGTACCCAACAACAAACACAATGGGTTCATTGAGAAGCAAAATGTGAGGGATGGATATTTTCTCAGGAGAAGGACAATGGGCACTCTCCTCCATTTGCCTTCCCCCTTTCATCCCCGGAGGTCCACAAGGGAGCCAATTGTTGGGATTCAGTGCAATATGGGGAAACTTTTGAGAAGACATATCACGTTTAATTAACTGCTGGTAATGATCTCATTATTGGGAAGAGCTTCTCTCTGAGAGTCCAGAGTTCACACACATAGCGGAGAGGTGAGACTGAGGTCAGTGGAGCAGAATATGGCCAAGGAGAGGAGAGGAGAGGAGAGGAGCGAGCATAGGGCTTTTGGACAGCCAAACTAAGTCTAAAATCATTTGCCTGAATTATAAGTCTTCATAATATTTTCTTTAGTAGATAAATGGACCTTAATGGAGAACAGAATGTCATGAATTCCTGTGAAGCCAAAGGCTCTATTCATGTAATCGTTTTTCTTTCAAGAGATGAGAGTTAATCTCTTGATATCACCAAAACAAACATTCTTTTCTCCATTCTGCAAAGTTAACCTTGTCTGGGAGTGTTTTTGTTTGGTCTGCCAGTTACTGAAAGGCCTCTTACACTTTTCTGTCCAACTCAACTACATTTATATACCAGAGGAGGATGTTGCAACATAAACACAAAATGGACTGCATTAACAAGACACGGATGAGATATAGCCAGACAAACCATCTTCTGACTGCTGCCCAAAAGTATTTGACAAACTGGAAGGATGAATAACTGATTAAAGACAAATGAACAAGGAATATTAATATGGATGTGTTTTACTAAATACTACAATTCACTGACGGAATGCTAACACACTAAGTGACAAATGATTTAAGGAGACATGAGATGTGTAGGAACTGCAAAAGACAAGCTACAGAGGGGTCAGAGAAAGGGAATGGGGATACAGACAGATACAGGCTGAGCTGGAGGAAAATAGTGAGAGCAGGAAGAAGGGGAATTTCAGAGCGTGTTCTTATCTCCAGACAGGCAGGGCCAGAGTGATAATATGCTCTAGAGACAATGTCCACTCCCATCTCGCACCATAACCTGCCAGCCATGAGTGTGTATATACAGGGTGGAGCACTTGACTTTACAAATAAAGTTCAGTTGCATATCCTGACCAGTAACCCTTCCTAATGACCATGAACGTTTTATTTATTCATCTGTTTTATAGCTTTGCAATTTGTGTGAACTTATTGCATGTAACACCAAGGTCACCGCGAAGGCATATTAATTAAATGTACTAATGCTCGTTTTTAAGGCGCCAGGATCTCTGGTATTTGTGCTCTTGTTATGTCTGGTGTTACAGTGACTTCTGGCACACTGGTCCATCCAAAATAAACAAACCAGCAGACAGTGTGGTATGCTTCAGTCACACCGATTGGTAAAGGCTACACGACTTCAAAGATAAATAAAACATCCATCTGACCTCACATACAAGCAAAGTGCTAATCATATGAAAGGGTGCTAATTAAAGATTAGTAAAAAGATTAACACTGTAATCTTGCTCTTAATACACTGAGACATAACAGTGCTTTTATTCGCATGTATTCAATCCAAACTAAACGCTAAGTAACAAAACAGTCAAACTAAATTACAATAAAAATGCCTGACAGGTTTTGGATATTTTTTTAAAAGTTACCAAAAATGAAGTAGATGGGGTATGAGAAATATATTCAAATACAATGTGTATAAATTCAATGCAAGTACTAATTAATTGCCAATATTGGTAACGCTTTACATAATACAGTAGTAGTTACAACAATAAGCAAGTATCACCTACAATGTATGGAAAGAATATGACCATTAAATCACCAAGTAGAAGATCATTTTAACCAATCTGAATTAATATCTAGATTCTAATTTCAATTAATTTGAACTAAATTGGGAAGCATTTCTATCTCACAGCTCTGAGGTCACATGTTCAATCTTGACCTTGGGTTTCTGTGCACGTTATCCCAATGTCAGCAGGTTCCTCCAGGTTCTCCGGTTTCTTCCATGTCAGAAGATTGATTGGCTAAGATAAACTGTCGCTAGGTGTGTGTGCATGGGTTTGTGTGAGCATGCACACATGGTGCCCTGCAATCAACTGCCATCTCATCCAGGGTGTATGCTCCGGATCCACCTCAACCCTTACCAGGATAAGCAGTTACTGAATGAGAATCAGTGAGTTAAGGTAGCTTCTCATGTTGGGGACCTCAAAGGAGTACACAATTAGGAATGTTATTTTAAGTTGTGATTTAAAAATTTATGGTCATGTTCAATACACAGAAATCATTATGTTTAACAAATTACTTGGCAGTGGCTCAACTGAAAAATAAATGTACATCTTACATCAGACTCTCTATATCAACAGGTCATGATTTATATGACGAACGTCACTGAATCAATATTGCTCTTCCGAATATTAAGTAAAGATAGCTGTGGATTGGATGAAAGATTGGATGTGTAATAAGCATTTAAAAGATTTCAGAGGATCGATAATTTATTAATCCTTCTTCATTATTCATCATACTTGCAGCGAGCCAGCAGGTAAAGTCGATGTGATCTTGTAGCTTTAAGCACTCATCAATACACAGATGAAAAATATAAAGACAGATTTATATTCATAAAGTAATGCATTGATTGATTTAGTCAGTACCCTCGATGTTCTTTCAAGAACTTGAGGCATTTTGTATTATTAATAGAAACACATTCTGATGTATATATTTTTGCGGAAGCCTGACAATGCACACTCATTGTCGGATGACTGTAAGCGAGATAACACTCTCACCTTAAGTATCTAGAAGGTATAAAAGATACAGAAGGTGTACCTACAGAAGGTGTATCTTCTGTATATACATCCAGTAGTATATAGTCAGATGCATACAGCCATATGCACATATACAGTGGGTAATCTCAGATATCCGGATGTTCATTTCACACACACACTTCAGGGCTTTCCTAATTAATCTTGGATGTTGAGACACAAAGTGAGTGCCTTTAAAATCACAGGATATGTCCCATATTTTCCCATGTTTAACTAACTCTTCTTTAATGCTGATACAAGGCCCTGCTGCCGTAACGCCGTTTGCTTTGGGCAGTTTTTTTGGCTGGGATCCACAAGGCCTTTTTGCAGCTAATATAAGGTGAAATAAATAATTTTTATGTAAACATCATGCACACTAAGCTGGTAAAAAAAAGAGGCTAAAAAAGCTTTATATATGCATACATACACCTGGAAAAGATATTTCATTGGATATGATGAAAGTTGAAAAAGGGTTGATATATTGCACATACACACAGCAGTTAATTAAGTAAAATAAAGTCTGAACGCATTTACCTGTGTGTGCGTGTGTGTGTGTGTGTGTGTGTGGTGCATGGGGGTAGACGAGTTCGAGGACTTTCGGCTAGTTTGCTGAAGGCTGTCTTCGGTGGTCTCCCTCATCACTCCACATCATTTTCTCTGGCCAATGTAAACAGAGATTAAATAATGGCCTCGACCCATGTAGCTCCCACTCATCCTCCATCACTATCACACCCACCCACACACACACACACCCACCCACCCACCCACCCACCCACACAC
>JAQQZR010000006.1:12288694-12307971 GCA_030068235.1 Notoglanidium macrostoma | reverse complement strand
GACCATGGTTGTTGTTCAATAATAAAATTATTCCTCAAAAATACAACTTGCCTAATAATTCTGCACTCCCTGTACAGCTGTAACAAAGTCTTCTGGATGGAGTGCTTTGCGGTTTTTTATTATTAACTGGAGGCTACTGAGGGGACAACTGTTTATAGCTGTTATAAGTGAATAAAAAAAAAACCCATTAATGAATAAAAAGTATGATGTGCCATTCTTTAATTAATAGGAAATATTTAATAATTAGAATAAACTCTGTGGTAGTACCAGTAACGCAGGTTTGTGACATGGCTGCATCACACTGCCTCGTCAATAATTATTTTCCTACACCCCAATATGTTTTATAACTTACTTAAAAATCAATTGAACACTTTTTATCACATTTTAACCACATTTTTTAGTTTTCCCACTTAACAAGGCACCAGTTCATTTTTGTCAATGTACTTTTTTTGGTTTATTAAAAAACATAAAACAATACAAGCATTAATTTCTTTGGATATGTTACTTATGGGATGATAATGCATAACGTTGGCCATCCATCCATCCATCCATCATCTATTTCGTTTATGCATTAAGGGTCATGGGGAAGCTGGAACCAATTTCAGCAGATTTCAGGTGAGAGGCGGGGTACACTCTTGGCAGGGTGCCAATCTATCACAGAGTTAACACAAAGACGAACAATCATTCACACTCACATTCACACCTATGGGCAATTTAGAGGAGCCAGTTGACTTAATCTGCATGTCTTTCAGCTGTGGGAGGAAACCGGAGCGCCCGGAGGAAACCCAAGCAGGCACGGGTAAACTGCAAACTCCACACAGAAAGGCAAAAAGTCAGTCAGCAGGTTTGAACCCAGAACCTTCATGCTGTTGCCACTGGATATACAGTAGATTGCTACTGTGAACGAGAGATATGAGGGGAATGTAATATAAAGCTTTACAGGTAAAAATATACATGAAGAAGTGGATCAGTGAAAAGGCACTAAACACGTATCATGTCCTATGTGATGGAGTCCCAATAATTTAGACTAAGGCTCAAAAGAAAGTCATCGTAGAAAGTAAAAGAGCATAAAAATAGCAGGAGAGTGCCTCACACACTATAAAACATTCACACTGTGTGGTCTGTCTGCCTGGTAAAGCGCTGTGGTTATCCTAAGAAAGCAGTTATACTTTTCTTCCACCTCGTCTCATCAGCGTGTAACTTTGTGTGAGTCTGGATGAAACTATCGCCCCATGTTGCTGCTGAGTGTGGATGGTGAAGTGGGCGATTAGGAGGCACTCAGCCTAGCTTATTAAAGTTTGGTTTCTTTGAGGAGGGGTGGGGTGGTCTTTTGGAGTGAAAAGGGAGCTAATTTTACCTGTCACTCAAAATAAATGACGCCAGCTTCCTGCTGCTCAGCACTTACGTTAGTGTAATAGTGCAGCATTAAGCTCAAACCACTTCCCAAGTTCATGACTTGGGTAATGAAACATGCCATTCTGTATGAGGTACATGCCTGCTGCCTAAATCCAGGCACTTAGACATTGTAAACTTATGGATTATGCTGAGACCTACATGCGCTAGATGCCTCAAATATAAACAATGAAAAACTAAAATTAGATTAGATTTAAACGAGCATACGTCTTTATCAATTTGTAATAATATAATATAAATATAATATAAAATAAAAGTCACTGTTTAGAATTAGTTACTGCTGATGTACGAAGAGAATGACTACAGAGGGAAGTCTGCGAGATTAATGGCAAGAGGAACAGCAGGAGACAAGAGGAAGTGTGAGAAGCACTGGGAGAGACAGGGAGTGAACGAGCAGACACAGAGATGGAGAAGGAGAAAAGTTTGTTTCTCATGCAGCCTCCCCCACCAGTAACCTGATAGCATAATGAGCTTTGACTCCTGCCAACGACTTCCCTTTCCCTCACTCTCACAGACACACACACACACACACACACACACAAACCATACACACGTATACACAAATATGCATACTGTACATACAAACCCATACCAATAAACACACCCACCATTAGTTACATGTTTGCTGCTCGTTACATGTTTCTCTTTTATTAAACAACATGAACTAATTAAAATGTCACTTATGGCACGTTCTAAACATCCTGTTTTTAATAGAGGTAGAAAGGTGGCACCAAGTACCAGAGGAATGACAGCCTTTGTGCTTGTGTAATTTAGAAAACACAGCCCAAGGCGGGGCTGGTGGGTGTACAATACCGTGTATGTCAATCAAACAGAAAGAGAAGTAGGTTTATATGAAAGGTGGGTGTTGCCTGTTTAGAATCAGTATTATCACCCTGAACTTCCGATTTACCTTAATCTAACAGGAAGGAACACAGGACGAGAGTTGGGGATTGCCCGTAAATCGAATTATCGTCAAGGACACTATTTATGTTTGTGTTCTGTTTGTTCAGGTGAGTCCTGCCTGTACCAAAGTGTGTAGAAGCAGCATGTCATATTATGCAGAGAAGTACACGAGTTCTTCTGCTGTAGGAAATCTGATGCCATTTATGACTCCAAGACACAAGAGAAGGAAAACATTTCTATTTTGAGCAAGTTTATTGTTTATTTTGTTCACAAAGATCTGACATCACCAGTGAAGATACAAAAAAGGGCAAAGATGGATACGTGAAAACATACAAGTGCCACGAGCAAAGACACACACACAGAGTTTTGTTTTATTTGGGGAAACCCACTGGATTTTCCATTATTTAAAAAATATGGCATTGTTTATGATTATCACATGTAATGCTTGCCAAGGTTGAAAACTGAGATGGTGCTGGTTAGAAGTCCCTCTGTGTGTGTGTGTGTGTGTGTGTGTGTGCGCGCAGTACGAGCAAATGATAACACTGATCCTCAATATAGATGTTGTCAGGAACACAAGAATCTAGATCTAGAGACTAAAATGTATACTAGGTTTCAGTCTAATGTTCCTAATAAAAGAAAAGTTGCTCTTTGTGACCTTTGAATTATTTGAGGAGTAAGGACATGCTGTTGTATGATGGGATGGTGTGGTACTATATCCTTAATATAATAGCAAATCCTGAATTGTTTTATTCATCCTGTACCACAGTTTGCTAAAAAATTTAATTTTGTATTAATTAAGAATAGAATGTCAATAATAGTCATTTCCTCACTAGGCTCTCTTGAAGCCTCTCTCCTCTTCCTTGAAGTAAAAAAAAAAACAACAACAATAAAAAAAAACTTTTACCAAACTCTCTGACCTGAGGACTCTGTTGCGCAGAAAAACTTACTGACACTGGAGACCCCTTCCATAAATACTAAAATGCCAAATGCAGAAAACTTTTTTTTTGGCAGTAATGTTGAAACATATTTGGTGCATGACATTTGCTTATTAACTTTTTCACTACAGCTACAGTGTTAAAATACTGAACAAGAAATCTACATGCTAAATCATCGGATATGCATCTTAAACCATGTCAAGTTGTTTAGTACATCAAACAGACTTGCTTATCTGGCATTGTATGTAAAATCTATTTTAAGTACTCAGAACTTGGGGGAAAAAAGATCCAACTAGGCATTTTACAGTGGAGCACTCTCCGAAGTTGGAATTTCAATTCCAGTTGAAAACTTCAGCAAAATGAATCTTTTTGCTGACATAAACACACTTAACATAACAGACAAAATTGTGGCCTAGCATGTCTCCCTTTGCATTGTTTTACCCTACTATGCATGATATATATGTGTTGTTTGAACCAAATGATGTGAAAGAAATTGTTCATTGCTTGAGTATTGTTTTTTGTTGTTTTTCTCTTCTGTTCATTTTTTTTAACTGCTTTTCTGATGTAGATTGTTCAACTGTGTAATGATTTGGGGTAGTTTTAGACAAAACTTCCAGACAAATTGATGTTATTCTCAGACTACAACACTAACCTAAAAAAATTGTAAAATAACTTTAAAAGTGGAGACATGATGAATCACATAGTACTGTATTTGTGCAAAGTAAATCTTATGCGCCGTTTCCTTTTACAGCTGTGGACATCTGTTTTATATTTCAGTAAACAATCTTTATGTTCTTTTCACTCTTAATACTGACAAATTTGCTTGAGGTGAGGAAAAGAGAGACCCCTGCTCAGAGCTCTTCAATCTGAACCTTTATAAGTGTGTGTCTGAGTGTGTGTGTGGTATAGGCTAGAAGTTTAACAGCAAAGGTTGCTCTGAGAGAACTCATAAACATGTCACTAAGATCTTGACCTCGCAATAAACAGCTCTACTTTCTATGGTCACTCTGACTTCCTGTACATCACTCTCTCTCCTATATGAATTTGCTCCGTCTATCCATCCTTACTTGTTCTGTTCTGTTTTTTCATCATGTACTGAGAGTTTGTGGAGGGTATTAAACTATTTTCTATAACTCTGTACTAGCACAGATGTAGATATCAGTCATTTTACTTTTTGTTCACACCCTGTGATGAATGTATGAAGTAGCTTACATGCCAATTTACTTCCTACGTGGTGATCAACAGCACAAATTCACAATTTGCACAACTCAAGGTGTATGAAAAATTACGGTTAAGGTTAAGGTTAGGGACGTGGTTAGTGTACACTTTTTCTAGTGCCCTCATTTGTATGAAATCAAACAAAGGCCACCTATAATGCCTTTACTTGTCCATTTTTGTACAGTAAAAAAATGAAATCAGCTTTCTTGTTTCTTTTAATGTCTTAATGTCCAGATTATTGTTTAGTTATACATTGTTCTACCATGAGTTATGTAGGAACTATAGTGAAACCAATAAGGTTTAAGTGGATTTGAGGGGTTAAAAGGTTAACTAGGACCTTGGTAATCTGTTGATAAACTACAAAAGATGTACTACTACATGACTATTATATTAAACCATGATCATTATAACTTCCTTTGTATAAACAGGTTCCAAGAATATTTCTCTCAGCAACTAGAAATTCTGAAAATAAACACCATTGGTTCTGCTTGGTTACACTCATTAGACTTAATTATATGTTATTTGTTTATAGTGATGTTATTTCTGCACAGTTTTTCTTCACCGCCACAAAGAAGTTTACAAATACCAGTTGGCTGCATTATTTCATGATTACATTATCTGCCTGGTGATGATAGCCGGTGTCCACTCTGCCAACATAGTCTCTCTCTTGATAGTTTATGAATTATATTAAAATTCTTAATTTCACATTGACTTATTATATAAAGCAAATATGGTTTAAAATCCCTGCAGTGAAATATCTACACAAGTTTATTTTTGTCATCAATAAAGGTTTAAATAGTTCGCATGTATTCAGGCTTACATTATGCTTGTGTTCTGCAACATTTGTTTCAATTACTCATTCTCTAGCCCAGTGCATCTGCTGCTGTCCTCTTAAAGTTGACACTGGCTCCAAACAATCCTTGTGCTTTAACGTTCGCCAGGGAAGCACCGTAAACCATCTGAGGAGATTAATTACTGTGCATTTAGCCACATGGTTTGGAACAGCAAAGAGCAACTGTCATTATTCACTCTCCCAGCAGCAAATTATACCCCACATGTGGAGTCTGTGCCAATCTCTGCAGTGAACAAACAGATAAATTCACTTCATCAGACGGTTTTATGACAACATTTGATTTTATTAGTGGGAGGATCCTCCTGCGTGCAAAGTAACATTTCAATTAGCCTGACTTTCCACAAAACTAACTTCTGTTTCAGAGTTAACAGGAAGTTATTGCTGTACCGCTGAGCAGCTCGTGTGCTCTTTTTCTATTCTATAAAAAGAGACTGAAATGAATAAATAAGACAGACTGTGTTGTGTGAGAACCAGCCTGATCATGCAGAAACTGGCACAAAAGTACCGAAAGTAGTCAGAGAGAATGACTTCAGTGTCTCTCCCATGATAATGATGTGAAAACCTTTTTTTTCCAGTTATGTGGCCACTGCAGACAACTCCATTGTACTGAGGCTCTACTCCACCCTACACATAATTACTGAGAGAGGTGTGGCCTTTGGCATTCATCAGCAATCACAAGCTCTCTTGAAAGAGCTTTGCGTTTACAACCTGCAGTACACAGCCTCGGTCCCAGCAGAGAGAAATGTGATAAGATACAAGGCAGAACAAACTGAGGGCCTTTTACATGAGCACTATTGAAAATAATCAGCAGTAGCGACATCACTTGACTGGTTTCGTTTGATGATCATCTGCAAAGTGACTGTTAATTTCAACATATAAATAAGACAGACCGCTAATTTAACACAGGAGGAAAAAATGTCCTATCTTACTAAGGGATTGTTCAGCTGATCTTGTAAGTCCCTTCCATGCCTCATTATAGCTTTTTGAAGAATGATATTTCCGTCTAACGCTCGAAGAAAGTGAATCATCACAAAATTACCAGCCTATTCAAAGCTGAACCACAGTCTAACTATACAAATGTTGTTACAAACTGATCCCAGATCTGAACAGGTTGTACAAGTACGTTAGACTAAGCAGAAGTGGAGGTGATATTTGTTAGAAGCTGGTTAATGGGGAGAGACACAGGCTTCTCTCCTTTCAAAACTGTAATCCAGGGGCTCTGCACTCACAATACACATACATTATATCGCGGCAGGAGGCCTGAGGCTACAGCTGCCAAGCCAGGGTGTGTGTCACAGTTTAAAAAGGAGCAAAGAAAAAAAAGATAAGAAGCTTCTCGGGCTAGGAGCCAAATCTGCTTCTGTGAAATCCAGTATTAGTCTCAAGCAGTATGCACGCAACCTTTTATAGTTTTCCACCCCTTTTCCCTCTGTCTCTCTTCTGCTTTAGCTACACCTTTGTGTTGATGGTTTGTTTGGGCATAAACCCTTCAAAGAAAATTCATTACAGGAAAACAGACAACGTTTGTTAACTTTCGTGCCACTGAAATTGGTTCTCATTTTAAATCAGATTAAAAGGAATGTAAACTTTGGCTCCAAAGTGTAGACCTTTGATACATCAGTATGCTCAGGCTATTTGGGTTCCAGTACTGGGGATTTACATATCAATGGTGCCTAGTCTAAAGTTCAACTTTCAGCTAAAGTCCACCAAAAATGTCATTATAGCTGGAATGAAGTAAGACTGCCATTTCAGTATAAAAGGCTTATTGGAAAGGGGAGCAGTAAATTCCTGCTGAAGTTCCCATCCACGTCTAGTAATACGTTACATATTCATTAATAATGTTATTTCCAAATGTTTACACAGCTATATAGATTGTAGTTAATATTAGTAAAAAAAAATTGTCAAGATTAATTTGATTGATATATTTAGGCACATAAAGGTCAGTTGGCTCCAACCTGAGAGCAAATACCTTCTTGAACATGCATGTTTATCGATCTATCACTCCAGTAGCTTAGAACAGAAACTAGGCAAGCATTTTAACCCTCATCGTACATCTTAGTCCCGTATCTGTACTTCCGTACACACTTCAACAGATCAGTCACACTCAATCACAAGTGCCAGAGGCTCCTGGTCAGGCCTGGCCTTGTTTAGTGGTTTAGATAAACCTGTGTCCATTAGAGCTGCAGAGTAGAGTGGGTTTTAGCAACTAGGGGTCAGTGGCTGAAGCCTTACTCTTAAAAGCAGAACATTGTTCTGCCATCTATGGATGGGTTCCTCAGGGAAGGATCATGCTGTCTACCATACGGAGAAGGCTTTTAAGTGCTTGTAGCCATGCTGTGTCTACAGATTAAAGGGTCTTTACTTGGTGAGAGTGTTCTGGAAAGGTTTTTTTTTTTAAATCATGTTATTGTTAACACACAACCGCTACGGTTGGCTGAGTGTAAAATCCACAATCCCTGAGCATACGTAAGTTAGGCGGCACTTCTGACCAGTGTTAGAACAGAAATACTGTCACTCCAGAAAGAGTCGGCCACATCCATGCTTCAGGATGACCTTTTCTTCTCCACTTCAGAGCACTCAGCAGCTCAGGAAAACACTACCAAATTAAACAAAAAATAAAATGCCGATCTAAAGAGGTTGACATTCAGGGTTGAAGAGGTACAGCAAGTCTTTTAAACATTGCAAGCATTATGGTTTTTCTGTGGGAGCAGATTTATATCTAAACCTTAGCCTGACATTCGGTTAAATGTTTGGAGAGCAGAGGACCACGAGGACGTGTTTCCGGTTGGTGTTTTGCTGTCTTCAAAGCACGGAGATCTGCTTGTCCCTTCCTCTCAGGCAAATATTTACATATTCAAGCCATTAAATGGACACTTGTCAGAAGGCCATCATTTGAGCTTCCAAGGCGAGGTCCTTCGGTGTTTTACTCCAGGCATTAGACATAAATAGCTGTTGTGGAATGATCGATTGTGTTTGTTTATTGGGAGTTCCTGGGTTTATTTCATTAGCAAAACTAATAAATAATCATCTAAGACAGGGAAGACATTTGTTAGGATTTTCTAAAATTAACAATTGGAAGGCCATCTTCACATGCATGCATATATGTATATGTGTGTACATGTGTATTATTAATACATAAGAAATATATGAGAAATATATAGAGAGAGCATATACTGTATATATATATATATATATATTTTAAGTTAGGTAATGTCAAGTGGCTTGGATGAAAAATTTTAAGGATTAAAATGGTCTTAACTTCCAACAAACATTACTGATTTATAAGTGTGTATGGATGGGTAAACATGCTGAAACTTATGAAAAATGACACTGGCATCAAAAAAAGCATCAAACATTTTTTTCACTTTTGACTTGAAACAAACTAGAATCAATACTAGTCTAATCGGGCATTATCCAAGATAACAGGCTAACTTGGTATCAAGCAGTTACCAAGTAAAATTAGCTTAACTTACCTCAGCATGCATCCTTTCAGTCAAGGGAGGTAATGATTAACCTCAAGTCCACATTTACTAAGGCAGAGCCAGAGCTGCTCATCCTCAAGTTCCACACTGTAGTCTGTAGCTTATCCATATCCAAACACACACTGATAGCTACAGCTTTAACTACATTGTACAGCATGAGAAGGTCATGGCATGATTCTTGAAAGGTTTTTTTCTAAATTGATGTACATGATTGATTGATTGATTACTAAAATGAAATGACTGGATGCTAAACTAAGCCCATTTGATTATAGCACACATTCACTGGCCGGATGAGGAAAGAGGAGACTTTTATTTTGAAGGACTAGATAAAAAACTAAGGAGTAAAAAGGAAGTTAAAAGGTAAATAATTTAAGATTAATAAAAGTAATAAAGTTCCATAATAGTATACAGTGACATTGTTCAATTACTCAAATATTGTCCACCCCTGGAAACAAAAGCAAATTTTTTTTTTTTTTTTAATAAATTGGGTGTATTTATCTAAAGTGCAGAGCTGCTAATAAAAGTAATGAGAGGAAAAAGTGAGAAGGAAGGAGACAGATTCAGGCCCAATAAAACTAGACTGCTGAATGACAACGAGAGCAGTTTGAAGTCACATCAAAACAAATTGAGCTTTTGTTGCACTCTCAGTCGGTGCCTCTGTCAAATTTACATCTCAATGCAGGCAGTCTGGTGGGCCAGAGGCATGGTAAATGAGCAATGCAAATAGTATACATGCTGCTGTCTCTTTACACACACTTGCATATACCCCAAGCAGAAAATCCACATCAGGACATGCTTGTGTCTAATTAAATTACTGAAGTTATTGAAGCTTTATGTGCTTCAAAACAATAGGAAGATGTTAACTGAATGAGCATGTAAAGACACATAGCATAATTTAAAAAAAATGATTAAAGCAATATGCACAACTTAAGACTTTTCAAAATTTCGCAAGTACAACACTTACCCCAAGGTTTATGTGATTTTGGCAGAGACAGACTTAATCACCTTCCATGTCTTAACATGCTAACTTACAGCACAATTATCCTGTAAAGGCAATGAATTGGGATGATGTTTGGTTTCGTATAGTTTGTATATATAATCAGCCTCCAGAAGTATGCATACGTTCATTTTTGAACAGCATATTAAATAATCATCCACTCTTCATGCTGCATATATTCACTGATAACATATATTGAATGTATCATTTCTATCAACACTTATATGAAATCATACACTGTTAAATTTTCAAGTATAGAAGAAAGGCGACATGAGGGATAACAATTTAAATGAATTTATTAACTTATCAAGATGCATAAGTGAAATCACTCAAAGGGTTTGTAAATGTGTGGGGTTTTTTATACACACATTAGCAGTTAAAGCAGACGATGGCTCGGGCTGGGTTGAATTCAGAACACAATTGGAGCATTAGCTTGTCTAAACTCTCAGGCTTTTGTTATCATTAGGTGAGCACTAATAGTCCTGAGGGAAGCTATCCACACTAATGCTAGGGACTGTTAAGTAGACAGCTTGCTAATGGTGTCTTCCAGGGGTCCCTGACACACAGAAAGATCACCTGAGATATCTGAGCTGACGCTGACCAAGCACTTAGAACTAAGGTGCTGGGCAGATTAACCGCAGTGGGGAATGAAATTAGTTTTAGTCTGGTAAATCAGCATACAGAATCTTCCAGGATGTGGGCAGGCTTTGGAACTTGCTCATATGAGATTACGATCACTGACAGCCCAAAGCAGTTGAGTTTAAGGGTGTGTTGATAGATACGAGTTCAGTTACCCTGCTTGTTGCAGCCAACAACAGCAATCTATGGAATAATGCAAATCATGCAAATAACTAGCATACAGTGCCACAAATGAAACTGAAGAAACGTTTGCTTCCATGTATTACCTTTCTGTGGGTGGCAGAAGGGCATTGTTTTCTATGTAACTATTCAGAAGTTCACGTTATGGCCTATGGCCAAAACAATTAAAAGCATAATCTATCACACTATATTTAAAAAAAAAAGAAAACCAAAATATTACTGGATAAACCTCTCCACCTATGTGCGTTAGAGGTGATAATCAAGGGTTTAAAATGGAACGTGTTGGTCAAGGTTTCTTACTCGTGGTTATTAGTTATTAGTTTAAGAACTAAGTATATATTAAATACAAGAACTATGGTTATTAGTTGCAAGTTATGATGCAAGTAACTGTGCTTTTAACACCATATTTCTGCTTTGAACACTCATTCACTTTCAAGCTCATAAAAAATATATGCACCAGAAAATTCATTATTCACGTCTGCAGTCATCACGCAATGGAAACACAGCTAGATAGGTCTATACCTGTTAGACATCAATGTAATGTTAGCCTATTTAAAGAGCTGTAGGAAAGAATTGAATGTTTTTTCTGTGACTGATCATGATCCATTACACACATCTGTCTAGCAGCCATCAAATTTACAATTAAGCTGAAAAGATAGCAGTGTTTTTTCCCCTAATGTCTACACTTCTGCCTGAGAATATGCTGAGCTCTTTACTTCACCATCTCCATAGCAAACTAATTCACAGTGGAATGTGAAGCTTAGGTCAAGCTGAGCACTGCGGTTTGCAGATCAGTGTGTGAATACTGTTACCGGGACACCACCATATTGACTTACTCCGAAAATGTCAAAGTTCTCTGAGCAGGTTTGTAGCGAGGTGAAATCTCCAGGCTGAGTGAATACAGGAGTGTTACTGTGCCTACCGAGTGCAAGCTGAGGGCTCGGAGCTTACAGCTTCCTGACATTCCCTCACATACTAAATAAATACTCACTCAGCCTGCAGCATTAATCCCCAGAGTACAAGTGTGAGAGAGCGAGAGAAATGTAATGGGTCCCCTCTGGAGGGGCTTCAGAAATGACGCAGTGCAGTGGAAGGCTTTACTTTTGAACAAGGCCCCTGTGTTAACTTCCCTGCGTCTGCTACCACTAAACTTCAGAGAAAACAAGCATCTGTAAAACACACATTAATACACATAGCCTTATAAAAAAAATAATAAAATCATAGCCTGGCATGTTTAAACATTTACAGTCAACACTGAGTCCTTTATTTATAGAACTTGACTGAAATAAAAAAAGGTCATATTTGTACCCTGGTGTCAGTGAATTATTATTATTTTTTTTCAAAATGCAAAAAGTATTTTCATCTTGAGTTTATACAAATGTGCAAATAAGATGAATCCTTCAGTCTTCAGTGTCAGTCAAGGATCCACAGGACAGGGCTTGAAAGGCTTATTTCGACAATTCCGCCCTCTCAAACTCTAATTCAAGTAAAGTGCTGCATCATGGGAGGAAGAAAAAAAAACAAAAAAAACAAAAAAACAAGGCAAACATGTAGCCTTTTCATTTCTCTCTCCATTTACAAAGGAAAACAATAAAATTACAATGCAAATGGAAAATAATAATATAATAATAATAATAATAATAATAATAGAACCGCAACAAAATGCTACACAGTTCAAGCACAGTGAATGTCCTCACACTGGTGCCCAGAGACGAGCGAGAGAGTCCAGTCCCAGCACAGAGGCACAGTGAAGAAGTCACTAGTCATACGAACTCGAGTTTGCCATGGCCTGTGTACATGCCCCAGTGCACAAGGGAGAGGAAGCGTTCGCCCCCTTGTGTGCTCAGTTCAGCCTGACGGAGTTTATCGCAGCCCGCACAGCAGTTCTCATGGCCAGTCACAGGCACCATGCACTCCAGGTCCAGCTTTGCCATGTGGCCTTTCTTGGCATGGTTATGCCCATGGAAGCTGTAGTGCAAGCGTGAGAGCATCTGCTGTCTCTGAACCCGGAGTCGCTTGTTCTCACTGCGCAGCATGCGGAGTGCCAACATGATGAGCAGCACCAGGATCAGGCCTCCGGCGATGGGCACGGCGATCACAGCTGCCCGGAACCACACCTCCTTTGCTGAGGCCAACTCTTGAACTCGCGTGATCAAATTCTGATTTGAGCTGTCTGTCTGATAACGGTCTGAAAAAGGAAAGAGACAAGTTTCATTAGCTGTTGTTTCATGTATATTTTTCCTACTTTTTCCCCCTAGCACAGGTTCTCTCAGAAGCACATTTCTGCACAGTATTATGTAATCCACATGCTATCAAAAGCAGGTCATCAACATACTGCTCAAAGGTAAACTATATACTACCTACTAATCATGCAAATCATTATACATCTGAAATAAAGAGAGTGTTACAAACTCATGCTCCTAAGATCCAGCCCTCAAGGACAAGAAATTATAAAAATGAAAACTGACCTCCATCCACCATCCTAACATACGTCTACCTAGAGCATCCATTCTTATATTATCATGTTAGTTCTCACCTGTAGGGTCACTTCGTGGGTGAACAATACTGGGTAAACCCCGGTAGTTGCACATATCATCATGACAGCACTCAATAGGAGATGGGCCTCCATTTGAAACGTCGGAGTTCTTCTGAGTGCACACGTCCACAGAGTTTAATAGTGGATCTAGACATCCATGTGTTAAGGGGGAGTTTGTATTAAATGGGTCCAAAGCCTTGGTAAAACAGGCGTTGAGCTCCGATTTGCACATGTATCCGGTGGCAACACACTGCGGAGCGTCACAGTAGCACCTGATCTCTCCTGTAAAACAAAATTTGCACAAATAAGTGCCGTTTATTCGAAACGAACACCTAATTTCTCATTTGATAATTATAGATAATGTATGGTTAAACTTGTTGGACTTAAATGTTCTTTAACAATTACTAAAATAATTAGATTTTAATTAAATCTTTATTTATTTAATTGAAATAAAAATTAATAGACTAAGAGAATTAGTGTACAAAAATTACACTATTACAATGAGAAATGTGTCTTCCATTGCAGAGAGACCAGTGTAGAACAAAAACAGGTTTAAAATCCCATGTGAAAATTCAGACTCCTGCCCAATATTGTTCTCCGGGTCATGGTCCTTCCTGTCCATTATGCAAAATAGCAGTTTACTAGTGTCAGTTTATCTGCACCCAAATTAAAACAGTGAAGAAGTCCGACTGTATGTTACATGCAAGTTCTTGTCAGTGAATAGAACAACCTATTCAAAACTATAAATGTCAGAAACCATTGATGTATATATTTATAAATTATATCAATGGGGGGAATTTGTGGAACCGGTGTCTCTGACCCGTTTCTTGGTGCATGATCCAGAGTTTTTAATCTGTCTGAAAACTAATCCAAAGTATACGTCTACCTGGAACTGAACACCAAAGCACACACAAAATAAACACAGGTTTTGTATTGGTGTCTGACTCGAGTTACGGGTCATCACTCTTGTTAGTGTAAACTGCTGACAACACATACAGCACCAGGACGGAGAGGAGGAATAGACTGGGCTCTTAACTTTACACCAAAAGCACTATACTATTCAATTGAAATGGTTTTAAATATGATTAAAGGAATAATTCAGGTTTTAGAACACAGTTTCTGGATGCACTTTTAATGGTTCTTCCAAACAGAAAAAAACCCTAAAAGATCTTCCAGGATCTTCCTGATTCTTATAAAAAGCCTTTTTTTTTGTTGGTACATGCGGTGGCCTGCAATGCTACAAAACACCACAGGCAGGTTCAACTTCCCAATATTACCTTCTTGTTACTTTGTGGCCACAGCTGATGTATTAATTGGCGTCATAAGTTATGACGTATTGGCGTATAACCGTCACGGCTGTAATGGCAAACTTACTGCCCAGTCTGCCTTTTTGTCCACAACGTGTTGCTAATTCTAATACCAATCCTGTTTGTAAACAAAATCCAGACTGTGAATTAGGGCCTTAGACATGGCACTATTAGTGCAAGTAGCAGCAGTACTCTTGTTTGGGCCCAGTTATTTATAAATTAGATTTAAAAAAAATAAATATGTCTGGTTGATTAGATGAAATAAAAAAAGATGGGTCAGTTTCTGCATACCTTTAGTTAGGAGCACAGCCATGGCACAGAGTTCCAGCTGAAGCCAAAGTGAAACAAAACTGGAATGGCGATCCATTTACGACCAGATCCCAGTCCTTCAAGTCAGCGACAGGGACAACCTCCGATCTGTCTGATCTGTCGGTGTTAAACACTTGCTTACATGTAAAGACGAGCTGACATGTGGTTTATCACAGAGATAAATAAGTGCATTCCAGCAGTTCCTTCGGTTACATCAGGAGCAAAGCCAAACGGATGTAAAACTCCCCTGTGCCATGAGTTGTGTGAGTCCGGGATGTATCAGAGTCCACACGAAGAACAATGCCTACCTACCTACACATAACCTACACATGCACAACGCGAAATAAATCATCCGAAACACCACAAGTAGGCAAGAAAATTACTGTGGTGATGTGTAATCCAGCTGGAGCAGCTTCTGGGCAGGACACACGACCACACGGCCGACTGAGGCGCGCACTCACACCGAGAAGTTATCAGCACACGGCTTTGGAGACCTCGCATATGACCACGCCCTCACGGCTCACTGATTGGCTAGAGGTGTGGGTTCATTTGCATACGCAGTGCGATTGGCGTTCGTATTGGTTCACGCGGCGGTCACACAATGACCCCGCCTCCAGAGCGGATTAAAGCTGCAATTAAGGAATAAGGAAAGAAACAATTCAAAGAGCAGACATGTTTGATTTTAAAAAAAGAAAACCGCTCAATGGTTGGGAATAATATAGGCGATATTTGACAAATAATGCTTATTACTGAAACATTACTTACATTTATTATTTAAAATAAATCAATTAAAAAAATAGGTTATATAAAATCAGACTGTGTGCTCACCTGATTTAATCAAGTTTATAGAGGATCTGATTTGTAGGGCATTTCTGTTTCCATTTATTATAACTTAGACTGCTGATATGGAAGAGATGATGACTGTTTTGGTTTAGATAAACGAGAAAGAGACTAAATAGATCTAATCCATTTTCTGTATTATCAGGTTAGCATCAGCATTGCTGCTAAAAAATGATGACCGTTTGAAGTAAGACTCAGACTACTGAAGGCTCGGAAGGTCGCCTATAGAGAAGCGCGAGACTAGGGCTAAGCGCTTAGATAAATTAGCAATCCAAAGAGGCCCATGGCGCCAGAGAGCCGACACAGACAGACAGTGACACTCAATTAGGGCCGAGTCGATCTCTCACACACACACTCACACACACACACACACATACACATACACACATACACACAGAGAGAGAGAGAGAGAGAGAGAGAGAGAAGGAGAGCAGCGATCGATATCTCACCGTGGCCCCTCCAGTCTGTTCATATGTTTGTCATTTAGGATAGGCCACTGTTTGAAAGCAGGGCGAATCTCTTACTAGCAACAGAGAACCTCCGGAGATAAGAAAAGTCGTTATGAAACTGATACAGGTATTGCACACGTGGATACAGTTGCATATCAGTTGCTTGTAAAATCATCTGGCGTTCAAAATAATAATGAAAAAAACGAAGAATTACATAATGAGAATAGTCGGATGTCTATAGATCCTGATCACTTTCCATTCATTTTGACGCACAGGATATTAACCGGCTATGTTATCCCTCTATAAAGTAACATAACACTCATAAATGTGCAGCACCAGTTTAAGGGGAGTGTTTTGCAGAAAACAAAGTTTTGTGGGGGAAAAAAAAAATAACGAGGCCAACTTGAAACAGCCTCAGGCACAGAGACTCTAAATGTCTATATGTCCATAAAGCGGCGCCTGAAACGTAAATACTTTAAACAAATCTCCCTTTAAAAAAGCCCTGTAAGCCATGCTGGTCAATAATGAAAGACTGGATCATGGTGCTTTGATGATGTGATCATGCTCTGTGCTGATAGCTCATCGTGTTTACAGGTAGAACAGCTGGTACAAAGCCAGAGAGACAGACAGAGAGACGCTATTAGGACCGATTGCCCTTTGCCTGTAGATAGAGGGCTATCGATCCAGTGTCATAAGGGGAAGGACTCGTCTGCTCAGAGGGACACACACACGCACGCACACACACACACACACACACACACACAAGACAGAAGTGCACTGACAGCAGTTAGGGTAATTGTTGGGAATTTCAGCAAGGCGCCAGTGTGTTCAGTAGCTCTAGGCTATATGCCCACACCTTTCACACGTTCTGCGGCTAACAGCAAGGCCAAAAGCAGAATAGCCTACATTACTGTGAACACAAACCTGGGGTATTTACACAAGAGGCCAACAATAAAAAGCATAGCCAACTCTGCTGCATAAACCTAACGCATTTTGTTATAAAAAGTTTTTTTTCCTTTCTACTGTCGTTTTCTAATCTTCTAACGCTAATAACAACAACAACAACAACAACAAATAATTATGTTCACACGAAGGATTTTTTGCCTGCATCGTTTGGGGAGATCCTGTTTTCCTTTATTTTCTTGACTTTCAGAAAGCTTTCCGAAACAAAAGGCATTGGATCTTGTAGTAGTAATATTTGGGCCTACAAAGAGGTGATTTTCCTCACAGCACTCCAGTGTTCACTCTCACAGTGCTCGGTGTCTAATAACGAGTACGTGCTGCCCTCTTGTGTTACCCAATAGAACTACACTCAGGTGGATTAAACACCTTTTCGTAAACACAGATGCGTGCAAAAGCTGTATGCCCTTGCTTTTTGGTGGGGGAAGCATAAAATACTGAAAGTTACTCATTATTCATGAAACTGCCTCAGATAAACCCATGTAAAGGAACTTAATTTGTCTCAAACAAGAGAAGTAAATATGAACACCTTGATTACATCTCCATTTTGTTAAATAATGGTGTATTTTAACGTGATTATAATCTACTTTCGGTTGTGACCAACTATATGACTCAAAAATGTTCTACACAACCTAAAATTGCTTTTATTGACAGTGAGTCTTACTACAAAAATTCTTACTCTTCTAGCATTAGAAACTTCCAGCTATCATTGTGAAAAGTGACTGAACTCATACTTACACACTATTTTTCAGTTTGAAAATTGTTGAGATAGAATATCCAAACTGAGTCTTGCTACAAGAGTACTACTTTTCTGAATGGATCATGCTATATGGAGAAAAACCTGTGTGCCTCATTTGGTATTGATTACTGATTATTATTGGTGACCTCCTTTAAGCCTGCAATAGAAAGAGAATCAACGAGAGGTGTGAATGGGTGTGGGGGGAGATAGGGGAGTTTGGGTGGGGGAGATTGAGAGGGATGTGAAAGGGCCTGCAGCTCTGTTTAAACATTTCATGCTGATAGTTCACACCTTTAAAGAGAGAGAATGAGACCGAAAAGATGAGAGTGGCTCAGGAAAGGTGTGCTCAGAGGCCTTGATGTCGTCTCTAACAGAGACTCTCTGACTGGATCAAGAGTTCAACTGACTCCAACTTAAAATGCTTAATCAAGGAAAAATATCTTGGAGTTTTCTTTTCATTAGAGTTTTACAAGCCTAACCGGAGTAACACACTATGCGCACATTTTCATTCTTTAGTCATTAAAAAGGAGGAAAGTGATTAAAATAAAACTGCACACATGCAGGATTCCAAAAGTAAACTGAGATTTTAAGATTAGATTAAATTTACAGCCTACACGATATACTGGGAACTGTGGCTGCTTTAATAACAGGAATATTATTAAATATTATGAAATAATTGAATTTTCCGTGGGAAAAGAAGAGAAGTCTGTGTTATAATGGCAGCCAGAATTCTAACTGAGAAGGGTCATCGATCAGGTACCGAATATAATGCATTTTGGTCTAATTTAACCTTTAATTATTAATTTATTCACAAGTTTTAATATCCTGAAGTGTGATTTTTTTTTTATATTGTGATTGCTACGAGCAGAAATATAACTGCAGTTTATCTTTTCCCTCTATGTACAGTCCTTACCTACAGAAGGGCAACAACAGGCAAAAATGACAAAGACCACAAATCAAGATTTACTTTTTAGCATGTTTATTACAATACATACATTTCACATTTGACCTTCTGACCCCAGGTGACCCTGCCCTGATTCTGATGTGGCGGAGTTGGTAATGTCCAGTCCTCAGCCATGACCTTCAACACTTCATTTCCTACTATCCGGTAGTACTAGCTCCACTCTGTCCAATCAGGGTGCAAAGGAAAATGTGTGACAATAATTTATGAATACAACATATGATATACTAGTAATCACTGCAACTTTTAATAAAACTCTTTTTAAACTCCGTTATTAATTAGCAACTGTACAAAGGAATGAACTCTTGGTTTAATGCAAGCTGCAAAAAACTTACTTAAAAAAAAAAGAAATAAGTAAAAATAAACTTGCCGGAACGTTTGAAAACCCAAGGAAAGGAAAAAAAAAGAAAAAAGAAAAAAGAAAAAGAAAAAAAAAAAAAAAAAAAAAAAAAAAAAGAGGGGGGTGTTCTTGGCATCAACGAGAATTAACCCGTGTCGGGGAAGCCAGTTTGGGAGGCCGGTAGGCAGGCATTTTAGATTGAGCTGCAGGAATGGT
>JAQQZR010000006.1:12265999-12288594 GCA_030068235.1 Notoglanidium macrostoma | reverse complement strand
AAACAAAAAAAAAAAAAAAAAAAAAAAAAAAAAAAAAAAAAAAAAAAAAAAAAAAAAAAAAAAAAAAAAAAAAAAAAGAGGGGGTTGTTCTTGGCATCAACTAGACTTCACCAGTGTCGGGGAAGCCAGTTTGGGAGGCAGGTAGGCAGGCATTTTAGATTGAGCTGCAGGAATGGTGCTTTCTCCTCGTCACTCAGGGAGCAAAAGGATCCGTTTGTCTTTCTCAGACTCACGCCTCCATACAAGCAGGCACTGGTGTTGATAGAGGGCTCATTAGGGCCATTGGGGCAGAGACCACTGAACCAATGTGGACAGACATGATTTAATCCCTTCAAAAGGCATAGACTGGGGGAGTGAAACCTTTACAGTGCAACCAGAGAAAGCAACAAATGGGGGGGAAAGTCCATTAACCATTTAGCAACATTACAATTACTCGTATGCAGAGAGAGTCAGAAACAAACCAGACAGGGTTTAAAAGGTGGAGGGTGTGCGCATTCAGAAGACATGGATGTGCATGTGTTGTGGTCATCACTAGTTGCTCTCACTGTATCGTCCACCGCTCCCCTCTCCCATGCATGTACAGCACATGCTCAAGGCAACGGCTCACCAAATGTTTCTCTAATGAACAGGTTTCAGATTTTTTTTTCAAAAGCAGGTTTACAAATCTGCAGCCAGATTTTTACGTACGGACATCTGAAGACGATGAATGTCCTCAGCTGAAGTTGGTGCTCATTGGGTTCGATATTTTTTTAACATTTAGATGACAAAAGCTTTTCTGATAGGCATGGCTTCCCATGGCTTCATCTACAAAACATATTTACAACATGGAAATAACATCTACAAGAAATCTACATATACACAGCCCCTGGCAAGAGCAGGTCCCAAAACATCTCCACCTCATCCAGCCCATAGCCTGCACCCAATCATCCCCCTCCCTCAAGTCCACAGCTCACTGCAGCTCCTTTTGTGTAAGACTGGACCCAGAGCAGAACAGAACATTGGTTCTCCAGGGTTCTGTGCACGTAAAATGGATTCCTACTCCTCCTCATAGATCTGCAGTCCGTCTATCCAAAACCCACACCAGACAAACCCCGAGTCCTCAAACCATGAAGGAATTCTGATTCTTCAACTTTTCAAGTTCTTTAATTTGTTGTCTCAAAAAGAGTATCCTGTGAGAGAGAAAGAATAAGAAAGAGAAGAGCAAAGGGAAATGTAGCAGAAGACATGAAGTACAAGTCAAGAAATAAATGTTTAGCGGTATCTAAACTAATCTGGAGGTAGTGGTTACCTCTGTTCACGCAGCGTGGCCTGGATTTCACACACACGTACTAGTGAGCGCAGGTTCTTCAGCTCTGTACAGTTCTCAGACATGTAAATGCTGCCCATGGTGTGAGCCTCTTCACGTAACCGTGACGCCTGTGAAAAACACACACACAAAAAAAAAATCATCAGATTCCATCTCCAACACTGATACCATGCAAAAAATCCCAAACAGAGCTGCCATTTAAACCAATGCCATCCATCAAAAGGCATATAAACACAAAGACAACATTTTTAAAGATGTACACTGGACACAGTGAGCACAACTACCTGGAACTGAACTGAAATGAATTTGATCAAAATAGGGCTCCTATTGTCTTGGAAAAGGCTTGTTCCAGCTGGTTGCAAACTGTACACCAGCACTCTGTCCATCATAACTGTTACTGTCGTCAAAAACAAGATAGGATGATGACCGGGTCTTTTGTCACTGCTAAAGCACTGGACTGCGTTGGATGCCGTAATTGTAGTTTCATTGTTGACCAGATGATGGCAGTTCAATACCAGAATTACACAAAATTTCACTACACAATGCAACAACGCTATGGCTGAATAGGTTTTCAATTCGCTTTACAAATATAGTGCATAATTTGAGTCTCATCCATTTTGTGTTGTCTTGGTGAACAAAATCTTTTACATACTGTTGTACAGAGAACAGTCTATATTGTGATTATTACTATATTCAAGTCATTTACTGTTTACAGACAGCAAGCCTTAAATGTACCCACACAACTGGAATATGACTTTAAATTATAAAATGAGTTTACATCTTGTTTGTAACCAAGAAACATTAAATGTGATCATTAGAATTCACTTTTATACACAAATGTTTACTATAGATGAACATTTAAACTACAAAATTTAAAGCAAAAGGTTACAGAAATTGTATCAAAGTCTAAACAGATTTCCTGGAAGTTTGTAAACTAGACAGAAAAATCACCGAGACCACATTCCTCCCCTTGCTGGCCCATATCTGCATGATTTTATGTATTGCACTGCTGCCACATGAAGATTAGATAACAGCATGAACGAGATGATGTACAGGTGTTCCTAATAAAGTGTTCGGTGAGTGTAAGCAAACAATATTATGACAGATTCTGCAACACAGGACATTTAGCAATTCTCTGCATAGTACATACAGTATGCAAAATCAAACAGCAGATAAGACATGACCGCACAGTACCTGTTTCTCGACGTGTTCTGCAGGCCAGCCTTGCACATGTTTGATGAGGTTCTCGTTGAAGTGTGCCGCCAGCGAGGGTGTGAAGGAGCAGGCTTGTCTGGCCGTGGCTGCTCCAGCTGGTACTGAACCCGCAGGCCCTGCTCCGGTCCCCACGCCAGTACTCTGACCACCACCACTGCTGTTGTTGTTACTGCTGCTGTTACTGTTTCCAACATGGTTGGGACCAGGAGAGGGGCTTCTCTGACTACTGCTAGAAGAACAGCACAGAAAAGGCAGGAATGTGAAGACTTATAACAAAAGGCTTAAAACGTATAGAACTCTGGAAGTGTGGTTAAAGCTCAAATTGAACAAAATCTGAAAGTTTGAACAGTTTCAGTTCAGATAGACAATGCTGCATCATTTGAATTGCAATTCCAGGACTGACCAACAGATGGCAGCACAACACAAGCAGATACATTTCTCCCTCAAGGGAAAGGCACTCCAACTATAAATATTGTGGTGCTTGTTCATACATATGCACAAGCAACACTGCAGCACTGCTCATGTCTAGTGTCTAAAATCACACAGGTATACACAATGTCATTCCTGCTCCAACAAGCGTACAGCAGTTTTTGCACCTGGGGATCAGCTTCTTGTCAAAACTGGGACCAGCTTGATATACATAATATTCATACATTGTGAGCTTTTCTTGATTTGACACACACACACACACACACACACACACCTCTGCCGCTGCAGTGTCCGTGGGGAGTTGCTGTTGTCATGGTGTTTATCTGAAGGGAGGGGCTGCTGAGACGAGGGTGGAGGAAGAGAACTGGCCTTAATCCCCAGAGCATTCACCTAATAAAGAGAGAAATGCCAAGGGGCAGTGATGAGGATGATGGTGAAACTATATCACTTGGCACAAGCCACTTTGTATTTTCAGCCTTAAGCAGCCCATAGTGCGTTTACCTTGGTCTGAGATGAGACGGGCGTGGTGCTCAGGGGGGGTTTCAGCGGCGCTGTGTTAGTCTGGGGCGTACTGATCCTGGGGGACACGTACGACCGCGGGGATGAAGCGTCTGATGTCAGGGACATCGGAGACTGGCTGGACTGCTGGGCTACTCCAAGCAAAAGAGGAGACAAATTAAACAATTAATATTCATGCCTTGATTTGTAGTCATTTTAATGCATTTATAAATCAAATCAATAATAATTAAAGATGTTCATGTGTTTCAATGTAGATACTTTGAAAACATTGTCACAAACAGATTTGATAGCGAGTCAGACTGAGTTTTGGAAAACGGACAATTTTTAACCCAACATCAAATAATGGCAAAAGGTGATAAATTGCTCCAATTAATAATTGACCGCACAATCAGCTTTATACAGCGTCTTCCTAAACATGGTAATCATTACATCCTTGTTAAAGGATGCCAACTTTCACCAATGCCAACTACTTAAAAAAAATAAATAAATAAAATAAATCAACTGATGCATGACCTAGCTTAGGTGAAATATTTATGTACTTGTTCTAGAGGTACAGTTTTGCAAACTCCACAACTACAGCACCACTTCCACAATAAAGCCCTTTGTCCAAAATAAGCATTTAAATATAGTAGACACATGCCACTGATTTAACACAAATATTGCAGTAATCAAACACACAAAATCATGTTCTTCACCCCAGATGTTTTGAATGAGGACTATATTGCAAAAAGAAATTCACTGTCCAACCCGTTACACATAAAGCCCTCAAACACAAGTAGCCTTTTTCACAGTGTTGCGTCTCATATTAGGATTAGTGACTGGACTAGAGCAGCTGTTTAAAAAGACCAGTTGTGTTTTTATTCAAGCTGAGGAGCTAGCAAGCATGAATAAACAAATATCACATATCTTGTTCAAATTCACAACGTCACTGACGAGAGGACTGAAAGCAATGCTGCAGAGTACCATAAACACTCAACTGTTATCTCAGCTTTTATGCATTTTATTCAATCAAAATAAGGTCTGTACAGAAGAAAGCACTTTTTGTGTACAATTTATGCTAATCAAAACTGATGCATAGCCTGACCGTTAAAAACAACTTTGAATACAAAGCAGGGAACTACAATAAACCATGACCCAGCATTCATGGTATGAACAACTCAAGGATTTAACAGACTCTTGGCATGGAGCATCCATGAATGAGGCCGTGTGGGAAATGAGCAGAGGACTTGATACATGAGCGCAAGGGCTTGTGTGTAGTGACTGATACCTTGACTAGAGAGCTGAGCAGCCTGAGAGAGAAGTGTTGTGATGTTGAAGGCAGACGGACCAGCAGTCAGGATCTTGTGGAGCATCGACTGCAGTGAAGCCTGTGTCACTGCAGCTGTGAGAACTACACACAGAACGCAAACGAACAGAACAGAATGAGAGCACGCCATCACCAATTACACATTTTTAAATAAATTATACAATTATTATGGGGGAAAGTTCGGAGTAATCTTGCACATTCTAGCTGAACCCTGTCAAATTACTTGTCTGTTCCTCATCACATAACACTACCCAAATAGTCGTTTTTTGGAGGTTGTGAGGTGACTAGTGATGGGCATGAGGAGTAAAACACTACTTAGGATTCACAAGACTATATAAACATAATGTGTTAGGCACTTTTTGCCTACTTAACAGAATACACAGAAAACTACTGGAATAGCAAATTTGTTTTTATGCTGACAACTAAACCAAGAGCTCTGTTAAATTAGTCTTTGGAGGAATTAAGTGCAAATGTCCTCACATGACATAACACCACAAACACACAGCGGCTATGAGCTATATATCAACAAGCAAATACTGTTGTTGGCAAATATAGATAAACATTTAATTGCGAAATAAAATTGCAATATTGGTATCTAAATCTACCAAAAAACAAAAAAGAATTTGAAAAGTGTGCCATATGAGGGTCTACGCTATTAGGACCGTTCAGTAACCGATTAAAGGTTCTATACTTCTGCGTTGAATCTACGTCGTAGGTACGGTGTCAGTCACGTAGGACCCTTTATACTTGCAGCTAAGGTGCGTCTCTCCTCTAGGGGACACTGTTGCATGACATGTACCGGAACTTACTGCTTTAATGCACCTATGAAGAGGAATGTGACGTTTGTGTTACACTGTAGCAATAATGAACAGAAAATAAAATGAACAAAATGTTTCCAGACAAGTTCTCTGGGGAAAGAAACCTCATGTTATCAATCAACCAAGTGAATTCGCACTGAAAGCATTTCCTAAGTGTTTTAACTTCTCTGTATTCAGTACGAGGGGCCTGAAGCACTTCCATGGTCGCTGCACAATTTTTAACATCAAATTTAAGACATTTTAAGACCTTTTGAAACAACAAAAAAGGAGGGGGGGGGGAGAATACTATTTTCATTACAAAAACAACCAAAATTCAATAGGAGCAGGACTGTTTTGATTCATGTCTACATGCGCGTGTCTGTACGCGCTGGCAAGTGTGAGAGTTATATAAATTTATTTTATTTATATCTGACATTAAACAAAATGGCAAAACAAAAAAAAGTGCAGGTACAGGTCGCTCTGTACCAAAAATGAGAGTGAAACAGAGCTTGTGCGCTTGTCATGGCAATGATAAACGAGGCATGCATGCTCGCAGGCCGCATGTCCGCAAGCGGACCAACCAAAGTTGCTGCAGTCTGCATCGCCGCGACATGGAGTTTCACTTTTGGAGAGCTGCGTGTCAGGCTATGGTGCAGGTTCGACGCAGAAGTATAAATTGGCCTTAAGGACCTGAATAATTTCTGGTCAAGATAAAGCAGATTCAGCATGGATATTTGGTTATGGCACAGTTCACTCAGCAACTGAAACAACAAAATGCAGGATCATGGATAATTTACTGTCTGCCACTCTGGAGGAAAACCGCTTCAGGGAGCCTATTTAAATGTTGCAAAACAGACATTTGGAGTCAGCTTTCCAAATGCAAACTTCCAATCTGAACAATATTCAGTGCCAAGACGCAGCCGTCAAGACAACACACCAAGCTGTTTCTGCACCAAATGGTTGGGGAAAAATTAAATCTGCCAAACATGGTTACTGGAATGTAACTTTCACGATTCTCGGGTTTCACGCAGGGTGTAGAAGTTACCTTCGTTGATCTTGGCCATATCCACACTGGCATTGTTCAGCTGCAGTGCTGTCTGTAGCGCTGGGAGAAGCTGGCGTAAGAGGGAGGGGTCTTGTAGGATTGTAGGTGTAGCAGGGGACTGCATCACCGGGGAAACTGTAGAACTTGACGCAGAGCTAGTGGGATTGGGGGCACTTAGCCCAGACACAGCAGCAGAGGAAGAGGATGGGGTGAGGGAGGAAGGCTTTTCTGTGGCAACTACAGACTCTGCAGAAGATAAAGACAGAAGAAACGTTGTTTAAAAAAAGGATCATAATCAACCACATGCTAACATTCAGTGTTCATCTTACATGTACTGCTGCTTTAGAAATGTCCATTAGCATACAGAATTAAAAAAAATATATATAAATAAAAATAATAATAATAAATAAATAAATAAGACCCCCACACGCACAGTTCTACTGACATTTAGATTTATGTCATTTGGCTGTCGCCCTTATCCAGAGCAACTTGCATGCAACTTCTTTTATACAAATGAAGGTTAAGGGTCTTGCTCAAGGGCTCAGCCAGCTTGGCGGTGCTGGGATTTGAACTCACGACCTTCTGATCACTAGTCCAACATCTTAACCACTGAGCTACCACAGACCATTAACAAAAGACAAACAAGTAAACCTGAGTGACTTCTGTTGCTGGTAAGACAGTATACTTTAAGGATAAACTGGCAATACATGCTCAAATAACAAAACTATAGCACTCCAGCCATGCAACAAGCTCTCCAACAATATAATGGCAATTGGAAGCACAAATTTACATAAGACACCAAAAAATCCTTGATTACTTTAAGAGGTTAAATTAAGACCAGTAAGTCGGAAATGAACATACTGCTCTTAAATTGCCTGTTTAAATTAAGCAAATCAAACCACTTTAATATCAAAGAGCATAAGCAACACAACATACTAGCGTTTAGCCCAGTTAGCCTGTGCCTAAATGCAGTGTAAAGCTCAGTCATTAGGAAAAAAAACAAGACCAGTCTTATTAACATCAATTAGAATAGGCCAAAACAAGAATGCTTTTAATTTTTTAATTCAGTTTTTCTGAATTTAAATGTTCTCTTGTTATTGTTATTAATGTTCGATGGAACACTATGGCAAAGTTTAGGGGAAATAAGAAAAACATTGTCCACCAGCTGTGTTGCATTTTATGGACAAACCGTAGGCCGGTGTCAGCTGAATTACCGGTGTTCAGGATGTGCTATGCTGCTTCTTACACATAAGCAAGATATGCCAGAGCTAATTTATACCAGTAATTTGGCATCTGATTTTTCAGATTAGATGCAGTTTAAAATGTTGGTTACATGGGAATCAAAATGCTATACTAGTATCAAGGTTTACACGGAGATTAGCTCAAGCTACTGGTTTTTACAGGAAAGCCAAAATCATTAACCTTATTGTGTGAAGATCGATTCAGTTGGGGGCTCTCATGCCAACATTCACTATAACTGTGAGGCTGGATAAGAAGGAAGAATAATAGAGGACCTTATCCCCTTTAACATATACTACTTAAGGTAAATAAGAACATTAGCTAAAATTCATTTTGAAATTCATTTAAAAGAATAACTTTTTATTTACACTGATAAAATATTGCATGCTGGTGACTTTATAATGTCGTACAACAAACATGCCTTGTTAAAGTTTTTTCTACATGGCCAAAAGATCAGGATACCTGACCATCAGATCCATATGTGGGCCTTCACCAAACTCTTGGCAAAGTCTGGAACACTCAATTGGCCCGAGCCCTGGACGCAACACCACCAAATCCCTGTGGGATGAACACCAAAAGCACCCAAGGCTCTCTCATTTGAGTTCTGTGCCAGACCTCGCCAATGTTCATGGCTGAATAAGCACTAATTCTCCCAGCCACATTTCAAAATCTTGGCTTTCACAGAAAAATGCAGGCTGCTATAACAGCAAAATAGGGACCAACTCTGTGTTAATGCCCATGGTTTTGGAATGAGCCAGTATGCGTGCGATGGCCAAGTGTCCACTTACTTTAGGTACTTTTTACTGCTGCCATTTTGGTGCTTCAACACTAATTAAAAAGTGAGAAGCCAAGAACAGCTGCCGTGACTGGCAATGTACAGTCGGGGGAAAAGAAAGCAGACCCTATTTCAATGTTTTTAGTTATCGGCACCTAAACAAAACAGTTGTGTGGTCTTGAAATTCATGTGGTCCACAACAACAACTATAAACAAACAAAGAATACAGTATGCGTGAGAGAGAGAGAGACAATGTGCATACGGGATGGGGATAGATATGGTAACAGGGTATTTCCTGTCCTCTTGTTTAGATGTCTAAACACCTCAAGACCTCCAAATTGACATGTTAAGGACCATAAAGTCGGTAGAATCTCAGTTACTCATGCCATGCACTTTTTTTGATGGTCTTCACTGACTCCCTCGATAAAGCGTTGGTGACCTGTGCTTGAAGACATGAGCTTCAGTGGACTTTTACAGGAGAAAATGTACAAATAAATAGAATTGTACTTGGTTCTTTGTCCAATCCAAAGTAATAAAACACAATGTCCTGTTCTGTGTTTATTCCATGTGTTTTATTTCATATTTTATTCAATATCGAGGAGGAATTTCGAATGTGCCGCGACTGTCTGATATAAAACCAACTTCACGGCAGTGCTCGCGCTGGCTGCACTCACTGAACAACTTCAAGCTGTCAATCAAAAAAAGTAAAATGAAGTAAACTTTTTCTGTAGGAATTCAACAGTTTCTCATATTGATGAAGAAATTTTGACGCAATCTTCTTCGCAACATTATTTCAGTTCATTGATTGAGGGCATTCGTTTATGCACAGCTCTCTAAAGATCCCGCCACAGCATCTCAGCATCTCTAAGGCTGAGGTTCGGACTTCCGGCCGTTTGGATGTCGATTTGCTGGTACGCTTGGGATCACGGTCCTGTCGCATGACCCAATTTCAGCCCTGCTTAAGCTACTTGTCAGATGGCCTCACGTGTCTCAAGAGTATAGTGGTATAATGCTGAGCTCATAGTTGTGTGACTGCAAATTTCCCATACTTGTCCATTCTTTTTCAGAAGGTACCATCCTGTAGATAAACATTTAATGTGTTTACAGAGGCCTGAAGACCACATGATGTAGCTCCTGGGGTTTTCTTTGCATCTCTGAGCATTAAATGATCTGACCTTGGACTGCACTTGCGGAGATGCCTGCTCCTGGGAAGACTGCCAATTGTACTGAAAGCTCTCTGTTTGTAAACAATGATCTCAATGTAGAATGGTGAATTTCAAAATGTTTGGAGATGGCCTTATAACCATTCCCAAATTGTAGAGCAGGCAACAACTGCTTTTCTGAGGCCATGGCTTACGTCCTTTCTTGTTGACCCTGATGTAGGCACACAATTGCTCCAAAACACTAGCTGCCAAAAGTTCTGCTTCTATATGGTCACGGTTCTTGATGATTAACTACTCTTGTGCACTTCGAAAAACAGACTATTTACACCGGGCTATTAATTACTCTCAAAGATTGCAGAACAAGGAAGGGTACACTTATTGTTTCCCACCTGGCTTCTGAAATTTTTTTTTTTTTTCCCGCGAAAAAATGACTACATATTGAAATCTTATGTTTTTTTTCTTTGCCTCCTGTGGTTATTTGTTTAAATATACGTCAGAGGGGGCCACACAATTGCTACTTAGGCACTAATAAATAATTAAGAATGAAAGAGAATTGAAGGAGCGAGCACTTTCTTTCCACCAGCAGTGTATAAACAAGGACAGTCTCGCTTAAAACCTTTGATCAACTACTGCGATACCATTTGTAAACTCATGAGAAGATCTGGGATGGTAAACTAAACTTCAGAGATCACCGATAAAACCTTGAACTCTAGACCTCATTCAGCAGTCTCAGTCAAAGCCCTTGTTGACATCTTTTCATGATTGGTTTCTACTCTTTACAGCTTCTATATATAGCACATCAACCAGGCAGCGAGCAACAAACATGAGAATTTTTTCCATCCTCAATCTGAAATTACAATGTATAAATAATAATAATAATAAAAAAAAAAAAAATCAGAAACATTTTAGGGTAAATAGGAAAATTAAAGTTACAATAGCCTGGCTGCACAAGTGTGCACACCCTTTTGTAATTGAGGATGTAGCGGTGTTCAGAATGAACTAATCACATTGAATCTCATGTTCAAAAGTAATCATACTGCGGTTATCAATGAAATTTTTTGATAACCTCAAATAAAAATCAGCTGTCTATAGGATTTCTCACATCATCTTGGTTTCATCTCACTGCTGCAGCCATGGCCAGCAAAGGGATTACAAAGCAGGTATGGTATTTCACCTGCTGAAAGGTAACAACCAGGAGAGCAGGGAATACCATGAAGTTCCTCCAAACGTTACCAAAAGGCAAGACAAAAACGTAACAGAGAGGCAGCCATGAGATCCATGACAACATTGAAGGAGCTGCAGGAACATCTGACAAATACTGATTACTCTCTGAATGTGATAATCTCTCATTCTTCGCTATGGAGCAGGGTGGCAAGACAAAAGCCTTCGCTCACAAAAAGCATCCAAGTATAACTAAATCACCCTAAACCATGTGGCAAAATGTGTTACGGCCTGATGAGAACAATTCCAAAAGGTACAATAATTCCATAATTCCAAAATGTACGTTTGGAGCAAATAAAGCACATCACCAAAAGAACGCCATACCCAAGGATAAGCATGGTGGTGCCACATGGAGACTCTTACTCAAAAAGACTGAGTGGCATAATAAAATCAAAAGTTGTGTTAACAATGTATTAAGGTTTTAGGTGGTATAAAAGGTTTTTTTTTATTATTTTTGCTTTATCCCCCATTAAAGATTCTAATTGTGTTCAACTTTGAGTTGTTTGCAATTTCATATTAAAGCTGCGAAGACATGAAATGATTTATCATGGGCTCATTTTTTTTTTATTCACAAACACCTGCTATTTTTAACAGGGGTGTGTAGACTTCTTATATTCACTGAGCTTATACAAAGTGTTTTTTTGTTTCTACTTTGATTAAAAATATATAGTGTGTTTTGTATTTGATGGGCACTGGCACCTCCACAGATATGGAGGAGCCAAAGCCAATCACAGCAGAGCATAATTCATATCCCTGAAGTAAAAATGTCTATCTTTGCTAACCACATTATTCATAATCAACCATCTCATAACCCACTACGACACCCTAGACATACAGTAGGCAGCTAAATACAAGCTCGGTTTAAACCGTTATTTCTGACACTTCTCCGCACTATCCTATAGCAATCAGTGAATAATTTCAAACTCGCTTAACATAGGAAGCTGTTCTGCAGAAATCATGCATGCACTAAACACAATTTTACCACAAGTGCCACTAGCTCAGAGCACCACGTGTTTCACAAGTGATTATCTACATCACTGGACTCCACATTAACAATCCTCAACTTACCTCATGTATCCGTGTTACTATTATTTTTTTTGCCAACTATATCATGCATGCAGGCTTTTGGAAAGCCAAGCAGAATCAGAGGAATCACATGACATTTTCTTTACCGTCTAAAATACATGCAAATACTTAAAACACAAGCACCTATTGGGCACAACACCAGTGTGTGTGCAGTCAGCCACAACTCACAAATGTAACCAGCAGTTTCTTGAAACCAAAAACACGGCTCAGAATAAAGAAGCTTTGTGAGCAGAGGTGACACTCACTGGTAGGGGTGAAGCTGGTGGGAGCTGCCTGCATCGCTTCACGTCTGTAGTCTCGGTCTTTAGGGAAACTATTGACCACCGCTGTTGGTGTTGCCATCTTAGTTGCCTCCTTTTGTCTCTGTTCTCTGTAGAATACAAGAGAGAGAGATAATACATAAGGGGGTCGAGTGCTTTTGAGAGGGGAAAATCCAGCCAACATGGATGTCAAGTGAGACAGGATGATCTATAATCATGTTGGGTTTTTTTTTTTTATTGTTGTTTTTTCCCCCACCAAACAGTGCAACATGAAATCTGTAATTCACCATTATTGCCATTGTCAAAAATAAACTAACAAATAAACCCTTGCTGTAACCAACATAGCCATGCTGAATTTGATTGCCCTTCTTACCAGGGTACCATGTGTACGGAGCACTGATATATAGGTAGAGCCAGAAAAAAGTGAGCGATATCCTAGCAAACACAAGCATAACAGAACAATCACGAGCCATTGTTAATCATAACAAAATTAATCTATTAACCTATCTGCCAAAGCTCCTGCTAAATACAAGGACTCGTTATTCCAACTTTGTCATAATTTCTGTTTATAAATAATATACATATGTTGTATTTCACTCCAGCCAGAATCCATTTAAAAAGAAGCATCTAAGGCAGAATCATGACACATGGATCTATATCTATATAGGATAGAACCACAATGGTGAAGAACCTGTGTAGTGCAGTACATGCCAAACAGAAGATCATCTGAGACAAAACCACAGAATAGAAGCGGCTGCAAGTTTGCACTCAACAGTTTCTTTTTTGATTAAATGAGTCATGTCATGGATTCATAATAACATATTGAGTATTCAAACCAACTACTCAAACATACACGTCACTAGTCACCAGCTCACTCCAGACACACACAACTGTACAAGGTAAATCGAGAAGTTCATCTTGAATCCCCTTTTGTCTACACTAAAGCTCCTAAGCAAACACTATGATTTGATTATTCCATGTTGCCCGAAGTCCAAGTGGCAAGTCACGACCACGTCGTCAGTGATCACACACTAGCGCAGCAGACAAACCATAAACTAACAAGACTGATGACTTCCTGTTGAATGTCAGAATCATGCGTGTACCTCTCCAGCCACTCTTTGGGCTTCTCCCACTGCGACACCTCTGTTCTGCAATTGTAGTAGTACTTCTTCCCTGAAGAGCTGATGTGCTCCGACCAATCGTCTGCAGGGTCGTATGCCTGAGGAGATACAGAAAAACAGATTCTTAATCAAAACAGAAAGGCAACCAAAATAGATTTTAAAAATATGACCAATATTAACGCTGAGAACAATTCCAGACTTCTTCAGGTAGATTAAAAAAAAAGTGAAGAAATTTGAATATTAAAATTCAAGCTTGTTCTCCACTGAAACGTAGGCATAGCACTGAATACATAAGTTCAAAAACCTTTTCAATATTTTAACAGATCAGAATCTGCATACATTAATGTAATATAAGAGCGTAAACCTTACTTTCACACATGATGATTCGATTCTGAAAACACCAATTCGATATGTGACTATACCACTGAATCTGCTACAATACTATTTTCATTCTATCTTGGCAACACTTCAATATTTGACTATCACTGAATCCACTACGATACAACTCCCATTCAAAAAGCAACAACTCGACATTTGAAGATACCACTAAAGCTGCTTAGCTCTATCGATATTATCACAGCTCAGGAATGCAGTCAGATATGAATGGAAAAGAGAAGGTCAGACCTTCAAGTCCGAGTCGTGGAAAAATCACTACGTGTACACACAAAGGAATGGATACAGCAACACAGGCACTCACAGAATGAAGGCAGAGAGTTATTTCCACTGAAACACACTTTCGCTGAAGGAGTTGTTTTCGCTAAAAACACCCCAGCTGCTAACAAGGTCAGTCTGCATAAACCCATCACCTGCTTTTCTCCCTGCTCTGGTTCAGACCCTCAACTTGCCACATTCTTGCATTTGCTCCGTGCTTGAGCTGTTCATGAAACGGAGAACAGATTGTTCAACTGCATTTGAAATCATGATTACAGTGGGAGTGTCAGGTTGTCATGGTGAATCGATATTTGAGGATACCACTGACTCGTTTTAATAGACTCTAATAATGGAGTTTAACAGAATCAACATGTGACCAACGTTGCTCAGAATCTGCAGCAGGCCTACAGTTAATTCACAAATGATAACGTACAGAAGAACTACTTCAAAAGTATCTGAGTTAAAGAGAAAAATCATACTGCTAACCCATTCTATTTACACATTATGTAAATAAAATTTATTTATTAAACAACAGTCAGTCCTTTTTTTGATGATTATAAATTTATAATAAATTATAATCAATTTATGATTGTCACCTAATTCATTTCAGTCTTTACACCCTTAACGAAGTGTGCCGCGTTAGCTGCTGTAACAAACTGTTGTTTTGGGCTTAATCACAAAGCAGTTTGCACAGAGAGAACAAAGGAAAAAAATCAATGAATCAGAGGCAGACAATGAGGGGAATAGAGCCAGCCAACATTACAGAATCAGACAGAAGAAATCATGAGGAGCTGGTAAGGAACACTGAGATGAGTGAGGAATGAGAGGGAGGGGAAGTTCAAGCAAAACAGAAAGCACACGAGGAAAAAAGTCGCATCCTGATGCAAGCGTTTGTAATATTAGGTAAGGCAGATTCTGGTGCATCACCCCTGCAGAGCCTTTTACCCGAGAGCACAGCCAGTATTTAACAGCGCTACAATCCATACAATAAATCTATGCTCTCCACATGATGTACTAAACGTCTGAAAAAGAAAGCTCTTCAAGCTCAAAAGACACGATCATCCAGTATTCCATAAATAGCATTTTCACTAGGAGTTATTACATCAGCTAGACAGATGTTTAAAGACACAGCGATGTACACGGTGCATGCAAACTCTTTAATAGCAAGACACAGTTAAGTGCAGAAGTTTGCATGCCACATGGTTTCAGATGAAAAAAAAATGCAAAAAATAAATTAACATGGGCATGTCCTGCAACAAAAAAATAAGAAAACAGAAAATAGCCTTAAAAAAAAAGCCTTTCCAAGACACTTTTGGTCTACTGACAGTGGCAGGTCTAGTGGCAGTTTTATCCTTACACCACCAGATAAAACAAACTGAACATCAAATGCATGCAGAGGCAAATGACTGCAAGGCAAGACACTCGGAAGAAGAGCAGGGGCTTTTTACTCTGTTCAGAGACAAAATGATTTAAGATGGAGCATATGAGTAACTAAATATAGCACGTCTCAAACCTATTCCCAAACTCATATTAGAAAGAATGTGACGCATTGTCACACATTTATCAAATCCTGCAGAGTAATGTGCCCAAAAAAAAAAGAAAAAAAAAAAAGTTCCGCAGACCAGACAACTTCACCTTACTTGGAAATGCTTTAATATACACATTGAAAAGGGTGTGTAATATTAGGTACCCAAAAATTGTTTTTCCAAAAAAGAAGATAAAAAAAAAAAAAGACATTTAAAGCAATTAAACAATAACACTGCGTAAAACTAACCGGAATTTGTTGTCTTTGGTAATATCGGGGTATCTTCCTTCAAAAAAACAACTCACGGTGGTGAATCTCAAACTTCATGCAGGACTTGCCTTCTTCTTTCGGCCAAATAATGCCAAGACTTCAGTAATGCTGAGGTTAGGACTCCAGAGTAGACGGATTTCATGAGCCAAATTCCCAGAATTCCATATAAGCATGCGTTGGATAACTACTCATTATAATGTTACTCTCTGTAATATTTCTTAACGCTACACTAAAACGTCAGCTTTTCATAAATACAATGTAGTGTTCATAATTATCTGTACTGGGGACAAGCTGGGTGTTGGGCAGAAGCGTTAAACACTAATCTGAAATAATATACATGGCTCAAATGGTTAACCATCTATTTACATAGCTCACTGTTAATGATGCACTGGAGTAATTGAGACTATGTTCACTTGAGACCATGTATATTTCCAGATTGAAGTTGAACAAATCTACCTTTAGACTGCTTCAGGAGTGCAAGGACACAAAAGTCTACTATTTCCAAATGAGATTTGAGTCACTTCAATATGTGATCCTAGGGTGAATGCATATTCAATATGTGGCCATGCTACATAAAAAAAAAAAAAAAAAAAAAGTCAGATCGGAATTCTTGTTGCTTTTGTCCAATATGCATGCACATATTAATGTCAGCATCACGATTCAGTGCCAGCAGTGTGGCAAAACACTGGCAGGCAGCAACAGCAGGAACTATATTCACTGGAAGGATGGAGAAAGTGGTGATTTGCTTGACATTCGGGGAATCAATTCAAGCAAAACAGAGAGAAACCAAACCTGAGCAGTGTGAGAAACTAGAAATCTATGTGCACAGGCAGTGTGTTTCTGGGGACAGCTGCCTTCAAATTAAGATACACATGAGTCACTGGCAGTTATGAATGTGAAGATCAAGATCAACAGATCTGATCTGAGCAAAAACACTGAAAGCCTGCAACACTGACACAGCCTTAACATAGCACTGTTGTATCTTTCCAAGATTACCAACACACTCAGATTACAAGCAGAAATGGACAGATGGTCAGAACACAGGAGGAGGTTGACAACAACAGACAGGGACTGGACTCTAAAAACATCATAGCAAATGTATGCAAAACGCTGCAGTCACCATGACTTTGCACACTATTGTCCTTTCACACCTACTCTTTGTCTTTAGTCTATTTTGCAAATGCGAATACTCCAGCTGTACCCAGGTGTGTAAAATACCACTGAACCCTGGTACACCAAATATCGAGGGCCACCGTCCTCTTCCGTGTAAACAGTAATTCGGTTTATTGCAGGCGAGAATCAAGTTTGGTCCTCGCCAATAGGACATGAAAAGACATTTGGTAATGTTGACTTCATTTTTGACATTTCACCTTTTTTGCTCTTTATAACATTTGAACATACTGTGGAACCTGCCGCAGCATCTACATCTCCTGCGTGATTTGCAACAGTACAAGAACAGAGACGGAAGCATATATAAATGAATATATAAAATGGCACCTAATTGTTTGTGCCTCTCCCTTTTTTCCCTAGAATGTGCATAAAGCAATGCACATGCACTTGCTTTCATTTAGGGAGCTTAAACATTGTGAGAAATACTTTATCATCTCAATTAAGAGCAGAACGGGAATAAAACAACTCCAAAAGCACATAACACAATCAAAAGCCTGTCACGGACCGAACTCTTTGGCATTTTGTGGCTTAAATTGTATTTGCATTTTGACATCCCAAAAATGTGCAAGTAGAACTATTAAATCAGGTTTAAACGTCCAATATGAAGGATTTTGAGGGTAACTATTAGCAGAAATAAGGAATACATTCAATAAAATACTTACAGAATTCATAAGTACGTTTTCATTAACACATCAGTAGCTAAGAATTATTTGTTTCCATAAGCTTAGAATAAGCCTTGGAAGAAAAATGGAGGATCATACTTATTATTTATAACAGAAAAGGAAGCGCGCTACAGGGACAGCCACCTGTACTCTAATACAGATGCTCTAAAACACGCTCGGAAAGGGAGGGGCATTCAGGTGGCTGAATCCTACATAGTGGCCCTTTAAATTACTGCAATTCCGACTTTTCTGTAGCATTTCTTTTAAAACTCTAAATAGGCTCGAACTTATTCAAAATTCAGCTGTTAAGAGTCTTTAATCATACCAAATGTTCAGCACATATCATACCAATGCTCCAACAGTTATACTGGTACCCCATCGCAGAAAACCAAATACAAACTACTCCTCACTTACAAAGCAATACATGGCTTCATCCCACTTCACCTTCCTGAGCCCCTACACTGGACTCTCAGGTCCACCAGTACTGGCAGTACTTAAGACCAGACCTGACTACAGTGGGTTCAGAGCTTTCTTTTTTTCGGTCCAACGAACAAAAGGACAGAAACACTGGATGTAATACACAGAATGTTTTTAAATTAAATATTAGAATTATCCAGCAATTTATTTAGCACTAGCTCAATGGCATGATGATTACTTCTATGCACACCTCGTAAAAGTGGTTTTTCCTTTTTTCCCTTCGCTGTTTTTCTAACAAAAGAATGAAAAGGTTTTGAAAGCATTTTCAGCCCCACATGCACCTCAAACATTTTTTTTTTCACTTTTTGGGCTGTTTAATTGTTTGTGGTGTGAAACCAAACCAAACCACACCATACAGCTAATGATCCAAACGCATAAAAAAAAAAAAAAAAAAATCGCTCTGATTCAGAGTTGACTGCCAGATTCGTAAGTCTAAAAGCACCCTTACTGCTACAGGTCCCACATTTTGGAAAGCCATCCCACTCATGATTCTACTTTCTACTCCCATTTTAAAAGTCAACTTAAAACATACATTTGGTCCCAATGCTTTTCCCTTTCTCTATTCTTTTTCCACCTTCTTAGTAAGGCAATATTATCATCATCATCATCGGTGCATACAGTATTCTTTTCTCTTAAAAGAAAAAAAAAAAAAAAGCATAAAGGAAAAACAACCCCCAATGAGAGCCAAAAGAAGTCTCCATCAAAGCAGACCACACCAGAATCCTGACCAAGCAAACGCCACTCATGCATGCGAACAATATGGCATGCTCGAACACTGTCGCAATGTCAAACCAACCGAATTAAATGAAAAAGAAACATGATCAAAACTCAAGGGAAAAAAACAAAAAAAAAACAAAACAAAAAAAAAAACATTAACCAATTATACTGGCAGACCTATAATCAAGGTACACTTGTTCGCTTGAGAAACTAACTACAAAGGAAGGTTTTAATTCACCATTCACTGCAACACAATCAGAAACAGCATTACATCAATTGCATTGGTTATTTTTGTTCTTTTTAAAAAAAGACAAATTACAATGTTTTGTTGCGTGTTCCCTTCGTTTTCTCAATCACACCGAACATTCCCAACGTGCAGCAGATTACATGATAAAAGCACAACAAGCCGAGTGTTCCTATCGAGTGGAATCGCTTTAACAGCACTTACAGATCAATATGTTATTACTACACTGCATGCGTCATTCTGGCAACTTTGCATAACAATAATAGATACCATCCATTTCCTGCCTCTTTGGTAGTATTGGATTATACAGTAATGTAGAGTAGATTTTGTGTGATTGCTCAAAAACTATAGTCTAATCAGGATACTTAAGCATCAACACCATCAATAGTAAAAATGAGAGATATAGTTTGCTTTTTATTTATTCTATCACAAATGTGAGAGCACCCGTAGTGACAAGACAAGAAGGTACTTACGGTGTCTGATTTGTTGGGGTTCGAGTGAGAGTTGGAGCTATGCAGAGAACTGTGGTTGTTAGAATTCTCTTGAGGGGAAATACTGGTGCCTGCAAATTAATACAGAAAAAGACAATTAAAAAGGCCATTAAAAACAAGGCATGTCATGTGTTATACCACAGCGCTGTTCGATTCTCAAATCTGATTGGTCACTTGTTTAAATTTTCCATAACACCATGGCTCAGACACTGCTAATGAGCTGCAAGCAGCAAAAACAGATCAGAGAGAAAAAGCACTGGAGTTAGGGATTTCTAGCTAGAAACACTGTAAAAACATAATATTCATGCTATGTGCAGATTTGCTTAATGTCAGATCTTTGCGGTCATAGAAAATTATTCAACACCCGACCAATCAGATTCAGGATCAACATTGCTGTGGTATAAGGAACAGCACACAACAGGGCTTGATTAATTTTCTGTAACAGCACGGCACAACACAGCATGAATGTTGTATTTTAGTACCGTTTCTAGCTACAAACCACAGGCCGCAAGAAGCAAAACAGACTAAGAAAAAAAAATACGTCTTGTGCACATGACTACAGCAGCACTGCTAGCTGTATGTGGACGAGGTTACAGTGGCAGGGTCACCACGTCTGCTGTAAAAGTGAGACATTGTATCCCTCTGGAATCCCCACACTTAACAGAACTCGAGCATAACAGCAAGAAAAATGTAGATTTACACATGTAAACATTTTAGCAACAGGGTAACATGAGGTACAATTACTTTTTCCAATCACCCACTTGCTTGTTTAGTTAACTTTTCAGAAAAGCTGACAAAACAAGGAAACAAAACAGTCTGGAATGCTCAGAGCACTTCATCAGAAGCGTATGTATACATTATATCGTTAGAAGCGTTATATATCTGCGCAGAAATTAGTAATACATTGCAGCATACCTAGGAAGACAAGGAAGGAAACATCAAGTCTGCCACACTTGGGCTAGATTTTGCTCCCAAAACACCTAATCTGACAACAACCATACATTTCGAAACTGTTAAATGATTAACACCCTAAATACAAATGCTAGAGTAGTATGATTACTGTTAAAATATGATCAGGGTGTCTAATCTTATCTGCAAAGCCTCAGTGTGTCTGCAGGTTCTCACTCCAACCATCCATCTTTGTGTGCACCAAGTTCCCTTCGAGCCTCGATGCACAAGGCAGATATGCATCGAGACTCTGTGCTTGCACCCAGGTGGTGGAATGAACTTCCCCTGGCTATGGCACGGGAACAGCTGAGTCACTGTCTGCCTTCAAATGAACACTAAAGACCACCTCTTCTACCAAGCACCTAAAAAATGTCATCTTAAAAGTATACCTCTGCGTGTGTTGTTTCTGCTGCTGTAATTTCTCCTTTTACCAAGTCCTCACTAATGGGTTTCAGCTTGATCATCCCTGCACCCTGACCTATTCGCTCTAGCATGAGAGAGTATCTTTGATGGCGACTACAAAACACATCTGGAGCTACTAAACTTTGTAAAGGTAAACAGGCAGATTCAGAATGACTTCATTAAAACAGGCCAAACTACCGCTAATCATCAAGTTCAACAATTTTATATTTTCATGCCCATCATTACACATCAATAATAATGGTTTAAAATGCGATTGAACAAAATTCTTTTATAGGCCTGTGTTGAATTTAGAAGCATTGACTTCATTTTACACGGCACAGTTAGGGTTGGGGACACAAGGACATACCAAACACAATAAGACTATCAGGGTTTAACTGTGGACTTCCAAAAGGTGATTTAAAAAAAAATTAAAAATAAAAACAAAAAAGCCACAAGAGCAAGAAGTTAAGAGTGGTGACGGCTGAGTTGATCTGCTTTCATGTCCTTCATGGACAAGCTGCTGCTCACTAGTCTGCAAGATCAATCACCAAAAAGAAAACGCATTGAGTGACAGACATAATACAGGAAACACTCAATTTGTCAAAAATTTCCATTGTTCAGTAAACAAGATTCATACGATTATATGGGAATACTCTAATTATATTATGAGAGAAAAGGAGCAACTCAACTAAAGGATCAGCCTAAAAGCCAGCCCACAACAGACATGTTTCAATCACCTTCTTGAGTGTACCTGCATAAAATACTTAAAAAAGAAAAAAGAAAAAAAAAAAAAAAAAGAAAAAAAAAAAAAAACCCCAAACCCCACACACACCAGCTGCGTCAGGCAGACATCATGGCACATAAAGCATGTGCTTTAAACATAAAGCACAAAAAGTGCCTGTTCCACTGCCATAGTTTTGCATGTTGTCTCTTTTGAACTCCACTGAAATCACATTACCACTGAACCTTTTCAAATTATAATCTCCAAAGACGTCCCGATGGTGCACCTGTAGATTTAGAGAGACATGCTTGCAGGGTAAGGACACAGAAAAAGACAAACAGGCAGCACTGCTTCATGTCATTTACTGAGCTGTGTTGTAATTACAACTGGCCCAACTTCAGCTGTCCCCGTCTTCCGTGTTTAATTAACAAGGCTGAACGTTTCAGAGAAGTTTTCTTCATAAAAATTGAGTTCGCAGTCGTGCTTGGTTGTTTGCACGTTCCGACGCTTATGTGATGCGCCTGGTGAGAATTCGGCCTAAAAAAAAAATACTGTATCAGTAAAATCAAAAAGAGCTACCAGCGCCTGTTATGTGCCGCTCAGAGTCTACTGCAGGTGTGAAGCTAAGGAAATATGCCAATACATTTATTTTTAACTCCAGTTATCTTTTACTGGAAGAACAGCTGAAAGAACCTGGAAGCTTGAGTTTTAACATGTACTGGTGAGAATACATAACATTCTGGATGATTTAAACCAAAGACTGCAGAGAGAGAGAGAGAGAGAGAGAGAGAGAGAGAGAGAGAGAGAGAGAGAGAGAGAGAGAGAGAGAGAGAGA